>JAYKAV010002933.1:2110334-2301864 GCA_035582835.1 Phoebastria nigripes | reverse complement strand
TTCATGGGCTTATCTAGGCTTTCAAAAACGTTCACTGTTCTCTGAGTATTTGCTGTATTTGCTGAAGGGTTTGCTAGGTCAGTGTGTGATCTTTTCCACAGGTCACTTGGTGTACATTACTCATCATCTGTGCTATGTGATCAGTCAGCTGAGTCCCGGTGTATCATCGTCTTGGCTTGAACTGGATAAGCAAGGCTTTAAAAAACATAATAAAGAGGCGATAATGATGTTCTTGCATGAATTTTCAGATGAGCCATTGTTTTTAGTACAACCTAGGAAACTTTGGTAATTTGCTCGTATAAAATGAAAAGGCCAGTGTATAAAAGCATATAATAATGGGATTTCAAAAGTGACAGTGAGGATAATTTACGTCCTGTATTTGTGAATCACTTTGGGGTTTTTCATTAGCTTTAGTCAACAGTTTACGAACTTTGAAAGTAACTTCTGAATGACGTCCTTTGTGTTTATCATAATTCTAATGTGTTTTGATTACACACTGCATTAACCTCTGCTTAAATCAAGCTTATTAATCGTGCTGGGAAAAGGTCGTTAACATCTCCCAGACCAAATGCCGTATCCTCAGCTAATTATAACTAATTCATTAAAATGGTGTGACCTGTTTCCACTGGGATGTAATCCAGTATGCAACTCTTGGCTTCTTTTAGCCTTATAAAGCCAGTGTATCCTGAGCTGTTTTGAATTTAGAAGACATACAGGTTTTTTTTTTATATTAACCTTGCTTGAAATTTACCACATCATATTTATTCACTAAATTGTGAAGATGCTAAAAAACCCAAAACAAACAGAAAAAACTTTCCTATTACGTTTTTCTCTGTTAGCAGAACATTTGTTTTCCTCTTTGCGATTTTAAATGCCCTTTGTATACAAAGGTATGCTCCGAGTCTTCTGCTGTAATAGTGTTTGCTTATTTCTGCAATAGCATGGGAGGGAGCAGAACTGCCAGATAAGCAGAACCAAAGAGGCTGCTTAGAGTACTAGCACTGCCCTTGACATCCTGGTCAGTGGTTAAATGAACACTTATTCCTGGGGAAGAGGAGGAGGTTCAGGTTCGTGTTCAGGCTAGGAGATCATGGGCCTCTTGTGAAAGATGGTGCTGGGGCATTTTTCTTCATGTGAGTGTCAGGCCATTCTCTAAGTATAGATGATGTGAGCCATTGCTTTTCTCTTCTAAAGCCTCTTCTCCGTTTCTTGCAGACACACCAGCTGGATCACTCTGCTCACTACCTGCGTCTTAAATTCCTGGTTGAAAACCAGATCCAATTTTATGTACCAAAGCCAGAAGAGGATATCTATGAACTGGTAATGCTACCTACTGAGCAAAATTAAATGACACTTGGTAGGACACTATTAATTAGTGTTTATCTGACATTTGTAATATGCAGAGTTATGCTTTTTAACTTGCAATTATAGTGCTTTGCAGACCATAGCAAATTGGCCTACAGTAAAGTAATCTCTCCAAACATTTCATCTTGAGGAGAGGGTTGGTGTTTAGTTTATGTTTGTGCTAGTGCTGGTGTTAGCTTATGCATGTGTGTGTGTGGAAAAGAGAGAGGAGGAAGAGCCACAGGTAATGTGTGAAAGTCACTGTAACATACATTTAAGCTTAACTTCTCTCAAGGTTGCCTTTTCCTGTTGTTCGTATTGTCCTTGGTGGTTTTAAAGACATAGTGTTGATGCCTGAGTATTTCTTGTTCGGATCACTTTGCCTGATTTTTAAAGAGGGGGGAAATGCAGAAGTAGTTGGTTTGTTGTTTGTTTGTTTGGGTTTTTTTTCCTAAATGGGAAGGTAAACATTGAGGTTAAAAAGCTCTGGAGTTATGTGTGAGAATATAGTTTCCTAATTGCTTCAGCTGGCTGTTTTCATATCATTCATCTCAAAAGCAGACTTCAAAGGAATTTCGAAATGAGAGATTAAGAAAAAGACCCAACAGAATTAGTGTCATGCTTTAACTCTATGATTTTACACATGCACGCTGTAAAGCTTTTTAAAGTCCTTTCATTGGTGGCTGTATTATTTATAAAAAGTAAAACTTTGCCAGTTATGGATGCTTTTGTTCATTTAGTAAAGAAGTTCTGGGATTTGCCATTAATGCTGTCAACAAAAAAAAAGAGTGAGAAAGTGCTGGTGGAGTACTAAGACTGGGAAGTGAAATATAGTTGGGAAAAATTAAAACTCAGAGGAGACAGATTTTAGCTTTCATTGCCTGGAAGGACTTTGGTGACTTGTCTTATGTTGAGAGGATGTAGGATTGATGTAGTCATCAGTTATTGTTTATTCTGAAAAAATGAAATTAATCCAAAACTCTACAGTCAGTGGGACTGTGTACATGATGAAAGATTATAATATAGATAGGTGCTGCAGGGTTATATCTAATGTAGTGACATTAAAACAACACACATTTGTATATTTGCTTGTGTGTGTGTGTGCTTGTTTCATGAGAAAATTTGAGTTACTTTATTTAAGTGTTTAATTAAATGATTCTGGTGCAATATGATAAAACTAATGCCTCTATTTTTGTAGTCTCMTGAATAGCTGTTTATAATATTGTCTAATGTTGATGTCACCTTGCTAGAGCTATCTTCCATCTACTAAGATGTTTTTACAGGCATACATTACTTAGGATGATACTCCTTTTTCTTGCAGAATGTATCAGATATATTTAAATAAGAAATGGAGATTAAATATCCATATTCTGTTCCTCGCCAAAACATTAATGGTGACGCTTTGTCTACTGTCACAGTCTTTCAAAAATTCACAAGCTCGGTTTATTGTGTTAAAAATGTTACTAAGGGCTCAGGGGAGAGTGTTTAACATTAGGTGCTATACCAGGCAGTTATACTTTCAAGCACCTTTTATTGTAAACTAAGCGTTGGAGTGTTTTGGCTGAAGCTTGGCGTGCCAGACTTTTTACTTTGGGTAGGATGGCACTTTCAGATGGAAGCAGGAGACCAGAGGCCTCCCCGAAGATCTTGCAGGTAGGATGAGGCTGGGGTGAAGGCATTGGGGCTGCTGGAAAAGGTAGCCCTGGGAAAGGGTGCTGGGACAAGACCAAAAGTGGTAGCGGAAAAAAGGGGAAGGAAGAGAAAAACTTGAGGGGAGGTGGGGAGTAATAATAATGCTGCTATGAGAAACACTATGAGGGATTGGAGCGGCTCAAAGGGGCAATGCTGCTGCTGTCAAGAAGAAATCCTGTCCCCGGGCACTCCCCGGGTGCCTAGTAACCCCCTTGGGATGCTCCCGGTGTTGCTATCAAACCTCTCCGTGCAGAGCCCTGGGCCCCACGCCAGGTCCGGAGGGGGTTTCCCCCACAAGGCCAGCAGCTTCATGGCGTGAGCCACCATAGCCCAAATACGCTGCCTGCCTTTAGTGTCAGGATGGCGGGTCCAGGGGGCACAAAAATGCAAGCAGCACCTCAGGGCTGCTGTCGGACTGGCTCTCTGGTTTGGGCAGCTCAGCTGCAGTCTGAGCATCCCAGTTATTTGCCTCCCGTTCAATAGAGGTTCTTGCTTGAAAACAGCGCTTTGGGATGCAGGCAGCAAGTCGCTCCCGTATCCCTGTGAGAGCTTGTCAGCCGTCCTCCTTGGTTCTGGTCCTGCATGCTCAGTTTAGATGACTGCAGGGATCAGACACAAATTTTGTTCTGAAAATACTGCTGGTTTTGCTTCTGTTTTTCTTTCGTCTTTTTTTAAAACCCTTGCTGAAATCTAGCTGAGAATTTTGTAAATGTCACTTGACTCTTTTTCAGGTTCTGAACAATACATTCCTATATTTGAAAACTGCATTTTAAAAATATTGCTAGCATGGCATCCTCATTTAATTTTACATTTTATTTTACTATATACAACCATTTAAATGGGTATATAGCTGTTTTGTAATACCTAATATTTGCAGTTAAACAGATGTGTAAGTGCTGATCTAAGCAGGAGATAAAATTATATTTTTATTAAGGAAACCCTTTACTAATGAGTTACTCTTCTTTTTTAAAGAAATGGTTTAAATACTTCAGTCCAAACACTGATGTCACTTAGTTTCAAAATGTTAATTATTGTGAATCGCTTTTGTACACACTCATACCAGCATGTAAACAAAATTAATATTTACCTGTGGGCTCTCATTCACCTGTGGGTATGATTTTTTCCAAAGACGAAAGGATGGCTTGTTACTTAAGTGCTAGTCTGTGCTATGGACAAACCAGCTTCAAACCTTGCTGAGCCAGAGTTTTCCAGTATGTCAAGGCTGTCTTACAAGGAGTAAGTCAGGGCTGACTCCCCAAGATGTCAGCTCAGAGCCTCTAAATATCTGACTTTGTCTGGAAGAGCAGGATTTCCCTGCCTCAGGTGGGGTGGCAGGCCCCAATACAAGCTCCTTTGTTCGGAGCTCGGGGCAGGACCTGGGTACGATAGCAAACCACACAAGACAGGAGAATGCAAGTGGTTTAAAAGTACAAAATGTGTGAGCAGTGGTGGAGGGGTGTAGCCCTGCTGGGGGGTTGCTTGGCTCCTGAAAGGCAGAGTGAATTGCACCTGCATGCGTAGGCTTCTGGGTTATTACCTAGGTGTGAATTTGTGCTGGTCTCCCAGGAAGGATGCTAATGACCATTTCAAAGACTTGGGCGCTTTTCTYGGTACAAATAAACATAAATGTGTTAAAGATGAAATTTCATGCTAAGAAATCTGATAGTCTTCTAACAATTAAGAAATGTATTTAAGAAACAAAATCCCTCCTTGTGATTTTAATACTATCGAATAATTGAATTCCTGCAATGTCTTAGTCAAAACAATAAAAAACATTAAATGATGACTACCCACAAAATATGAAAACAGGAATAGAAGCTCTGTTTCTTGTGCACTCAAAATGGTATTGACCTACTGAAATAGATGTATCCTTGCTTTTATGATGGTGGTAGTAAAACACTGCTGCCTCCTCTTTAACTGTGTTCCTAACAGTAAAGCTTAGTGACACTACGACTACATCTCATGCACGTGGAGAAAAATTGTTTGATAAATAATGACCACAGTCCACTTCTGCCTGTAATTTAAAAAAAAAAAAAAAAAATCTATTCAGAATGATTACAATTGATGTGTCCTCCCACAATAACATATTTTTGTGTTTTTTTTTCTATTCAGCTGTACAAAGAAATAGAAATCTGTCAGAAAATTACACAGCACATTCAAATAGAGAAGTCTGATGCATCCTCTGATATTTATGGTGAGTTTCTCCTTGATTTGTTTTTACTTTTCTACCAAGTCAATTGTATTGTGTGCAGGTTCTTGGTTGCTATTCATTGATATACCTGACAGGCCTGTTGAACACAGTAAGAAAAGCACATCTGATTCCTGTGCCATCCACAGAAAGCTCGTTCCCCTGCCCTGAAGCAGGACAGTTTTATTTGTAGTGCACTGAACGCTGTGTTTCCTGGTGCTCGAGCTGTAGGATGTGCAGCTCTTTGATGAGAACAACGGTGGCAGAAAGGACAAATGTTTTCTTGTTCTTGTCGTTTCTCAAAACGCCACCTATGGAGGTTGTGCAACTGAGCGCTGGTGGAAAACAGCATCCTTTGCCAGTTGTCATATCTTACATGAATGCCTGCATCGTGGCATTCACGGGGGCCCTGCAGCGGGGCTTGGAAGAGGGCTGCCGCCATGGCTTGCTGCTGCTAGCGGGCTAGCAGGCTCTCGCCCTCCTCACCCCTTCCACCAAGCGTGTTGGCAGGGATGCTGCCAGGAGCATTGCTGTGGGTATGAGGCATCTCAAGGTCTGCGGCAGGGCAGCTGTCCCAGGAGAGGCTGCTTGGCCTCTTTCCCTGCCTGCCGTGGGCACGCAAGGTGGGTCCCTGTCTCACACTGCCGTTCCTGAGGCTGGGGGAGCCTGGTCCTGGTGCACACCTGGCCCTCCAGGATGCCCTCTGGGTTCCTGGAGCCAGAAGCTGACACGTGATACAGATCTGTGTGTAAAATATAAAACAGGGGAAGCCTCCCTGTGTAATCTCAGAAAAATCCCCAATCTTTACATGGGGATGGTCATATTTCTTAGCTTTCAAGTATTTCAAGTTACAGACCTCCAGCCTGGCGAGTTTGCCCTTTGGTCTGGCAATTACAGTTCTGTAGTATATTTTAAAGTTATTTGTGGAACCTACCCTGCGGGAAGCCAATCTGCATCTTTTTACTATTTATCTAAATATTCTATTTTAATGACTAGAATAATTCTGAGTCCCCAAACTGTTTACTATACAGCTGCAGGCCATTTGAATATTGAGCTCTGCTGCAAAGCAGTGGTCCTGACTGCGATTTGAATATTGAAGGCCTAAGAGAGTAATATTAACCAGCAGAGCAGTGGCCCTAGGTTCAATAATTATGCTGTGCCTGAAAGGACTGCAAGAGTCAGGGGTATCGTGGCATTTCCTGTTTMTTTCTTTTTCTTCTCTTTTTTTAAGTGATAGATGGGAAACACCGTGAAATGCACTGTCATGTCCTGTGAAATGAGATCAGCTGTGTGAGACATGGGATGTATCTGTTCAGTGGCTCCAACCCTGCAAGGAGTGAATGCTAAATGCACCCCAAAAAAACTGACTTTTCTCTCATTGAAAGAAAATGGCAAAACTTACTTTGACTCTAAATGGCAGCAGAATTTCTGTAGTCTGTATGTGTCGCATAGAAACAGTACTACGTGTTCATACAGTGACAAGTGTGTGCTGAAATACGTGTGTGTGGGGAGCAGCGGTGAAGTGTTGATCCTGTCTTGGTGCTGGGGAAGGCTAGGGTTCCTCCGGAGATCCTTTCCCATCCTGTATGTTAGGTACATTTGAGTTTTTAGTTCTTTTAGTCTCTTTACAGAATTAGCATTGCCAATACATACTTTTACAATCCAGAGAGAAAGCTACAGCACATTCACGAGCTATGGCAACACGAAGATCAAAGCTTTAAAATTTTGGCATAGAATCTTTTTAACAGGGTTGCTTAAGGGTTCTTGCTACTGGTTTTGTTTTGAAAAAAACCTAAATTGATAACGTGACCTCACAGTCTCCAAGCATCTAAGCACCTGCATAAGTCTTTGTGTGAGCGGGGCTGCCTTTGAGATTGGTTCTCAGTCAGCTGGGCAGTGCTGGAGGCTCACTCAGCCCCTCACAGGCACGTCAGCAAGTGCTGGGAACAGGGTCAGGAGCCAGTACCGAAACCGAATGTCTAGAGCACTAAGGGGCTTTTTATTCTGATTACTTGTTTTTTCTGTGCAGCTTTGTTCAAGCCTCATACTTCTTGCCCATTTTGAAAACGTATGTCCAAATTCCCTGTGCCTTGATTCCTCCAAAAGAACTGGAAAAGTCTTCATTTTGAAAACGGATGAGATTATGAAAATCATTAGTGACATTACCTGTTGCTGTTGCTGGTATTCCAGCTGTAGCAATAATAATACTTGTAAATCACCTTGAATTTTCAAGATACTTCACAAGCAGCTATTCACTAATCCTGACAATGTAGACTTAGTGCTGTTATCTCCATTTAACAGACATGGTATCAAAGATAGGGAGGTGAAACGCTTTCACTAAGGGTGCAATTAGACAGCCCAGTTCAGCTCACTAGCCTGGCAGAAAGGTAAGATAATAAAAGAAGTGAATAGCTGTCTGCTGGCTTTGCAAGCTGTTTTGGGCCAGCTAAGAGATCCTGGTGCTGGGGAGGGGGCAGAGCTGCCCCTTCAGGCGTTAGCAGGCCTTTGGAGCAGCTTTGTCATCATGCCTGAGCACACCATGAGTTCCAAGTCACATAAAGAGGACGGAGCAGAGTGTTTCAGGGAAAGCTCACCTGGGAATATTTCGTAGTGTTTCTATGCCCACCAGCATGCCTGTGGTAAGAGGCACTCCTGGAGTGTCTAGCCAGTGTGTCGGACCTTGCCAGTGTTAGGTCTGTCAATGTGATGCTGTTGCTGATGCCTGGGCACATACGTTTTTGCCTCTTTCACTGGTACCAGCCTCTTTGCAAAGGTTGTGTGGGCAGAAATCAGGGCGCACCAGCAGTAAGAACCTATTGCTTCCAGCTCCTGTATGTACCGGGAACATACTGGCATTTTTGTTAGCAACTGTCTATCTCAGGGGGCTGAGGTAATTTTCTGGAGGCAGATTTGTTCAGGTGTTGTGCTGGTTCAGCGAGGCCATGTGCACTCATAGATGCAGACTTTTGTTCTCCTCTCATCAAAACTTTGCAGTGAAGAAAAGGCTCTGTCTGGGTCACCACCCATCTCTTCACACCTGTGTTTCAGAGTCCGTGCACAGTTTGATAATAATCATTTTGGCAGTGATGCCAGCTTATGCAATAGCTGTCGCTTCCACCCACTCCTGCCCTTCCTCTCATGCAGTGTTAGTACACGTGTGTGTGGAGCACCTGCAGAATTCAGCCAGATGGAAACTGTTACATTCGTACTATACATGTGTATATACAAGCTACACATACCTGTTTATGCATATATGCATATATGCAACTGTGTGTATATATATATATGCAAGTATATATCTATACACACACACACGTGCGCGCGCACACACACACACACTTGACTGAGGTATTTCCCATCTGGATGAGTTCCCTGCTCTGCTTTACTGCATGGCAGTGAAAGCACTGGCAGCCACACTGCAGTGGCACAGGGAATGCTGCTTCAAATTGTTTACCGGATCCAGTCACATCACAACTGTGGAAATAAAACAGTTTATGCATACTTGGGGTATGGGTCACATGGGGTTAAGTGTATTTGTGAGATGACAATTTCAAGGCTGTTGCCAATTGCCCATCTCTTGTCTCTTAAAGGTGATGACAACACATGTAATTGCTCCTTACACCTGTTCTGCTCTGAATTTTTTTTTTTGAATGAAAGCTGAATTAAAAAGCAACTACACCTGCCCTTAGCCCTGGCAGATTGGAGGAGGCAGAGGYCTTCTCATGGAGGAGAGTGGGAGCTTGGGACTGCTTGGGCGTGCTAATCTCTTCACAGTTAGCCACCGCGAGAACTTGAGATGCAACTCAGCCTTGTTTTAACTGTATGGTAGTTGGCTGCAAAACAGCGTTTCAGTTGCAAACGGGTGATGGTATTAGTAACTGATAGTTTGTGCTGACTCAAACTGCAGTCTTGGGCATGCTCCACTGTGCTTCTGGTTAAGGGTTTTCCAGGTAGGCTTTGCAGTGATGACAACCAATAGCTACTATTTTTTTACAGCTGCTCTTTTGTTTAGTCAAGAGTTTTTTTCTCAGCCAAAGTTGGTGTGTTGAGTGAGCTTCACAAATTTCATTTTATTCAGGCTGAGGAGCTTGCATACAGATTCCAAGTAGCTCAGTAAGTCACGAAGGGCCATATGCTTCTCGCTTCTAGGCTGCCACATTCTTCCCCCTCCTTTCTTTTTTTTAAATGATGGATGAAAAAATAACTTCTCATMCATAAGCACCAACTTGAGGGGAGTCCTAAAGTCAGAATAGGCTCCCAGCACATCTGCTTCCTCTTGGCTGGTGGCTGATTCCATGTCAAACAAGCGTCTCCTCCCAGAGGTTTGTAAATGTTTTTCTAGTCAGAAAAAGAGAGAGCAAATGGTTGCCTACACCCATTTAGGGAGTAATGAAGTTTCAGAAAGGCAAATGTTCTGCTTTAGATAACTCTCAACAGTAAATAAATAAAYGCTATTTAACTAACCACATTGTATTTCCTTTACACATTGTTATCTTACACAGTGTCAAACACAAATGGCAGGAAAATCACCAAAACTAAATGTAACAGTACCATTTGCACTGTTTAAATTAAGGCTGTGTCAGTACTTCCATTATAAGGCTGGTCTATGGGTCTCTAACGTAGCTATAAAATGCGCGCTGAGCTGAGACTTAGCAAATAACAGGTCATGCCAGGAGCAGCTGAGAATAGAAAGGGGGAGAAGGGGAAGCAGCATTTTTGCAAACTTGTCCAGTCCAGGAATTTAAAAAAGTAAAAGTTGGTATTCTGCTTTAGCAGGCGCTGTTATGCCTTGAGTTCAGGATGGCGTGTCAGCCATAGCTCTCCATTTCCTGGCTTTTGTCCGTTTGGGTCACAAACCACATCTCTGTGCAGCTTTTGTCTGCAAACAGCAAAACTTCTTGAAGTGACCTTTTGTGGCAAGAGAATTGGAAGTCTGTTCCAACATCTTGCAGCTGTGGTATCTTCAAATAAAGCTGTAGATGATTTATGTATAAACTCAGAAATTCAGTTCAGGTTTTTGTTAAAGCCACTTTCATTTTTTAACTTTCCCTTTACGTTTGTAAAGGTTCATGGGAAAGGAGAAGGGAGGAATTCCCGACTGCTCGCTGCAGGGCCAGCACAGCCTTACCTGTAGTGCGTGCAGTTGTTAGGACATGCTGGAAGTGGTTGGCTTTTTCTAACCATCTTGCTGGGTTTCTCCCTAGGTTTCTCTCTGTCCTCTGTGGAAGAAGAAGGGATTCGTCGGCTGTACGTGAACGGCGTCAAAGAGACAGGCCTAGCTTTCAAGAAAGGTAAAAGACTTTTTAAAGTGTTTTTGTTATTGTTTGTTTAATCCTGGTATAGACCATGAGCTTGTTGGGATAGGAGCTTTACGAACACACCAAACCAGGGTCCCAGTCCAAAAGAGATCATGGTCTTTTGGGAAGAACCTTAGGTACTGAATACATGGTTCCGCTCTTGGGATCAGCTATGCTATATAGTCAACCTCTTAATTTTGAGTTGCTGTGTATGTAGCAGGGTCAGCATGTCCCTTGCAGTTAGAAAGAGGAGCAGGGGCCCTCTCAAGTCAGTCACTGCAAGATAAACGGGTACAATAGAAGTCATCGTAGTGCTCTCTGTGGCTGGGATTACTGCCTCTAGTTTTGCAGGAAGCATGACAGCACTTGGACCAAAAACTGGCAGAGATAACTAGGCTGCYGGGCTTGTCCCAGGGCAGAGCAGGATACGGTTTAACTGCAGCTTACCCAAGCTGAGGTCAACCCTGACACTGCCATGCCCTTACTGCTTTTCCGATTCATTGCCCTTTCCGATGTGCTGGCACTGCTGCTCATGCAGTCAYGGGATGGGCTGGTCAGGGAGCTGGGCAGCTGAAACGTAACCGGATTTTAAAGTATAACATGGGGAGCTTGAAGAGTGAGAAGACTCTCATCTTGTCATAACCTATCAGTATATGCAGAGTCCTCAAAAGCACCTGCAGAGTTTTATTGGTGAGTGGTTATATGGTTATGCAGAGCTTATTCAACAGTTTGCTGTTGCCAAAAGCAATGGGGGCTGGTCTTCCCCAAACTGCTCCAGCCCTTCGCGTTGTGCTGACTCTGGCACTCTTAGCTGAGCCAATTCAGCTCACCGTCTTGAGAGAAAACTGCTGTGGCAGAAATGCGTGGCTGGTTTTCTGACCTGCTAGCAAATGGAGTTGGCTTGTGTTGCAGTGAAGCAAGTGGCAGAAGTGGCACAGTGGAGGGACAGGACTGTGCAGACAGAAACTGGGAAGGAAAAAAAGGGGGCAGAGGAGGAGGAACAGTTCTGGCTGCAGGGAGCCTGGAGTTTCACTCAGCTGTAACCTCTAACCCTAACTTAAGAAAACCCCATAGGTGGTTCTGGAGGCTGCTGCGTATGTCTATTGGGCTTGAAAAGACCATCTTTCTCTCCTCACGCCACCTCAGTCCCATATAATTCCCTGGCTGACAGGATGGGGATTCTGCCAAAAGCCCTGAACGGGGGCTGGGGGGTGGCTCTCTGCCAGCCTGCACCAGGGAAAATAAAACTCTGTGGGCTTCTTGTGGGGAGCAAAGAGAATATTGGGGGATGGAGGGGTTCAGCAGGGCTTCCTTATTTTGCTTTTAGAAAATGTTTGAGTGACAATTTAAATGAATGCATGAACACAGACTGCCTCCTGTGGGGCTGAAACGCTAAAACATGCTTTCAGTGATATATTGCTCTTCATAATTGATATAAAAAGCCACTTCTGTATGAACAGTATTTGGCAGGATATTATGACAAGATACCCATAATTGGCAGAAAGCAGGGAGGAAAACTCTCTCTTCCTCCCATTATTTACATTCATGTTTGCATTTGACTGCACTTCCTATAGTAAGTCTAACCAGAAGAGATACAGTATTTCATTTTCAATCTTTTCTCCAATTAGAAAACTTAGATTTTATTTTCTCCTAATAATTTTTGTGATTTATCTTTTTATTTTTTCTCTTGGTCTACGTTAGCTAGACCGTTGTTGGAATTTGAGGTGCTTGATTGTACTGATAGACATGATGCTTTATCCCAAATGATTCAAAACAAGGATTACGAAGAGTAAATGAAGCCCCAGATACGTTTATGGTTGCAGGCATATTAATGTGCTACTATTATGACATGGCATCACTAAGTAGAATAAATGAAATAATGTGGAATGCTTGACTTCCTTTGTTTTGTCCTTGTTTCAAATATGATTTTATCGTCCATTTACTTTGTAGCTATTCTATATAGTTCATTTTATTCTCTCCGAAACTGCACGCCACACTACAGTTTCTGGGCACAATTACATGCATTTAGAAAGATCTCAATTTTCCTAAAGAAGACTGAAGCTCTTTAGCCTCCTCCCTTCCATGTTTCTTTCTTGAATGCAGGTAGGTAATCTGTTTCCTGGGGGATGCAGCTAAGCTCTGCTCGCAGCTCAGGCTCATTGAGTCAGGCCTTTCATCTGGGCTTAAGGGTGGCAAGACTCATCCTCTGCATGATCGGCCGGCCAGAGGACTGCACGGCACAAGGGCAGGTCACCCCTGTGGAGGGAGCAGCTCTTTCGACCCTGTAAATTCCAGCTTTCGTCCCTGTAAATGTCAGGACGGTGACTGGGATGCCACAGTGGTCCCGTTGCTGGGTTGGTGGCCACTGCAGACTATGCTTTCCCACTGGCCGTGCCTSGGGGGATGCCTGCAGGGGACTGCCAGCGTCACCCTCAAGTGGAGAGAAAACCCCCGATGATCGGGGCTGTCAGCACCGATGTGCCCTGGCGCGCTGCTGCCTGCCTGACCCTAAAGATTATTTGGGATTAAACCCTGGTCCAGCTTGCTGTTGTCAGCTGGAGAGCAGGCCCGGCTGGCTAAGGGGAAGGTCGGGTTTCCTGCGACACCTCAGAGGACTGCACATCGTCTGTCAGCACTGCTGTGTCGCCCCCGAAGCAAGCGGGAGTCAGCTGTTTCCTCTGCAGATCCCCTTTTCCCTTGGGCACTGGTGCTATAAATAGTTCCTGAAATCAGATTGGAAAAAAACCATGACTAACTTACCACGTGCTAAAATTTGCCTTTTGAAGATCTGTGTGCTAGGACGTGATTCAGACAGGGCCAGAGAGGAGGCTATCTGAAGTCCTACACCATACACCCCAGCTGAGTGGGAAATGTTTTCTCTCCTCCTAGGTGTATGGGTAGGTGACCACTTCAAATAAAAGCCTTCACTTATATGGAAAGTTAAAAGCAAGAATCAAGCCAGCCCAGCTACGCCATCCTTCCCCCGTCCTTCCCCCGTGTGGTGCCTCAGAAGTCTGACTGTGTCCTTCAGTATATATTATTTATGAGCAATGTGTTGTGTAGGGTGGCTTGCTGTACAGTGGCTGTTCCCTTGCAGAGTGACGTGAAGAAAAAGGGGATATCTTGTTGCTGGTACATTGTGACGGACTTCCTGGGCACTGCACTCTTAGGGATGGTACTGGAGTACCAGCCTGACAACAGATCTCGCAAAAGTCCATCAAATTTCAATATCATTTGCAGTCATAAATGTTTACTTTATGTCTAGACATAACACTGTCTGGCACTTCATAAACACCCGGCTGAGCCCCTTGATGTCTGTGGGTAACAGAAAAGTTACTGTGCAAGTCTTACCTGTTCCTTTCTGTGTTACAGGCCTGAAAGCTGGCGATGAAATTGTGGAGATTAACAAGAAAGCTGCTGAGGACCTGGACTCAGCTTTGCTGAAAGATGCCCTTGTTCAGCCTTCACTGTGTCTTACTGTGCGCACCTATCCTGAGATAGAGGAAGGGCAGAAACTAAGGCAGCCTCCACCACGTCGTTTGGAAAACCCATCTGACTTGAGCGACAGCGCACTGGCRTTTGCTGGGAGCAACCAAGGTATTGGGTTCAATGTAGAAATTACAAGGAGGAGGATTCACGCTTCCAATGTGCTGGTGTAATCCCATTGATCCCTGCGTGTAACTTCCATGGTGGAAGTGAGAGGAATTACAGTCTGAATGCACTGGGCAGATAATATGTGGGAGCTCTGGAAGCTGTAAGGTGTAATCTGTGGTAGCAATGAAGGATGACTGTGTACATGGTTAGTCTGTGAAATGTGTGTCATCGCCAAATGCATGTCACATCATCTAGCTGTGCCTACAGCAAGTCACAGAACTAATTGCTCCCTTCTGGGCTGCTCAGGAGGTGCCTTTACCTCCGGATTTGCCCACAGGATATACATATGGCAGGGAAGGAAGAGGGGATAAGCATTCGCCCTCTCTGGGATTAGCCAGGAGCACAGGAGCCCTGTGTGTTTGATGAGACGCATAAATAACTCACAAGGACAGTTCAAAACACCTAAGGGTAGGGATTGACATTACAGCCAAATGTATCTAACTGGTCCCACAGCACACTGTGGTGGGAAGGGGCATTCCTGCCCACCACGCTGCCCTGTTCACATAGCAAATGTGAATTGTTTGCCACTAGTTTAGCTTTCTGAACCACCTGAGGACAAGCACCCGTGCTGGGATAAGAGAAATGACTACAGAAGAGCAGGATCGCCTCCTTGGCAGTTGCTAGCTGTTATCTCTGTAAGGTAACAGTGTTGGGAATTGCACTGGGGTAGCCGGAAAGCTCCTGCACCGTGTCTCCTCTTACTTGCCAGCTTCTAAATGCCCCCCATACTTGAAAACAGAAGAGGATACTGGATGTACCTGCTTGCTTTAGTTTTTTGGAATAATTTAAAATACACGAAAAGTTAATGGAATGGCCAAAAAGAAGTAGTTTCTAGATAATCAAAACTATTCTGAGCTGAGGTCAGAGTCAAAAGTAATGGTGTCTGAAAGACCAGAGTCAAAAAGCTGAGTCAAAAGTAAATGGTGTCTGAATATGTCAGAATACTTTGCTTTCTCCCCAAAGTAAAGGTTTCAGAAATGTCAAAATAATTGTTTTGATAACTATGAAACGGTTTTGTTTATAGGCATTTGGAATAAAAAGCTGGAGCAGGAGGAGGGCTGTTAATGCACTTCACCAGAGTTGAAGTCAGCCATCTCCCAGGACATCTCTGTCTGATTGCTGCAATTGTTCGGTGTAGGGGCTTCTGGGATGAGTCTGGGTGCAAACTGGAGCCAACCCAGAAGCCGTGTGAGTGCATTAGCATGATGCTGAGCTGGAGCAAATGAGCCACAGTGAAAGATAGCTTGCTTGGGCTCAGGACCAAGCTGACTCATCTCAGCCTGCAAAGGGTCAGGGAGGTACAACCTGCCTCTCAATGTTTCTGGATGCTGCTCTGGTTTTGCTTAAAATATTTACTGAAAGTGATCTAGCAAAAATGTCATTGTTCAGGTGACAGGAACGCGTAGTGGGGAAAGGGAAAGCTGGACCCCTAGTCTGACTTTGGGGAGTGTGGTATTCATGGCAAGTGGAATAGTGTGAACAAGAAAGCTTAAAAACAGCTTATTGCAAATAACTCTGAGGGGACTGATAAAAGCAACCTCATGAAAGATGTGGGATAAAACCGGAAAGCCAGTTAAAATTAAACATTTTCAGAAGGACATTTTGCCCTTTTAATTTTCATTGAACTTTTCCCAGTTAGGCTTTTGTGCCGAAAAATCAAGCTCATCTTGCACATTTTTATAGCTGGCCACAAGATGCCCCCATTTCCTACTTAACACCAGCTCTTCACGGGCTCCATCCTTTTGTCCTTGCCTGTGCTTTTTCACTGAAAGCCCAAGTGCTGAGTCTTCATACCCCGACTTTTCGCTGAAGTGGGTGTCTGCCCTGGGTGCAGAGAATTGGGAACTGGGACTTTTGTATTTATGCAACATACTGATTTCTAAGGCAGAGCAGTCACATTTTGTAACACAGGGTCTCAACAGCTGGTCTCAACAAGCAGTTTCTCTGCCACTGTCAGTTCTCTGCATCATTATTTTGAGTGTCATCGAGGGGTCCTTTTCCTTGCTGAGGGTGAGATAGTGCACGGTTTGCCAAATGTGTCTGAAGAGCCTAGCATTTGCCTTTTAACATTGTCCAGTAGTAACACTGCATGCACTGTGTGAAATGAAGACATAGGACGTGGCTGATGGACATGTCACGGCAAAATCAGACCTCCCGCCTCTGCTGCTTTGTAGACACGATCTCCTTTATGCTGCTCTCAACTCAAGTCATGTCTGTCCTCCTTTGTAAGCTTCTCCCGAGCTGGGTTTTTGTGGTTATCGCAGTGGTGTGGAACGGCTGCTTGTTYCTCCATGTCCTGCAGTGAGCATGTGAACTGTCTGGTGGGCCAAAGTGCCTGCTTCTTAAATAGCTCCCCAGGACCGGGATAAGCTTTAGGGCTTCCTTTTCGCTTCAGATTTCTCTCGGTACAGCTGGCCTTCACTTTTGGTGTGCTGTAGTCAGCTCCTTCACTCTCTCTTCCAGGTGACAGGCGGCACAGAAGCTAGAGCTCTCTTGACGTTTGCTTTCCCTCAAAACGCAGCAAACGTTGAGGTGGGAATCACCTTCATTCCTCCTCAAAGGAGGAGGAATACTTCTTTAACCAACAGAAGCAACACAGTAGCTCATCAGCAGATGTGCAGGTGTCTGGCAGCTTCTGAAAGTGCCTGTAGTTGCCATATGAAATATGCCTCTAAAGAAAGACGTTAAGATGGTGTTTAAAGCTGAACAACACCGATGCTCTAATTTGGGATGACTTAGGCTGAGGTGGGAGTGAAATCAAGGATCTGCACCCAAGTGTGCGATTGGGAGGCAGGTGTTTTGATCTTCCCCATCAATTTCTCTCTATTTAGGTGTTTGTAGAACACAATGTTTTACTGAAGCCTTTCTTCTTCTGGCCCTGTGCTTTTTCAGGGATTCCTTACCTAGAATGGGATCCACGTGAAATTTTAAAAAGGGGTAYGTGCTTTTATTTGGGAGATTGTGGCTTTATCTTAGATTTTTGGTCTCAGCTCCAGAGCTTCTTGTAGAGAGCAGTCAAGTATGAAATACCCACTGACCCATTTATTTGTGTCCTTGTTGATTACTGGCAGTTTGGCTGGCTAGGCAAATCAGCTCAGTGATTTCTGTTATATGCTTTATTTATAGCATGCGGATTTTTTCTTTGGTCCTGAAGTAGTGTAGCCCCCCTTTCAGCAGGGGGATGAAACATTGCTGGGCCAGAATGCCAGCAGGTATAAATCACCTGTAGGCACATCCGTTCTCCAGAAATTCAGGGTCTGGTTGACCGATCATGCTGATGTCCTATCATTATCTTCTTCACTAGCAATTCTTCATCGGCTATGAAGGCAACAAAGGGTAGATTTTTTGTGTGAGGCAAATCATATTGTGTGTTTTCAACAGAAAGATGCTGTGTTACTTTTTTTTTAAGGAAGCTTTCCTAATGCCTTATTACTCAATGGGAGGTCTTCCAGGAGCAAAGCGGGACTGTGTTTTTGGGAGTCGACCTCCCTGAAGTGACTGCCAGTGCTCCTATTAAATACGACATCTCTTACAGCTGTTTCATTATCTGGAACTACCTTGTATATACTGAGGTTGGGGCTAGAGCTGCAAATCAGCTCTGTGGCAGCGGTTACTTCATTGTGTTTACTTAACAGGTTATTCTTGAAATGACCTTGGATTTTATATCTCTAATTAATGTGAAAAATATCATCTTGGGTATGATACGTACTTTCTCCTAGGAATTTGCGCTGCATCAGGCTCGCAGAGCCACAAGTTTTGTTCCTTTCATCTATTATTGTCTTTCCTGGCTTTCAGTCTTCTCTCTTACTAATGCGGTCTGCATAAATCTGGTTGAGCAGGACTAGCTCTCATTCTGTCTGGAGCCCCACAGCATGTTTTCCTTATTGCCTAAAAGGATCAGTGAGAGCTGTCTCCCCTGCCCATTGAGAAGTGTTTTGTCTCTCCATTCTACTCCACTCAATTGAGGGARTGAGAGTCTGAAAGCTGGAAACGCAGCGTTGCATCTCCCCAAAATCATGAAGAAGACATTTTGTTATTACAAGGGGATTTGGGAATGGGAGTAGTATCCATGTTTGTGGTCTCTCCACAATTCTCCACCTTTTTTTACTCTGGGGTAGAGTTTCTGAGGTTTAGGCTTTGCATGCTCCTGTATTTTGGAGACCTCTAGCATGAGGGGTAACTCTGCAGGGATAACTGTGAGCCATATAAATCACCGTGCAGAATGTATGAATGATAAAAAAGAAAGTATACCCCTGTTTTGAATGGGTATATTAACCTTCTAGATTTGAAGCAGCTAGGTATTTTTAAGGAGTCTATTATTTTGTCATTCAGAAAGCAGGAGAACCAGAGGCTGAAGTTAACACACACTCTAAAGACTATGGTATAAAACTGAAACAAACTTTCATTGCACTGTAAGAATGGCCACTATTTTTCATTCCAGCCTCGTCCTGTCACAGGTCCCCTTAGGCTAAGTAATTTGGATTTCAGAACAAGCTGAGACTAAGAGTACCCTTAATTTCTTCAGGGTTATTTTCCTGAGGCAGACAACTAATTTCATACCTTTTGTAGCATGCTAAAAAATATCGTTATCATTCAGTGCTTGATTTAACAATTCCAGGGGCATTTACTGCAGCAGCAATCTGAGGGTCTTGCATATAATTAATCAGAGACATGCAGAACTGTTGTTCACGAGATCTATTTTCTAAAAGCTTAAAAGCCAAAGCTCAAGGATGTTGCCTCAGTCAGAATTGTGTTCAGAGGTCTCACTCCTGGCTTTTCTAAAGTCTGCCTGAGCGGCTGTTGAAATAAGCAGCGTGGCTATTGGCACGTTAGTTCTTGCATTGCAGCTTTGGGTTTCTGACCCATTTTAGCTGCAGTAAGCATACCTACCCCCTTACCCGCGCATTTCTAATCTTAATATTCTTGCTGTGTTGCCGCTCCCCCTGCCGGCTCCGCGAGCCCAAGGCTGCAGCACGGTACTTGCAGAAGGAAAGCCTGGTTTTGCTGATCTCAGTGTCACCGGTTTCCAAGCTCACTGGGCACATGCTTCATTTTTATGTCTGTGAAAATTCCTGTTTATTCCAAACAGGCTACTCAAGCGTATTGCGTTTGATGAGGCTCCTGACCTGGGGAGGGTGAAAAGTGGCCGCGGTATAGTTGGTACAGGGAAGTTTTCATTGAATCTGCGTTTTTCCCAAGAAGAGTGAATGAATTGAATGACATTCAGCATAGATTTTTCTATATTTGCGCAATTTATTACCTAGTTGAAACGGAAAGGGAAGCAATAGAGTTCTGTTGAAAGGGAAAGAGATTTATGGGGCTTGTTCTATAGCTCTCCAAGAAAGGCAGAATTCCTCAGTTCATTCCTATACTGTTCTTTGGTCACGCAGTTGACTGTAACTGTGATAGCTGTAGCTCGGTTTTACAGGTCTTTGGTGAGGTTATCAACCCTGTGGGACTTCCCAATGGGACAGAATACCCCAGTGTAAAAATGATGTTTTTATGTTTCAGTGTTTCAAAGCTAACCAGAATTCTTCTAAAAAAAAAAAAAAGCATGCCTACCTTTTTTATTGTAGATTTATAGGTGAAATTTTGTCTCAAAAATTTAATCTGAGAGACAGCTCCCTAACAATTTGTATTAAAATTGTTCCATTTATGACAGAGTCTCTTCTGAAGGGTACTCCATTGTCATAATGGGGCTGTTCACTAACAGCATTTAGAAATTACACTTTCTGTTTTAGGAAGTTGCTGTTGAACTGTCCAAGTAAGTGATACTCTTTTCTTTTAAGACAACAGTCAAACATGAGCCACTGAAAACACTTGGCCACTGAAGCCTCGGCAGCACATCTTCCAGGAACACAGACACCCGAGTGTCTTGGCTGGGCTTCAGCCAGGGTAGTCATGTTCTGCCTGGTCCATATTTCTTCTGTGGTTTCAACCTGGATGGGGGTCACTCCTTATTTCTCGCTGAAAGTGATTAAGCAATCGCTATGTTTGACTTCCAGTATCTCTGAGTTTCATCAGTGAAAGAAGTACAGAGGAGCACGACGCACCTTTTGTGGGGGGCGAGTGGTGGCAGGTGGGCAGGGAAGGAACCGGGGCTGAGCTCCTCGGCCCCTGACACTTGCCACCTGGCTGCAGCAGTCCCAGATCTCTGCCTCAGTCACACGGCAAGGTGTTATGTGGGGCATTGAGATGTGCAAAACAACCTGCTTAAGAAACTGAGGCACCTTAAAGTTACAAACCATAGCTTTCAGCCATCCGAGCCTGTTGTTGCTTCTGGCCCACAGCGTGTAACATGCTGGCAGATGGCTGTCCTTGCCAGCACTTCCCCGTTGCAGCCACTGAGGGGACTAAATTCAGTATTGCCAGTTCCACATACTCAGGAATAAGGCATCAAGATGCTAAAATTATGAACATGGAGGTTTTCTGATTTGTATGCTGCTTTTTGTGTTAGTAGGATGTGCACTTCTGAGCTTTGCACCACAGCTGTCAGAGCTTGGCTAGGAATAGTTATTTCCACGGCATTCTGGCACCAAGAAACGGGTTTTAAGAGCAGTACCAAATATCGTGGAAGTCTCATTAAAATCTCGAGCAACAGCAACCCTGCAAATTGGAAGCAGCAGCCGTGGAAAATTTTAGCCAAGTGTTGGCATGGTGCTTAAGCTTTACGTGATTCTCCAGGCTTTTAAGCCCCAGCACCTTTGCTGCAGTGATACAAGACTTCTTTTATTTTGTTAGTTCTAGCCATAAGTAGGAGTTATTTAATGGGCATTAGTCATAATGTCACGGCTATAACACTGCTGAGGCAACTTGGGAGCTTGTGTGACCTCCATCTGTGGTGGTGGCCACATGGATTTGACCCCTCTTTCCTGCTGCTTTTTGGATTTCCCTTTCTAATTCCTTAATGTCAAGTGAAGCCCACGTGTTATCATCCCTAGCAAATGGTAGGGGTTGGGCAGCACTCAGGTGCTGCAGGCGGAAACGAGCACATTGTCCTCAGAGCTCCTTGCAGAGCTAAATAAAGATTTACAGGGCAAAAATAAAGTGATGTAAAGAACCTGACAGAAATGGGACAGTAACTGGAAGGTGTTAAAAGGCAGGAACATGTGGCGTTATTGAATTGATTGCCTGTGTTTAACAACCAGCAGATAAACCTGCTAAAGTTGACATTGGCTTTGGCAGTTTAAGACATTAGAAATACCCTGAGCACATGTACAGTGTGACTGCTCATTAAGACGTAAGTGAAAGATTGCTGTCTACTGGGTAAAAGTGTTTATACTGCAGGAAACAGATTAAGTGGTGTTTTAATATACAGGAAAAGAAAAAGTGGTAGCTTAAAAGCAAAAACCAAACCCCCCAAACAAACATTATTTGCCTTGGCTTGGTGTGAGAAACAGCTGTAGGATGTGTTTCACACAGCTTATAATGAGAAATTAATTGCAGTCAAAAAACATAGACTGGCCAAAACAAATTATGACACATAGCACATTTTTTCTCTTATTTTTTAATGGATAGCTTAAGGGTTTTAAAAACTTTTTCACACCAATGGAGACCAGAAAGCCGATAGTCTGAGTTGATAAAATCATCGGCAAGGCTCAGAAAACCTAACTTCTTACAGAAAAAATGCTTCTTCAAATAGATTTTGTGTTGCCAAACATCCCCTACAAGCACATCTTTTTAAAAGGTAAACTCTGTTTTTCAGAAGAGAGGCATGTCTTCTGGAAGCCTAACTATGAACTACCTTTTATGTCCTTTTAATTTCATTTGGTGTCCCATTTAGCTCCACCCCGGTATGCAGAATATTTTCTGAATTTAATTCTGGTTTTCTGAATTCCAATTTTTCCAAATTATTTCCAGACTCAATAAAGTGGAAATCTTGTACAGTCCTGAAAATTGTTTTTGGTAATGGTGGCTGAAAGCTTGCAAGGACAGCAGCTGAAAGTTGGGTACTGAAGAACCCAGACCTGGATCTCTGCCCTCAGTCTTGGTGTAGAGAGCCTTACCTAGGATGTGTTCGTGAACCAACACTATGCGTTAACTTAACGCCCCTTGAAAGAAGAGCAGTGGCTTTCCAATTGTAGCGAAGAGGCAGCAGAATTTTTCTTATTCATTTAGGAAACATATTTCTTAGAGACTATCCTGTCTATATCATGAAATATATTTCATTCCAGTATAAATATAAACAAATATATTAGATGTGTATAATCAGGGTTTGTTTTTTTCAAAATCTCTTGATTTTAAAGCAGCTTGCCATTTTATCTGAATTAAAAAGACCATCCACGCTATTATAGCCTTTTTGGCCAAACCACACAGCGTTTAAGTGAAATATATCAGTATAACAGATGTGTGTATCATCACTGTGGCCTTTTTACTCACAGCATTGCTATCTAGCCAAATGCTCCTTATAGACAAATATACGTGACTTACCTAAACTGAAATGTCTAATTGAAAAATAGCAAGTAACGTGAGAGTCAGCATGGGACTAACATAGAAATGGTGCTGCATCTGATGTGCTAAATCGCTGTTAATTTTTGTAAAACGTCCGTGTTTCAACATAGTAGTGAATAGGAGGGGATGGCTGCTGGACTACTGGGTGCTGACAACATGATAGTGTGCTGTTGGGCTGCTTCTATTCGTAGGGCTAGCAAACCAAAAAAAACCCACTGGTTTGAAAAAAATTCTATTCTGCTGAAGAAAAGTGTCAGTTTTCCACGAAAATGTTTAAATGCTACATGCGAACAATACAACCAAAAATTACGTTAATATAGTCTGTTGAGTCTTGGATTTTAAAAAGCAGGGATTTTCTGTGTTGCTGCATCCACTGAACTTTGATTATGTTTTTCTGCATTACCTGAAGAATAAACGTAATGGAATAAAAGGTGTAATCTCTGCTGGAACATTCACTGTCCTATTTGTGTGGCAGGATGCGGGCAGGGAGGCGTACTCAGAAACCACCCTTCCCCATCCAGCCCCGGGAGTGGCACCGCAGATAAAACTCTTCCTTATGGGGTTGAGGGGAGGAGGGAGGAAAGGTAAAAGGAATTAGTGTCTGGACTCAGCTGCTGTAAAGTATCTCTTTATGCTGGCTTGAAGGTCAATTGAGGCATGCAGGAGTTTTCTGGCAGAGTTTAGTCCATCGCTGGTCATTATAATTTGCCATAGTTAGAAGCTGAACTTGTATGAAATCTGTTTTTCTGTGAAGACTGGCTAAGGTGTAGTAGTACTGCTTCTTACAGCTATTTGAGTCAGAGGATGAGGACCCAAAAAAAATTATTTGTGCACAGAGCGCTCAGGCTGGGATTACTTCTCTTCTTTCTTTTGTCACTTGCAGGTAATTCATCATTTACTTACAAGAAGTCGCAAAGGAGTTATTAGCTGTATCAACAACATAGTCTCCAGAAGAGTGCTCAGGCATAGGGGTGCATAGTTGTTGTCACGTACTGATGGAAATGAAATTTAGTTTTCAGTTAATGTAACAGACTCCTAAAAACTGCTAAAACTGTGTTTGTTTCCTTAAAAATCAACATCGAAACTCAGTAGTGGGTGTGTTAGGCCAAAACTGCAAGCAATTTAAAATCATCACATTTGACTTAACTCGGAGGAAGGGCTGACCAAGTCTTGCTTCTTGGCACAACCTGCCCGTTCACATACTGCAGTTTCCATTTGAAACCACTGAAGTATAAAGGTAGGCAATTGCTTGCCAGCCAAGAAATTAATAATAAACGTAAGAATTTCAATGTGGCATTTCAGCCTTATCTCTGAATCAGCTTTCGTAGTTTCCACTAAATAGTGTGTCTGGCCATAACCTGTTTATTTTTACACCTATAGTTAAACCTGGCCCCTGCTGTAAACTGAGGTAGTTCTTTGAGGTCATTGAGTGCCTCTGGCATAACATCTTGTTGGCACGTACTTGTGTGCAGGATGGGGCCTGGCCTTCCATGGGAACTCCATGTCTGTTGTGCCCAGCTTTTTGAATTTTCGGAAATTATGGCTGGGTTTTCACACACATCTCAATTTCAGCAGGGCACTCGCTTTGCGGCGACCCGGACAGCTCTGTTGAGACAGCTCCAGAGGAGGCAGAAGCGCAAGACTTGGAGTCATCTGATGAGGCCGATAAGATGAGCAAGGTGAGAACGTTTCATTTTCACATGACAAGGAGCGAAAGCACAGTACGCTCACAGCTGATGTGCTGACTTCACAGCTGCACACGATTAGAGCATCTTTCCTGGGAAAATGTTAATCTTACTTTTAAGGTGTTTACAGATGATATTGAATGTAACAAATTACAGCTTTGATTATGGCACATCGCTAACCTCTTAAGCAAGACTTGTGCCCTTTTTCCAGGGTTGGTTCACATCTTCAGTATCTTGCGATAATATTCCATCATAGTTTTTAAATGGGCTGGTTTATCACCTCCTTCACCAGAGCAGGTCAGCTAAACCAAAACATCAGGTGGATTATTATGGTTTCTTATTCTTTCTTGATTTCTAGGCGTAGGAGGAATGTAAGTTAAACAGTATTTCCTTAAATCAGTAGCATAGCGCACATGCTAGTTTTTAAATGCAAACTAATTATAACCAATCTACCTTAAATTGAAGCAAAACTCTCCAATTACAGCTAAGAGGTTGTGCAAATGGATTGCTAATTGCCATCTATTAAGGGATGGGTTTCGCAGTGGTTGGTAGTTTGCACTTGCTCTGGTGCTGGGGAGCTTTACACAACATGAGGTGTGATTAGTGGCTTTTGGGGCAGAATCAAGTGAGATTATTTTGAAGGCACTGATTGCTTTTAGGTGTTTGTTGCATAGGTGATGGTGAGAGCTTACAGCTATTTTTCTACAAAATTCATCATGTAATGAGTATCAGATCTCACTCAGTCTGTGCTTACCTACAGGTGTGTTTTTCCTCAGCTCTTGTTTTAACTAAAATGTGTTATAGTGAGCTCTGAACTAGTCCCTGCGCTATTCTGCTTGTCACTGTAGCAAAAGGAAGGAACAGACCCTGGCCTCTTGTTTCCTGATCTCTTATGTCACGCTAGCCTGTAGTTTTGTCTTTGATAGCCAGACAGTGGAAGTCAGATAAGAAGAAACATTCCTATGTGTGAAATATATGCCAAGCTTGCATGCAGAGAAGGTGATTACTCTTACAGTTTGTTTTCAGGTTTTATTACGGCACTTTTTCTTGTAAGTACAAAGAATTTCTTCTTGAGTAAGTGGAAGTGTTTGTTGATACTTTGGGATTTTTAACTGTAAATATGTGGGATTTTCATATGCTCTGAAAAGAGTCTCTTCTGTTAAACACTGAAGCTGTGGAAGAGCACCGAGCATAACACATAGCTGCTTGGGGAATAAATGTTCTTGCTGTGTTTTCTGTAGCTTTCTATTTCTGAGCCATGCAACAGGCTGTGGGGTTCCATTTTGCATCTTGCCTCCTGGATCTTCAGAGCTGTAATTGCCTGAAGCAAGGCGTAAGGATTACATGATTAGCCTTGTGGCTCAGCAGATTTAGTTAAACCGAGAAATGTGCGTTAGCAGCTCTAATACTTAATATTCTTACACTGGAAGAGTAACTTGTAACTCTAACAAGCCTTGGTTTCCAACAAGAGGAAAATCTGTCTTTCTGCAAATGAAATGTTGACATCAGTACATGTTTTCTTTTAAAATTCAGAAATATGTCTTGTTTTGTTTGTGTGATATAGAGGGGAGGCATTTTACTTCACATTCTGTTTGTTATGGGACAAACTGCTTGAAATGGTCTTCCATAAAAAAAGAAGCACACTTGTACATATAGTATATATGCAGCGTGCTCAGTTTGGCAAACTCATGAATGCCACTGTCCCTGTTCACGTAGAAGAGCTCTGTACTAAGTGGGCTTTCTTTGTGGTTCCTCTCTAACGAAAGCTGCAGAAACCCTCAAATTATTTTGCAATGCCCATAGAGAATTCCACTATATGGTAGAGGGGAGGATGTCATTGCTTGCTAATCACATGCTAATTTTTAAATACAGCAACAATGAAAAAAACCCTAACCTAAAAAAGCTCAATCAACAGAGGGTTTTCCTAATCCCTTTGCTTTTCTGTGTGCTTGGAAAAGCCAATCTGCGTGGGGAGTAAGGAGTCTGCAACTTGTTTTTCCATGGAAAGTCACCACCCGGCTGGTACAGTGAGGAAAAAAGCAAAGATGCTTTCCTGTCCATGCACTGCCACACCTTTCCATGCTCCTAGGATTATGGTGCAGAAGATTAAGCTGATGTCCTCAGCGCTGTTTTGCACGGGTTATTTTTGTATGTGGGAGGTGAAACACTCTGCCCTCGTACCACCAGGAGGGGCATGTTCTCCTGTATCGCCATTACTGCCACAGCTTCCAGTCTCCCTTGGACGGTGGAGTTCAAGGGAGGCTTTCTTTATTTTTGCCCTTCTTGGCAAAAGCAGGGCAGGAGCGCTCTTATCCATTCACCACTGGGCAGCAGAGGAAATCCAGTTTAACTATGCTGGAGCCTCCCACCTAAATGCAGAGCTCCCCTTCTTTCAGCGCAGATGCAGCATTAGCAGCTGAAGATCTGAAAATAGCGTTTGGGTTGTCTTTTGCCTTGCAATAGCATGATCCTGAGGCAGGGCTTGATCCTGAGGCAGGGCTTAATCCTGCAAACACCACAGCTCCGTGCCGTGGTGCTGGCGGTCTGCTGATGCCCACAGAGTGCTGCCGAGGAGGAGAGCTCCAAGCTTCTCCAAGGAAACTTCCCGGCTCTCCAGCCAGCAAAGCGATCCTAGGGGAGAGTTAATAATTCATGGGAAAAGGAGAGGAACGCAGCGCTGCAGCTCTCCTTCATCTGCTCTTGTAGCACAGGCCGTGTAGGCTTTTTATGAAGGTAAGCTGTGTGAAATCCAACCAAAAGCTGGGCTTGGGTCCCTTCTGACTTATCTGTAGCTTTCTCACGTAGGTGGATGTATAACACGGGAGGGACTCAAATGTGTCTTCCCTTCTCTTCCTTCTCCCTCCCAGCTGTCTCTTTCCCTTCCCCCAGCCCAGCATGTGTGCATGTGGGTGTGTGTTTCCTTAGTAGTGGTGCTTTTGTTTCTTGATCTGCAAAAGCCTCCAAGCTGTTGATGGTGGTGAAGGATTCAGAGGGTACACCAGCAGCTCTCAGGATTCCTCCCTTTTCTGAAAATCTTACCTTCTGTATATCCTAAAGACCTGATAACGTAGASTTTAATTCTCCATCACTATTGTCAAAGGAATCATTATAATAATAAGCAAAAACATGATGTCTGTAGAACTGTTCTGATAAAACACTAGATACCCGTTTCCAAGGTGGGTTGAGGCGTCGGCAGTGCAGAGGTGTGGGATAGCTGTTGTTCTCTGGACTCGCTCCCTATCTAATTTCATGACGACTTCCCTGCGTCAACCAGCCCTCTTAGGTACAGTATCTCTTGGGTTGAAATCTATGTAAACAGTAGCAAGCAGGTACGCTTTCTGGGTGCAGCTCTTTTCCTTTAAGGCATGCAACTAACAGTGGCCTGATTTGTGCTCCCAGTTGCTTCTGCTCTGGGGTGGGCTCCTGACTTTCCCTTCTCTCCCCATTTTGTGTGGGAGTCAAGAGGAGGAGAGTGGGGGAAAGGAAAGCGTGCTCTCTGCCACCTCTTCAGGCTTGTTTTCATCTAGCATGTGAATTCAAGTTTCAGGCTGTTTACGAAATGTAGATGATGCCCCTCTGTCTGTCTCCAGTTGAACAGAATATCGGGAACATTTCAAACCAGAGTAATTTCTTAAATGGTTACTTGCCTCTGTGGTCACCTGACTTTTGGCCTTTTAAATATTGTAGAATAAATTGAGGTTCAAAGGAGGTACCCTGAAAACTGAGTATATGTGTGAGTTCTTAACGTTGCAGGTTACCAAAGGCTAAGATAGGTGGTGTGTTGCATCTCAAGATCAGTCTTTGTGCGTATTTTTTCCTGTAATGGTCCTTTGAATTTAATTGGGGATGTGTTTTAAAAACTGTCATCAGTTAAAATACTGCAGGACACTCATTTCTCCCTGTTTCTAATTAAAGACATCTGCCTCTTGAAATGAAAGCTAATTACCTTGCAGCACTTGTGCTTAGGGGAGTGTGCTGTAATGGGCTGTGTGTGTACATGCTTATACCATTTAGAGGTGTTTTTTCAGAGAAAATAGGTCGTCTTCCCTCTGCAGCATTATTCAAGAGCAGAATTAAGTCTCAAAACCTTCAACGTGTTGCAATAGACGTGAAAGGATTAAAACAGGGATTTGAGGGGTAGGTTTCCCAGTAGTGTAACTGGCTTTTTTAAGTTCTTTTAATTCTGTGCCTCTGTCCCTTCAGATGTTTAATATTCTTCGGCTGTGCCGTTCGTAGCCAATCGGCTCGTGCTCAGCCACAGGCAACAGACATTTATATTCCTGGGCTGCCTTCACCTCTGCGTTGCTGCATTTCAGCCTCTCTGCTGAAGTTTTCCTCTTAACGAGTCTATGAAAAGCAGCGTTGAGTTCTCAGCTTCGACTGGTAGCTGGCTCTTAATTCCAGCTGATGTAGTGAGCGAACGAGGCCAGCGGCAAATGACACATGTGGAAAGGCTTTGCTCAGAGAAATATGGTCACTGCCCTTCCTTATTAAAATGCAGCCGTCTTCTGCGTTGTGTGCCAAGTAAGCAGCACTGCGTATCTGTCTGGAGTGGGAAAGCCTTTCGGATCAGCTGAATATGTGGAGAACTGGGATTTTCCTCCTAGCTGAGTGACAGCTCTGGCAATACTGCCTTTCCAGTGATGTCGGCTCTTTGGAGAGTTAACCGTAAACTCAAGAACGAAAGCCCTAGGAGAGCCGGTGACTCCCTGTACCGTATGCTGTATTTGGTGAGCAGATCTACTGTGCAATGTGACTAGTCTAAGTAATTAGCAGTTAAATGAATTTCCATGCTGTTTTAATTTTCAGGTTATAAATTCGAGGCTGAGCTGTAACGTATATACCCTGTAGAGGCTTTTTGTTATTGTGCAATGTCATTAGCAGTCCTAGCAATGCATGAAAGGATGCAATTTGCCTGAGTTTTGTTTGGGAGATCAATACTGCTTAGAGTTTGCCGTCCGTGGCGGAACAGAGGTGCTGCATGCCATTCAAGGGGGCAATCTGCCTGATGCCCAGGCACCCATATGTCTTTATACGGTGAGCGCAAGAGGAAATGGCACTCCGCTCTCACAACTATAGGGCAGGCAGCCAAAACTCCCCACTGTGGGCAGCATCAACACGCTTGATGAGTTTAAGGACTTGCTCCTCCTGCATGGGAAGGATGGGAGCTTAGCTCCTCTGCTGAGCCCCCTGCAGAGGAGGGGTTATATACTTGCAAAGTAAACTTTGCTTTACAGGCCAGTTGTGCCAGCCCTTCATCTCATTTTAAGGTTGCTAGATGGGATTGCTTGCAGAATTGTGCCTGAAGTGTGATGCCGTAATTCTACAGAAATCCTGGTTCAGTGCTATCGTAGTAGCAGCTGGCAAACAGAGCTGGTGTTGGGAGATAAAGGGATGTGTTTATGTTCCAGACCTTCCCTAGTCTATCCACTTTCTCTAGGAGAATGGGGACAGAGAGGCTTTCATTAATACTTACAGAGTTTTCAGCAAAATAGCTGTGTTCTGAACCTCCCTGGGTGCTATAGGCATCTGCTTTCTGTCTAGAAATTGATTTTTTTTAAAGTAAATATAAGGTAGAAAAGATTACATTCACGAATGAAACAAGACAGTTTGTTCAATGAGCAAGCAAGAAAACAGGTTTGTGAACATTATTGTGCTTGAGACTTTTCGTCTGTCCAAAGAGTATCAGTGAGTGATACTTGGGATATACGTAAAAGATGTGAGGCAGGGCAGTGGCAAGGCAGAGCTCAGCCCTGCTGCTGGCTGGAGCTGGGCATGGCTGAAGTCAGCGAGTGGTTTGTTAACTGTGCACAAGCAGAGATAAGGCTTTTAAAAGTCTTCCACACTTCCTTTTTGGCATATGGGTGTAACTATTCCTTCTGGGGTAGACAGCATGCCTGTATGACAGTTATCCAATTTTCAACTACTTGTTAGTGTTTAGCTGGTGTTTCATGGTGTAAGTGGATTTTCGCTCTCTCTTTCTGGGTGACCTGTCTTTCCCTGCAACTTATTGCAAGTGCATGAACAGGATGGTGAGCTGTCTGCAGGGTATCAAACATGAACTGCTTAAAACACTTGGTTTATTTTTGGATTTTGATTCCATACTTGCTTTACACATTATAACTATTTTTAATTGTACATTTGGCTCTTACAACAAAAYGTCACTGGATATGCCTTCCTGAAATATTCTTTCACGAAATAGTCTTAATAAAGCTAAATGTTTCTGAGGAAAACCCTGCCTATCCTGGGTCTCTGCAGGCTCAGATTAACATCTGTTAATTGTCAGTTCGTTGTCCCTTTCCAGGAGAGCAGGTAAAAGGCAGGTTTTTTTGCCTGCGCTGAAGCCAGGCTTTCACCTACTGCGCTTTGTGGATTTGGGGCTGTTGGGATCACCTGTTGAAATCTAATGCAAACTTAACCTAAAAGTTTGGGTATGCTTTGGCTATACTTAAGAGTACAGCGAGTATAGGTGGAACCTTGCTGAAAAATAAAAGGAATTGCTTTGACTAATAAATCCAACTCTGTGACATGTGCCATTACCAGAAACTGACTTACTTGGAAATGGACTGGTTCAACTCACTGCTTCCCCCTGCCATCAGCTTACAACACTTTTCCTTTCTTCCTCATCTGAGTTAAACCTCAGATACTGAAGATGAATGTTTTTCCTGTAATAAACTGTGTCCAACAGGCATTTTTGTATAGACTGTCAGTTACAATTAGTTCGTTGCTTACACTTGTGTCCTGAAGAAAGTTATCCTTTGCATAACAAGCATCTTTACTAATATGCCTTGCAGTGGTACACTCAGGTGAGCATTTACAGCCGTAAGATACCTTTAGGTAAAGCAACTGTATTATKGAAGGAAATGCCTTACTTGTCACTAGCATGGTTCATGCTCCTCTTGGGCTTTGTGGCTGTGTAGYGCTGTAGGTGCACTGAGAGGGGAAAATAGCTATGTGTGAGCAGACTGTACAGCTTAACAAATGCAGCATTTTTCAGCACTGGGTCATCACAAAGTGGTGATGTGCTTTTTTCTTTCCTTTTTTTYCTTTTCCTTTTTTATTTTCTCTCCACCCCCGCATATTCTCTGTTTGAACAGGCTRATTTTGGTAAGTTGTTTTAGTATGGACTGGAGGGCTAYAGAGGCAGTGCTGGGAAGTCACTAAATCTGGATTAAGATACCACAGCAGGATTAGATGCAGGTTAGAGAGGTGTGATCAAGTGCAGCAGCTCTTTTCCCTCCCGTGTCCCCTCCAGGTCTCTGGGAGGGATGGAGACAGGGCACGGCGCTGCTTTGGCAACCCTAGAAGCCTAGGGCTGTCGTCACTGACACCAGAGATGATACCTGCTCCAAACTTTTCAGTGTAACGAAAGATGCGAGAAGATGATCTAACATGAGGAGGTGAAGAGAGGATAACTGTCTTTATATGTAGACAGCTGATTAAACATTAAAGAAACCAGTTAGATGTAGCAGCTCTGAAAAACCTGACTTACGGGGAAGAACTTTACCCCGCAAGGCATGTTTCCAGCCACAGACCAGATATACAGTTACTTTCCTGAAGAGCTTGTGTTTGAAGCCTTGAGAGGCTTTGGTTCCCCAGATGGCTCTGCTTCCCCAAAAAACTGCTTAAACTGTTTCTGTCTCCGTATTGTCTCCTTGGATGTGTTGACACAGCTATTCACAGGACTGTTGCAAACTAGATGAGGGAACTGGCAGAGGGCCCCAGCCAGTTCTGTTTGCGCAGTCATTTTTGGTTCCGGAGTCTTGGGCCTTTTTGTTTGTTTGTTTTTCAATCTTAAGTGCTGGACGAGCCTATTTTAATTAAAGTTCATGCTTATCTGAAACCAGGAATGTTATGGAACAGCACTTCAATTAACTTGAATTGTGTAACTCCCCCCCCCCCAATCCACAGTCACTGAGAGATAAGAAAGATAGATATATGAAATGATGTGTGCACTTCTGGACTTTGGCGCCTGTTAAAAAGCCCCCAAGCTGCAACTACTTAACTGCAAAGGCTTCTCAGCTCCATTGTTCCTATAGCTCTTACTTAAAATATTACCGCTGGTCTTTCCTCTTCCTTCTTTTTAAAGAGTACAGAGCAGGTCGCTGCTTTCTGTCGCAGTCTGCATGAAATGAACCCTTCTGATTCAAGTGCTCATCCTCAGGAATTTACAGGACCCCAGCTGGCCACCATGAGACAACTCACAGATGCAGATAAATTGCGAAAGGTTATCTGTGAACTTCTYGAGACAGAACGCACCTATGTCAAAGTAAGGGGTCTCGATGTGTTGTTTCAGTCTACTAATATTTCTCCTCCTTCTGGAAAATTTTGTTAGTTTCTTCTCCAATACTTCAAATTATGTTTCATGCATGTATCTCCTAGTTAACTTACATTCAATTCTACAATCTGTCCCTAGAATAGTAACTTAAACCTCTGAAATAAGTAGGCTTTCCAAATTCTTATGCTGTCATTTTGAAATTACTTAGCTGGTGTGCAGAGGAACACTGCTCAATGAGAGCCGGTATTGATTTTGTAAGTAAAACTGTGTAAATGTTTCCTTTTATTATCTTAAATTCTGTGAAATCCAACTATTTTGTCTTATGCGTGAAAGGGAMAAATTCATAGACTAGGTAAACGGTGATCTTTGCCGCTTCAATAAATATTCAGAGGCAGTTTGAGGAACCAACATGGGAATCTTTTTCTGAATTTTTAGGACTTAAATTGTCTAATGGAGAGATACCTGAAGCCTCTACAAAAAGAAACGTTCCTCACACCAGATGAGGTATGTTAGCTGTTGCTTATCTTTTTGCTAGATAGGTTACACACACCCCTCTGCTCCGCCCGCCCCCCAGCTTGACTTGCTTGTCTGAGCAAGGGCTATGGGGAAATTTTGAATTCCATTTCTTTTAAAATAATGGACTGAGTAGAGTATAAAGGTACTGCTCAATAATGTATAGTCTGTAGGTTTTTTTCCTGACATCACACTGATTATACAATTGGACTGAGAATTACTGGAGTTCTAGAAAACGTGATTTAGCTTTTCAGCATCTTGCTTTTTTCTCTCTTATTAGCTGGATGTTCTCTTTGGGAATCTGACTGAAATGGTAGCGTTCCAGGTAGAGTTCTTGAAAACCCTCGAAGATGGAGTAAGGCTGGTTCCAGACCTGGAAAAGCTTGAAAAAGTTGAGCAATTTAAGGTAATCTCATTGTTTACATTCTGAGTAATCGTTTAACACTCATCATCGTATTTGTCTGGCTACTGTCACTGTTCATGTAAAAACATACATCTACTTACACTCGAGATTAAGTTTTAGCTAATACTGGAGCTGTTTGAAAAACATCCTGCTACAATTGTAGTTATGCTACGTTTAGCCATATAGAGCACTAGAAATCTGGAACACCATGTGCTTTTAGATGCTATTCTTGCCCTTCTGCCAGATACCTTGTCTTGGGCTGTCATGAAAAGCTAGAAATGGAAAGTTACATAAAATCTTTGTTCTGACAAGTCTAATGCAGTAGTTCAGAAGCCCACTAGGGCTACAGATGAGAACTGTAAATTGAATTCTGTATTTGGGCTTTTAATGCATAGCAGAACTATATGGCAAATACTTTCAACTATCAGCAGATGTGCATCAAAGGTAGAAATGTAAACTAAAGATATATAAACTTCATTTAAAAAAATAGGAAAATGTGGAAACAGAAGTCTTGTTTTATTTCTAAGGCAGTCATGTACTGGATATATGGCAAGTAACTAATACAATGTTTTGTCTTTGGGGAATTTTACTCTTGCTTTGAGCACTCACCTTGGTAGAGGACAGGATGTCTTGACAAATAATAATAGTTCCACTGGGATTGCTTTTCAGCTAACATACAGCCCTGGAAGAACTTCTGAAAGAATTTGTCTTTTTGTGCATGTGTGGCTTTGCCATCAGGTGCTTGTTTAAAATAAGTATCAATCATGAACACTGCCCTGGCCTAACTAGAACACAGCTTTTGTTTTGTAGGAAATGTGCCCTTAATGGAGAGCACAGAGACACTTTTTTTAGTGGAGGAAGCTTCTGTGACCACTGTGTGCTCTGAGCTTTGAGAGGAGTGCGGAAGAAGCCTCCTTATGGAGAGAACTCTCTCTTCTGAGCGCTGCTGCTTCCACCTCTTTCCATAAAAAGTGCATCAACTTCACTTTCAGTTCTGTCCTATGGGCATAGTCTGAAAGCAGTGTGCAAAATGGGACTTCAGGGCTTCATGTTTTCAGTTCTGCAGTTTGCTTCCCTCTGCTGACTGTAGGCAAGCTGCCTATGTGTTGTCTCACCCCCCCCACCCCATGTTGTCTTATTCCTAAGTGGGTAGTGGAGCAAACGCTTGACCGTGGCATCTTAGGGAAAGGTTGTGTTTGGCCCTTAACACAAACTCATTTTCAAGAGAGTGAAGACCTTGGTGTGTTTGTGTAGAGGGTTAATAGTCTTGCTTGCAGCTCCTTAGTGCCTTGATCCATTAAAAAGTCAGATACATCCAGTCCTTTCTGTGGCCTGTGGTCATTACTTAGATCAATAAGGTTTTAAGCTCAGGCATTTAAATAMGGTTCTGGAGCTGTGAACCTAGTTCCCTCTATAGTCAGCGGTGTCACCAGATCGTTCTAACTAGAACTTGGCTAATGATGTTAATCACATAGCCTGAATCCAGACAGCAAGGCTAGGCCTGTTTCTTGCTAGATGGTGTGAAAACACTCTAAAAATGCAGTGTCCTGTCATCCAAAAGCTAAATGGAAACTTCAGGTGACCTGGCAGAAGGGAAAATAATTTAACTGGCTTTCATGTGCTTTTTTCCCCTAATGCCTTTTTTTTTTTTTTTTTTTTTTCTTCCTTAAAATCGGCACCATGTTTATTCTTCATCCTTCTCAGTGTATCAGATCAACTTTTGTTCAAATTTTACAAACTAATATAACCCAAACCTCAACCTTACTAACCATGGATTTTTTTTTTTTAAATCCTAGAAAGTGTTGTTTTCCTTGGGTGGATCCTTTCTTTACTACGCTGACCGGTTCAAGCTGTACAGTGCCTTCTGTGCCAGCCACACAAAAGTCCCCAAAGTACTGGTGAAAGGTAAGAGCCATGTGCTGGACAAACAGACCTGGGCATGCAGAGAGAGAGATGTCGCAGCAACATGTTGGTTTGGGCTGGCGCAGGTTGTCCTTGTGGATGATGAGAGGTGGCCACTGCACCCCAAACCATGCAGGGCAAGTTGTGGCGGAGGAATGGGGGCACACATGTGCCTGGTTGCTCTCCAGGAGCCTTCGCAGTAGGGAATTAAGTCCATCTGGCCTGAGAGGCTCGCAGAGAGCTCTGTGCCATGGGTGTTCTTGGACCACCATCGATGTAATGATACCCGAGTAGCTCATTACAAGAGRTCGTTAACCTCGCATGTAGTTTTTCCCCACGCACTTAATTTATTCTCCCCTGACATGTTCAGTTTCTTTTCAGTTATGTGGGGAGTAGAAAGATTTCATAAATGAGCGATGTGGCGTGTGCTAATGGATCACTGTGTACTTTGGAACCAGGAGTGGTGACGCTTGTAATGACCTCTGGATCCTCCTAGAGTTTGTGCCGTGAATCCTTGCTAGTGGCAATCCCACTGAAGCTCTGGCCAATGTGGTTGAACTCTGACAGCCACTAGGAAAGGATCAGCCTGGGAGAATGTTTTATGGAAGCTGTCTAAATATTTTAACTTCACCGTGCTCTCTCTCCCCTCTCTTCTTCCTCTCACCTTCGTTCCAATTTGCCTGAGAAGTTTCCACATATGAATTCCTAGTAAAGCTTGGCTTGCTGCGATGGAGATAAACGAACTGTGGTCTGGCTTATAAATGCTCATGGGCCTCCTTGCCTTGGAGTGATGTTTTTTCCCCTGTGAAAGTGTTAATCTCTTAGAGTTAGCAGTGCTTCATGCAATTCATTTTTGGCCAAGACATTAAATAAACAAATGGTTCCAGGTGTAGGAGCAATGCYATTAAGGGAGGAGCTCTTATTTTTCAAAGAACATCTGGATGCTTGACAATCAAAGGTTTTGGGGGGTTTTTGTTTCATGGTTGGTTTGGTTTTTGTGGGTTTTTTTGGTGTGGTTTTTTTGTTTGTTTGGTTTTTTTTTGCTGTGCACATTTTTTTTCATTTCTACTTGTAAACTCTTATTTACCATGCTGCAAAGAATACTTGGCAGGTCTGCTTGGCAGCTCTCTGGAATACATGAATAAATGATTTGTTGCTAGTCACATCCATGCTTGCTTTCAGCATCATTTTGTTAGACCTTAATGTTAAGGCCGTAAACTAGGTAGATCTGGTTGCTTTGTTTTGTTTTTTCATTGYTGACTGTATTTATAAATAAGAAATAGTTGTGCTTGAATTATGGCACAAACAGAACTTAAAATTCTATTGCAGTGATCAATCTCTTAAAAAGCTTGGGAGTGTACTTCAAGTGTAATTTGGTGTCCTCGGCTGAGGTGTGGGTGGCTTTTGGATTTGAAACTGAAGTTGCTTTATTGAAATCAGGTGACTGTCTGCAAAAAACCCACCCAACCTCGGCAGGGGACATAGCTCTAATAAAAGCAATTGTGTGGAATTGTTCCTGCACTGAAGAACTTGTATGTCTAAAAATGCCACCTGCTCCATATTTCCCTCCCTGTACAAATTTATGTTCTAGTAGAGGGAGCAACAGAGAAAATGGTATTTTTATAAAATCAGTAGCAGTCAGGTAGAAGGATGATAGCGATCAGGTGTCCAGTCTGCCTGTGCTCCCAAAATATKGTGTACTATCATAAGTTTACTGCCTCCTGCCTCCTTACTAGCTCTTGATTTTTTCTTATTGTTGTTCAGTACTGCATTTTAAGGTTTAATGAGGTAACAATAACCAGACCTCCAATATTCTAGGTGTACCTGTCAGACTAGACTCATGAGTAGTGACTTCTTACAAATATCCAAAATGAGCCTTTTCTTAAAGGAAACAGATGATTAAAAGAATTTATGCTACTCCAAAATAGTTGCAAGGCCAGAAATACTGTGGATAGTGAAATTAAAAACTGCATGTATTGGTACGGTAGGTGGGTGCCTGTTGTTAAATCATGAATAGCRTATCTGTGGCAAAGTGTCAGTAACTCAAAACCTGAAGTGCATAAATCTAATACTGTGGACCTGATAAATCTGCACTTCCTTGCAAAATGTCTCTGGATAAATGAATTTAAAGCTGGAAAAGTCACTTTATCAGGGCAGCTGTTACGATTTTTGATTTATCCAATCGCTTCATTTTAATCTTCCAGCCAAGACAGACACTGCTTTCAAGGCATTTCTGGATGCTCAGAATCCCCGACGGCAGCACTCCTCCACGCTGGAGTCTTACCTCATCAAACCCATCCAGCGGATACTGAAATACCCTCTCCTGCTGAAGGAGCTCTTTGCTCTGACTGACGTAGACAGTGAAGAACATTATCACCTTGATGGTAAGGAGCTAACCTACATTGCTCTTCCCTGTTTAACCTCTGATCTGGAACCCTCTTCCTCCCCTTCCTCTCAGAGGCTTAAAAATACCTTTTGTCTCTTCCCCTATCTCTCTGTCTTTCTTCTAGTGGCCATAAAAACAATGAACAAAGTTGCCAGCCACATTAATGAAATGCAAAAAATCCATGAAGAATACGGGGCAGTGTTTGACCAACTCATAGCAGAACAAACAGGGGAGAAAAAAGAGGTAAGAGACAATCAAATTTAAGAGAAAAAGGCTGTTATTTTGGTGCCTGTAGTGTGAATGTTAAATTGTATCAAATATTTACTTTTCGTGCTGTGTCATTTAAGTGGATCCTGGTGCAAACAGATAAATCCCAATCCAATTCAAAACCTGCTTCTCCACGTATGGTTCAGTGAGTGGGACCAATGTAAAGAAGTAGTGGGTTAATTCACCTTCAATGTTGTGCTTGGGTCAAAATCACATCTCAACCTGCAGTTCACTATTTTGATGTCCATGTCTTGGCTCTCCTTGTTCCACATAAATAATCTTGCCCCACCAGTCTGAGTGGACTGGCATGCTGAGGCAAGTCTGTACTTAGCTCTTTAATCACTTTAAAGAGATCAAAATGTGAGGTGCGGTATGTGAGAAACTGCTGTTTCTCTTTTATAAAGTGTGTTAGTGGGCTTGATATGTGAGAGACCCTTGGGCTTTGGTCTAGATGTCTCATATGGTGCATATGCAAACACGTGAAGATCCAGTGTGGCTCAGTCCTGGCTGACCATCTCAGAAACCTGTGGAAGGTGTCTTGAAGTTTCAGACTGAGACCTGGACTCTCCATTTACCAATAAAACGTAGGTCTGCAGTCCAGCGGCGCAGTGAAGGAGAGTGGTGGGCAGCGAGGGGGAACGGAGTAAGGTTGAGGGGGACTCAAGGAAGAGGTAGAGACACACTAAAGGGCCGATGAGAGCAGTGATGTGGGTGAAGGCTGGAGAGAGAGACATGACCATATGAAGCAATGGTAAGGGGGTTTTGCCAACAGCCAGGATGAAGAACAAACATAAGAGGCATTGGGCTACAAGGCAAAGGAGGTCCAGGATTGAGTAGTGTTGAGGAAGCTTTGCGTGTGAGAGCTGGATAGCAGCAGCAGGGAGGGAGGATCAGATGGTGGCTAGAGGGCAGAGACTAGGGTTGGTGCTGGCAAGCAGCRGTGGAGAGAGCGTGTCAGGACATCTGTTGGGAGAGCAGTCGTGGTTTGGGGTTAATCTGGGAGAGGAGACAGTAAACACATATCTTAGTGTTGCTCTTGTTATCAGAGAGACCTCAGGTTGTTGTGCTGATGGTATCTGTGGCGTCCTTTGGCAAAAGTCAGACTTCAGTGAGAGGAGGGTGGAGGAATGGGATAACGTGGCCCCTAGGCTGGGGATAGCCCTCGATTTGTCACTCTGGGAGACCGTAAGTCAAAGGGAAAGATCCGGTTGCTGCAATATTAGTAGGCATCTCCCAACAGTTGTTATGAACTCCTTTATTAGTCCATTTCCAGCAATGTGGTTTCCACATATGAGCCTTTGGGTGAAATCAAGAGCCATAGCAATTGTGGGAAGTACTTTGCTTCACATGATGCGGTCTCTAAACTTTACCCCAAACTGTGTGTGTGTGATGGGGGCTAAGCTTAAATGTTCAAACAAAATAGAAAGAAACTGGTAGGGAGAAAGATGGACAAAAGAGAAAAAAATGCAAGGAAAACATCTGTTTTTTTGTCCTGACTTCCCACCAAATTATGAGAGCCGGACTCTGAGTTTGACTTCTCCTAATTTATGCTCACCAGTTAAGGATTTACATGCATCTATTGCTAACTGTCACAGTCTGTTTGCACATGCTTGCAGTCATCTGATGAAATATTCCAAAAGTTTGCTTGTGGGGCATTTCTTGTTTGTTTAGGAATAAACTTCAAGCAAGTTTTCTTGAACTGAAAATTCAAGTAAGCTTTCTTGAACTGATTACACATTGTGTCTTTGTGCATGTGTTTGTGTTGGCAGGTTGCAGACCTTTCGATGGGAGACTTGCTCTTGCATAATACAGTGATATGGCTGAATCCTCCTGCTTCACTGGGGAAATGGAAGAAGGAACCTGAACTGGCAGCATTTGGTTTGTACCCTAGTAATTTATTTCGGATGCCTAAAAGACTGTCAACTGTGCCTTAGCAGATACTTGTTGAAGGTAGTTGAGCATTGCCTTCCACAAGGTTGGCTGGAACTTAAAACCGTATTTCTCTCTTTGCTGCAATGGTCAAATTCTGTTCTGTGTTGATCTAAAACTGGTGAAGAATTTGGAGATGACTGCTGTAATAGTGCAAGAGTTTCTTAAACCCATATCCAAGGCTATGAGTTGAGAGCTATATAGAAAGGTATTTACTTGTCTCTGAAAAGATACAGTCTGGTAGTCTGATCGATGCCAAGTAATTCTACTTCACATCCTGTAGAATGGGTTGGGGGCTTGCAGAGACTTTGCCTTTTTTTTTCTCCGTGCCTTTTGCCAGAAAGAACTTGTATATCTAAGCTTTAAAAAGTGCTTAAAAGCTAAGCCAGGACTCCCAGTGAGTTGCTTTAGAGTGGTCTGTCTCCCTCCAAGTAGTCTATCTTGGGTGGCCAAACTAGAAATTGAAACTGCTGTTGGCGTAGATCTCAAGGTCTTTCCACTGCATTGAAGTATGGTCCCTTGGAAAGGTACATGATCGCTTATATTGGCTAAATCACATCTCTTTTACTTTCAGAATTATATCAAGTAATGCAGACTGTGCTATGTTTTCTTTATTTGTTCCTAAATTTCTTTACACGCAACGGGCTTTTTCCTTGTTGTTTCCAGAAAGTGATGCTGGTTAGGAAGCCAGTGATTTTTATTTTTGTTTTTGTTTTATACCAAACAGATAATGAATGAAGACTTTTTCAGCTGTGCTCTGGAAGAGCATATAAAAATTGACTGCTTTCCTGTAAGTTGGGAAAGCACCTGGTCATACCCTGAAGCCAGGTGGCCTCATGAAAGCTGCTAGGAATGTGCAGCAACTCTTAATTACTCCAAAAATCTTTAAATTGGTTTCCTAAAATGTCCAAAATGAAGTGTCCATGCAATTCAACCTGAAAACAAAGGGTGCACTTGAGGCCTGAAGAAAGAGATCACAAGGAAAACTGGAGTCTTGAAAGACAAATTCCAACTCTGTGTGGATGTTATGTGGCAAAAGAGGAATCGGATTACACCTCTGCCTGCCAGTGGTGCTAACTTTCTAATTCAGTATAGACCACTGTCCCACCTGGGAGGCRTTCAAATTCTGTCCAAGCGCAGTCTCATCTGCTGACTGGCTCTRTGTAGCTGGATGCTGCTCCTTTCTCTGAGGTGAACTTAGCCAGGGGGATTAAAGTTTTCTAAATTTTTATTGTAGAACTGTTGCTGTTCGAATAGTTGTTCCGATAACTGGTAACTTAAAGTCACTTGAAACTGAAGAGTTTGAAGTAACCTGGTGTTTGTGTGGTAAAAGCTGTTGAGCTTGGGTTTTTTGGGAAGAATGTGCAAGGGGGCTGGTAGGTTTACTCCTGCCTTCCCTCCCTGWCTCAGGTGAGGGCTGTCTGAAGAGTTGAAAGGTCTGTGTGCTTGGGCATAGAGGAGACCTGTTCCCAGCCTTACTGACTATATGGCGTTTGTTTCTAACTTTTTCCTCTAGTGTTCAAAACTGCTGTGGTCCTTGTATACAAGGATGGTTCCAAACAGAAGAAGAAACTTGTAAGTTGCATGGACTATTTTGGTGATGCTGTGTGCATCTGTGGTGCTACGATCAAGATTTGCTTTCCATAAAGCTGTGGTGCTAGTGTGTGCTTTTGCATATGTGATCCTTGTTCTCTGCCACACAACTRAGGTTTTGGGTAATGCCTAGTGGCCTGCTGTTCAGCCCAGGCACAGCGGTCTGCAAGCGTTCATTTAGTTTATCCTTTGCTCTCTGCTGGACTAGTCATTCATGTTGCCTGCCACATCCATTCCATGCTGTGGAGTGGACTTTCATGAAACAAGGTATGGCCTTGAACATCTCTCTTGTGTTTGACGCTTTGATCAGTGTATATGAATCAAATATGAGAGCTGATGTCTGTCAACTTTCTTACTGAAACACAATGCCCTTGTTTCAGTTCTGGCTGTTGCATGCCACTGAGCAAGTGCTGGCTGCTCTCAGTTAAATTAGGTGTGCCTACAGTATGTATCAGGGGATCCTACTGGAGTTTGGGGTTAAAAGTTAAAGTTAAGCTTGACAGTAAACGCATGCCTTGTTACAATAGGGAACACAGTTTATAATATTACAGAAAACTTTCTGATTCCCACGTATGGCATAAACCGAAGTGTAGTTTGAAATGCTTGTATGGTTAAAGTCAACTGGCCACAAGATAACTTCGGAGTGACTAAAGTAAAACTAATGCATGTTTGTGAGTGTACATGCGCTTGGAGGAGAGAGTGCAGCATTGGTCTCGAATGACTTTTGAAGGCATTGATAAGAGTTGATTGGCCTAATGGTTGCTTTTGTCTAGATTTTAGCAAGATCTTCATAGATAGGCACTTCAGTGATGCTGGTTACTAAGATGTTGTAGTGAGAAAATACAAATTGCAACAAGTCTCTAGCTGGATGTTCTCAGTGCAAAGCACAGGAGACTTTTGTGTCTGACTATCCCAAGGTGTCTCATTTCCTAACAGTATTTTGAAATTCTTCCAGGGAGGATCACATAGAGCTTCAATTTATGAAGACTGGGATCCATTCCGCTTTCGCCACATGATACCTTTAGAAGCACTGCAGGTTCGAGCATTGGCAAGTGCAGGTAATGTTCCCGCTGCGTGAATTTGTCAGAGTTCTTAATGTTTGGTCTGGGGGAGTTTGCTGACCAATGTTTGTCCTTAGTACGTGTGTACGCAGTTTCTGGGGCCTGAAAAAGGAACCCACAACCTCAACATCCATGATAGCCCTGGAGAGAGATGAAGGGGCAGAAGCTTCAGTTGTGTATCTCCAGCTTGTCAGTACTTTTCTGAAGCCACGCAGGGTTCTGGAAAAACAGGGCAAAATTCTTGCTGACTCTGGTTCACTCTGTTCCTCTTCTGGAGACTGGAAGGCCATCTTGCAGCTGTGAGACAACAGAGCTAGTGAACTTTTGTTCTTGTGGTTGACAGCTTCATGTGAAGCTTATAGTATTAAAAATTTCAAAATTTTAAATGATTTGCGCCCCTTCTAATGCGTAAGCGAAAGCAGAAAGAACATAGGAGGTAGTTGTAAAACGTGACAATACTCTATGGAATACCTGAAAAGCTGGGGTTTGGTTTGGTGTTTTGTTGTTTTTTTTTTTTTTTTTTTTTTTTTTTTTTTTTTTTTTTTTTTTTTTTTTTTTTTAAATTCATATTTTTATGGGACTGAGCGAGTGCATATAAAGTACTACTAGATTTTGGCGAGTTTAAGAGTCTGTTGTTTCATTAGTCACTTGCCCACTGCTGCCTTTCAGCCATGAGTTAATATTATTTGCAGTGTATTATCTGTTGTCCTGGATGGTCTTAAACCATTTCTTCAGGATTATGGAATAAATACTCTAACTGAGGTTAAATATGAGAAACTGTTATATGAAGTTGTGCTTGCTTTTCACTTTAGATGCAGAGACCAATTCTGTATGTGAGATTGTCCATGTTAAATCTGAGTCTGAAGGCAGGCCAGAAAGAACGTTTCACCTTTGCTGTAGGTAAGTGCGTTTCCGTATTTTCAATGGCAGCTGCATCTCTGGATCCTAGCTTGCCTATGTCTTTCCTTTAAGGCAGTCTGGGAACAACCAGTAAGGGAAGTGGGGAGAGGGTGTTAAAACCTTACTTCTGGCAGGCAGAATTTTGTAAAATTTATTAAAATAAAGGCATATATTTGATCAGCCTTGCACCTTTATGGGAATACCCTTATTACAATTTTCCTTTCACAGATTTACATCCAGTTAAACTCCAGCGTTGGATCTTTATGCCAGGTAGCTGCTAATGTTCAGCTGGTACCTTTCATGCCACCAAGTTCCAACCTCTGCTCTTAAGGCATTGCCCGTTCCTTAAGTAAACCTTGTCCATCTTCGTTGTGGTGGTTGCCCTGATGTGTTTTAGAGATCAAATAAGAATTTGGTACACAAGTTCACCAGGGTCAAACAGAGCTGAAACCAAGCCAATTCCTACTACTAGGTAGAAGAGAGTTGCAGGACTTCTGCTTGGTGTGCGTTTACAGGAGACAAACTGAGATTTAATTAGCCACCATAGGTCAGCTTGATGTGTATCAGACGAAGCGAAGTGCGTGGTTGGTATTGGAGGAAAAGGAAGCCTCAAGAGGGGTGAATGGCTAAATGTTTTTTTAATGAACGGTGTATTTGTTTCCTTGGATGTCCATTGCAATGACTATAGATTTAGCTTTGCTTTGAAAATACTGTATTAAATTGAGTCTTCTCTGGGAGAAGTGCGTGCCAGTTGGTTTGCAGTGTCTTAAATTACAGAATGGGTCATTATTTATCTCATTTACAGCGAGCTTTTAGCAGTTCCCAAGAGATAACACTGCCTTTTGTATTCTTGCCTATTTTTCAGTTCACCAGAACACAGGAAGGACTTTCTGAAGGCAGTGCACTCGATTCTGCGGGATAAACACAGAAGGCAGCTTCTTAAAACCGAAAGTTTGCCCTCATCCCAGCAATATGTTCCTTTTGGTGGAAAAAGATTGTGTGCTCTAAAAGGTGCAAGGCCAGCCATGAACAGGGCAGGTACTGTAGGGCTACAGACTTTCAAGATCCCAGTAACCCCAGCACCGTTGTAGGACATGTGGTGGTGTCTGTTACTTGTATATTAGGATTAGCATTCTCTCCTGTGTATGTAAAAACTGCTGGTTTTCCATGCTTCACCTGCTTGAGAGCCTTAAATTGCCTCTATTTACCTTGCTTTGCACTTAAGGCTCAGCTTCAGAGCAGTCCTTCTGGCATGGAAGGAAGAAATGGGATTCCTGTCAATACCGATTGGCTGTGCACTTTAATCTGGAAATGGGTTTCAGCTGAACAAAGCAGAAGCCCGCTGCATATTTCTTTAAAAGCATGTACAGAATTTTGAACTAATCCTAGCACTTTTAAACTAAAATGCACAAGAAAAATCGGCTCCCCCGAGTGAGTGGCTTGGTTTGAAGAGATAGCTTTGTATGTCCTCCATTTTAGCCTTTTCAGCTCTTGCTAAAGGGCATGTGCTTCTACTTCTCACATTTTGAGAGGCATGCACTTGATACTATTATTTTTGTAATGGCCTGTCCTAAACCATGGATTTTCCTTTTCAGTTGACTTCAGGCAAAAGCAATGAGAAAATCCAAGGGAAAAGCAGGTTTTCATTTTCAGAACACTAGATGATGGAGGGAAGAAACATTTGGTTCCAACTGAAAAGTACACGGCACCGCTGCGTGTTTTGTTCTGGTCTGTTACTTATTATTTTTTTCTGCTCATTAGATCCAGCAATGTAGACAACCAGGCTTTCTGTTCCTCTTCTGTAATGGGCAGGCCAGACCAATAACATTCGCAGCATGGCTTCTCACTCGGGGTGTTGCTAGCCATCTGCCTCAGAGACACATAAAATCGTAAGGAAGAAGAGTCAAAGGAGGGCCAAAATGCAACTGTTTTACCACCGTGCTTCTTCAATCAGCCTGTGGGGCTAATCTGCTGTAGATGCCAAACCTTCTTTCAGTTGGGCTCATTGGTGCATTTGCATGATGAATTCTGCAGAGATTAAAATCTCCTCTTAGAGTCCAGACCTCTCACTACAGTTAAAATTTGCAACTGCTGAGCTGTTGCACTTAATGCATGTTTTGAGGCTCAGGGACATTAAAATGTAATGCCCACCCCCAAGCTGCTAGAGTTTAATAGATACATACTGGAAGTGCTAAGATGCAGTGTAGTGGAGGGGGACAAACTATAACCTCGGAGTTCACCTGCTTGCGATGGAGCTACGTGTGTGTGCACGTAAAGCGCTGGAATGCCTGCAGGTCCTTCGGCTGCAGGATTCGTCCCCTGCTTTGCCTCACAAGCCTCTTATGAAGATGTTCCAACACAGAAGATGTGAATTTGCTAATTGGGCCAGTTGCAAAAGCTAGTAGACCAGCTGATGCTGAGTAAGGAACTTCTGAAAGTTTTTCTGGTTTTGGGGTTTTCTTTTTTTTCCCCCCCAGTAGGGAGGGAGCGGGGAAGGGAGTAGCAGAGCCTAGACCAGGGAACTTACTTCCCCATAAATAACGCAACAATTGCAGCATCTTCAGCACTGAGGTAGCTACTTGGAAACCTGTAGTGTTGCTCTTTTACCCCAGACAAAGCAATTTCCTGTACCGAGGTGTAAGGCTAGTTGGTTTTCGCGGTGTGCTGACAGCAGGGCACTGCGTGTGAGAAGCTGAGCTGAACAGATGCACTTTGTGCTGGCTGGCTGCCTGCCTACCGCTTAGGAGGAACAGTAATTGTGGGCCATTATCCCAACTGTGGATCTGAGTAGCAGAAACTCCTTTTTCAGCTGGAGAGAGACCTATGCTGAGGAGCTGAGTGAAGTGTGACTTGCCCGCAGGGAGGATGCTGAATGACTAGGTCCTTCTTGGGAGTCTATCTGCTTTGTGCCTAGTGGTGGTAAATAAAGGGCCCCTGGAAGACTAACTTTTTAAAGAGAGTTGTACYGTGTGTAAAAAGCCTGTGGGGTTTTATCTTTGTGTGTGTGCAGTGTCAGCCCCAAGCAAGTCTCTTGGGAGGAGGAGGCGGCGGCTGGCCCGAAACAGGTTTACCATTGACTCAGATGCCRTCTACACGAGCAGCCCTGAAAAAGAGCCCCAGCAGCCCACGCACAGTGGGGACACTGACCGCTGGGTAGAGGAACAGTTTGACCTTGCTCAGTATGAGGAGCAGGAGGACATCAAGGAAACGGACATCCTCAGCGATGACGATGAGTACTGCGAGGCCATGAGAGGCGCCGTGGCTGACCGAGACCTTCGGGAGCGGCTGCAGGCGGCCTCCATCACGAGCAGCCAGCCGTGCCGGGGAGACCGCCCGTGCCTGGCCATGGACACGCACGCCTCCAGGATGACCCAGCTGAAGAAGCAGGCGGCCTTGTCCGGCATCAACGGTGACGTGGAGGGCCACGGCGAGGAGGTCATCTGGGTTAGGCGTGAAGACTTTGTCCCCAGCAGGAAACTGAACACGGAGCTCTAAACTGGTCCCCTTCCCYGCCTGGATGTGTAGGTCTCCCCGTCCCGCCCTCCATCCCTCCCTCCCGCCCCTGCACACCGCAGAGAGCTGATCCCGATAGATTGCACACTTGCACACACCATTTCGGCAGCTGAATTGGTCCGAAGCCATGTGGCCACACTTTAGGCAACTGTAAAACGCTCAAAACCTGGAACGGAATAAGCTTAAGGTCCTGTCTTATGTTACCAAGGGCTTTCACACTATTTTATTTATTCTAAAATAATCAGGGGCTGAAATTAAGTATGGGGAGAATATCATCACTGGAAAACAAATTACTCTGGATGTCTTAACCTACGTGCAGCGAACTAGCTTAAACAATAGCACAACGAACAGAGGGTTTTGTAGCCGTAAAACGTCAGTCGTAGGTTCATCTCCTTAATGAGGTAACTGCCTTTTTAACGTGTACAGTTGCAGTATTCTTATTACTTTTCCCTCTTTAAATGTAAGAGAATATACATGTATTTTAGGAATGTGTGAGGAACGGTTTGGGATTTATGTTGTGTTAAGTCCTCTTGGTCTGTGGCTGGTCTAATTTAATGTCAATGTTGGAAGCTCTAGTTTTACATAATATTGTAAAGATGCCAAACTCTCTTAAAAGAGATCCAAATTTAACACTTGAAGAAATATTTTTTTGTATTTTACCTGAGATGCAGGGGCACAAAGGGATAAGAGTTTTACAGCGTTAGCATAGCTCCATGTCTAGGATACAAGGCTAGCTTTTTGCAGAGGGTTAGGAATGGTGGTTTTATATTAAAATATGAACTGGAAACTCTTATTTAGGTATAACTTTCTTCAGGAAAAGGATTATTGTATATGTTTGAGACTGGAGTTTAGTTAGGTAATAAAAGAATAAAATAAAATGACATGACTGAATTGTAGTGGACCAAACYGATCCATGGTGTAACCTCCCTGGAGCCAGTGTAGCAACATCACAATCGTTTGGTCCACTCTCTCTGGCAGAGTTTGGGCTTAGGGGACAGGGAATTCATGGCCAAAAAACTGACCTCATCCACTCTCCTACTGTGGGTGAAACTAGTGTATTTTAATTCCTTTATAAAAGCTTTTCCACTGCAATAGAGTATGAACAAGTTCTACACAAGCAAACCTCTTTAACATTTTAAATCTTTTATTTAAACATCTAAAACAGGGTAAAATGTGACTAAAATCTTGTGTTTTCTAAGTAGACTTCCAAATACGAAACACAAAATAGCACTTTTTTTTAAGATTTATATAGCTTTTCCCATTTCGGTTTCACCTATAGGAAAAAAGGAAGATTATATGAAATTTTCTTTTTTTTTGTTGGTATCTATTGATGTTTGACACATTAGTAGGTACTTTGAAAACCTGAAATTTTATAATAGCTTTAGGATTATATTTTATAAAATCCACTCTGACTATATTTTAAAACATAACAAAAATTATTCCCCCCAAAAATCCATCACTGTCTTGTGTCCCAGCTAGCATTCTCCCCTTGCCCCCCCCTTTCTGGTTTCTGGTGCACTATACTTGATCTTATGAAAGCTTTCTCTATTAACTTTTTGCTATCTTCTGATTTCTTTTCGTAAAAGCTTTAGAAAGGTTTCTATACCCTTTGTATTATCGCATCATTGTTTTATATCATGTACCCATCAGTTGTGTCCCAGCGTATTAGAGAAGCGGAGGTTTTAGCTGTCCTATGCTGTACCCAGCGGAATACAGTCAGCGCTGAAATACTGGAAGGCTGGTACTGGGAAGGTACCGTTGTTCTTGTACATAATGTCATGACATGTCTATGTCAAAGGTTCTTATATATTTCTTTTATAAGCTGAAAGAAGGTCTATTTTTATGTTTTTAGTTCTATGAATGGAACGTTGTAAATGCCTGTCAGAAATAAAATACTGGAAAAAAATACAAGAGAGTGGTATGTGTATGTGTGTGCTCCAAGACAGGTGCCTCTCTCAGAGGCAAGCAAGGAAGCGAGTCCTACAGTAGATGGAAGCCATTGGGACCACTCTTCTGGCTTTAATAGCCTGTAGGGAGTCTCCTTAATAGTAAGGTTTCCACCATTAGCAGTGTGTGCCCTGTATCGTGTGTGGATATCCCCTTAGAACGGCTTCAGCCTGTCTTGGCTCTGCTTTTTGGTGGGGTCTGAGCTCTGGGGTAAATAACGGCTCCTTTGGCCAGCATGTGCTGAGCTTCAGCCTGTCCCAYGTGAAAGGCTGGGGCAAGCTTGTTGGCCTCCCTTCTCTCTCCCGTTGAAACCTCATTTTTATTTATTTATTTCCCCAATAGCTTGGGGAATATTTCCCCATGGAAGGTCCAAGCCTGGAGCCTTGCCTGTTAGAGGATGGAAAACAAGACAGACGGGAAGATCAAATGCTAGATGCAAGTATTTGCCCACAGTGTGCCTATTTGACGTGCACCTTGGCACAAAATGAAGCTTTCCTTTAGTGGGACCGCTAACTTTTAAAATGGCATGTTCAAGTCTGTAACTAGCAGCACTGTTCCCCAAGTCTGCGAAACTCCATCAACCTCTACTGAAACATGAGTGCAAAGCGTGGCAATGCTTGCTTGTCTGCTCAGCAGAGAACAAGTGTGAACAAGTATGAACTTCTACTTTAAATGCCACCTTTCTTTAGATGCGTTCACGTGTTCGTCTCCCCCACAGTTTAGTTTTTACTAGCTACTGCAATGTTTCCAGCAACTGACTTCAGCTTTCAGATTGTGTACGAAGCTGCTTAACGAGCCTGTCCTACTGCAATAGCATCATGCCTTGCATTAAAAATTCATGTTATGTAGCTCATGTATCACATATCAAGCCTTACACAGAAGGTGTGATAGGTGGAAAGTGTAATGCTATGGAGTAGTTCTTGTATTCTTACCTACCAGTCACTGTAGCTTAGGAAAGAGCCCTGGGGTAAGGCTGAGCTCATATTTTGCAGAAGTGAGAGTTGGCATTTTCCTTATTATGTCCATAACCAGTCATGCCTGTTTCTCTTTCTGTGCTGGTCACAAGGAACCTTAAGTGTGTATTTTAAAAAGAGAAAGGAAAAAAGTAGCAAATTCCAGAAGAATTCCAATTACGGTGGAAGAGCTCTCCAGTCTCACTGTGGCCGGTTGTTTGGCCAAACCCCCTCCCTTTGGGGTGCTGAATCTTAGTCCAAATGTAAGGAGCGCACTGTGGGTTGGTGTTTTGTGCAGCCTGGAGCTTCCCTGGCCTGTGGGTGAGACCCTGACTCCCACCATGTTTCTTCAGGGGAACTAGGACTACCTGTGTACAGGCAGTTTGGTTATGTGCATGGATCCTGGCAGATTGTCCCTAAAAGATGGGCTGGTGGACATTGGCGAACTGGTTTATTAGAAAACAAGGTGTCATTGCCAGAGCTGCAAGAAGAACCTTGCACAGCCCCTTGGTCTTGTCTTCAGTAGAAGCAGCAGCAGTCTCATGCGGAGAGCACAGGCATCCCGTAGCACTGAGCTTTGGGAATTGCTTTTCCTAACGCTGTTTTTACCAGTCAGTTGGGTTTTTGTTGTCTTCTCTAGCAGACCTGCTTTGCTTGCACCGGCTTCAGGACAACACAGGAAATATGTTGTTTCAGAGGCTATTGTCTCTGCAAATAACATGTCAAGAATGTGACCCTGCTCCCTGCGTGTGGCTGTTTTAAATGTGGCCAGATAATCGTGGAGACAGCAAACAGAGCTGCCTCTCCCCACAGCTCATGTTCCCCCTCCCGCTGTCTTCAGCTTCTCTGCAGCTTGCTTTCCTTTCTCTTTAATTTTATTCTCAACAGTTGCTGAGGTACTTCTGTTGAACACTAGACTTTTCTTTTTTAATCCTTTCAATTACAAGAGCTGTCGTGCATGTGGATTGAAGATTGTCAGCGTGTCAGTATTACTGAATGAATCCAGTCCAGCATTTTGGAAGCTTGCTGCAGCTCTGCCTTATTCTGGGGGGAAATGAGGGGAAAGGAAGACTTTGAAAAATTGCTGCTTCTGTTTCTCTTTTCCTTTGGCCACGTCCTGTTAATAACACATAGTACCGCTGCGTCGTACGTGGGCATGAGCTTGAGTAGCTTTTTGCAATAATGAAATCTTAGAGCAGCCTTAGGGCCTGGGTAAGTTGTTCCTCTTTTAAGCTTGGCAGGTGGAGGAGTACGCACAAGGTCATGCAGCAAGCCTGTGGTACCAGTGAAAGGCTTGCAGAAGGCTGTTTAGCCATTAGTCTGAACGGTGTTTCCTTTTCATTCATGTAAAGAAGTAATTAGCTGTAGTAAGGAATCCTTTCTTGTGGCAGAGTAATAAAGTGATCAGAAAAGTCACACGGACTGCCTGGGCAGCGGGGATTTCTTTGTCCATTACGTACAGCTGGGAATACGCTAATGCTGTGGTATCGAGTTTGCTTTCTCCTTTCAATTCTGTGTTTCCAGTCAATTTAATAAGAGGGGGAGGGATGATGATAAGTCAGGGAATAATTGTAACCGAAGAAGTATTTTCCAGGTGACCTTCAAAATGAAGCCATGGTTTCTGTGGCTGTGCACCTCCAGGCACTGATGTTACAGGTGATGCTGACTGTACGCAGCCTCGGGGGAATACGCCTCGGTGCGCCCGAAAGGAGAACAGGTTGCCCATAGGGCTTGTGCAGGCTCTGTCTTTGGGGGCTTTCAGGAACCCTGTGGAGAAAGCCCTGAGCAGCCTGGTCTGATCCTAGAGCTGGCCCTGCTCGGGGCGGGGGGTTGGACCGGAGACCTTACTGAGGGCCCTTCCCACCTGCATTATCCTGTGATCCTATGACTGCCCCTCCACACCTGGTCACACAGGGTAAGTCTCAGTTTCTTTGTTGTTTTTTTCCAGTCAGGAACAAACTGCAAAATCTATCTTGAATTTTGTATCAAAAGATGAAAATACTGCAGTGAAACCAAATAGACAAACTCCCAGGAGATAAAGCTTGGTGACAGTCTTCCATAGGAAATGGCAGGAGCATAGATTTACTGTGGGGGTGGGACAACTGAAGAGGCCGTAACTCACCTTCTCCTGATCCTCTCACCCCTGGTGAGAAGTGTTTGGTGCAGATGTAGGTATGTTTCCTGGGGTGTCCCAGGTCTACTAAACACAGTAAATGGCCGAAGTGCCTCTTTGCCACTAACCCTTGGGTCCTTGCGGCAAAAACATCACTGAACTTTTATCTAAACTCTGTTTGGATATACAAAATCACGTTTTCTTCTCCCAGTTGAAGCAAAATAGTTGAAACGAGAAAATCTCTCCTTAACCTCCTGTTTTGGCACATCAGAGTCAAAGGCACTACTCCCCCTCCTCCCAGAGCCCGGTAGGTGTCTGAGGTCCACATCCTACTCAGAATGCGGCTGTTCTGAAGGAGGCATCTCTTGGGAAAGGCTGACTGCAAGGGGCAATGGAGGGTAGGGTAYGCCTCAGGGCTCCCCTACAGATGCACCCAAGTGTCCTGCCTCAAACAGCACCCACAGACATATGTCTAGGGAAGAAGAATAGAACAAGCATTTGTGATACTTCGACCTCTACGCTCCCAGCTCCTAAACACAGGCACATAGTGCCGTTYCATGGTGTAGTATCTTAAGGCACTTTAGAAGATCCCAAGGTCAATTCAGCTGCCCACACGTAGTCAGTAGTAACACTTCAGACGTTTAAGGTCCAAGACATCTATCTGCGTGGGGGTGCAGGAGGACACAGGCGCTTCAGGTGAGCTGTGCTCTTCTGGAGGGGCAGCTGGCATATGGTGGGTAATCCTGGAGCAGCTCAGATGGCCATTAAAGGCAACTGAATGCCACCCTGTGTGTTTAGTAGCTCTCCAATGACTTCTGCTCCAGGAGGCTGTCCAGTGTGCCCTTGAATCCAGGTAAGCTTTTTGCATCCAGACATCCTTTGGCAAGGAGTCTCAGAGGTCTGGTACCCAGGCAGGGATGTGCCACCTGCTTCTGCTCATTCTGAATTTTGATCCTGCTGGTTTCATTTGATACCCATCAACTTTTTACATTGGAGGAAACTATGAAGACTTAATCTCTGCTAACTTTCTCCACATCATCCATAACTTTCAAAACCTCTGTCATATTCCTCATTTGTCAGCTTTTTTCCCAGACTGAGCCCTTTCTGGTACTCAAAGAGCCATTAATCCTGCTCATTGATGCCATGGGTCTTTTTTTCCCCAAAAAGAGATAATAAGAAGTATGAAGGTATGACAGTGAAAGGAAGTAGAAATTAAACATCTTGAGTATGTTGCCAGCAAGTCTGACAAGGATTCTTAGAGTGGTTAAATGTTGCAGAGCTCCGTGTCTCTCTAGGGGATGACAATAAAAGGCACAGAAAGGAAATGGCATGAAAATGGGGTACGGTATATGCAGCAGTTCCTACAGCAGTGGCATCTCTTGCAGCAAGTTAATGTTTGATATTTAAGGTAGGATTATTTTCAGCTTGTAATACTACCAGACTAATCCAAAACCTTCAGGAAGTCAGTGAAGTAGTGAAACGAAGAAAGAGAGTCAGAGCATCAAGCAGAAAGCAGGACACAACTAAAAAAGCACGCACACAAGCGGTGACAAGTGGCTCATGTATGCCAGCTCGCTGTGCACTTCACTGCACCAGATCTGAAATCCTTCCCGCTACTTTGGCTTAAAACCTCCGTGCTACCACGAGCCGACCATCTCTGCGTGAAACGGAGGAAGACAGAGGGAAACTTCCTCCTGCAGTTCCTCCTGCAATTCTGTGCACAGTTTGGAGAGGCGAATACCGATGCCATTTCTGAGTGCTAGGACAGACTCCAGCAGACTGTGTGCTAGAGAGATGTGCCAGATCCCTATGTCACATCTATGCAATTAGCTGATGACCTGTACACAATCACACATTGTTACAACAGCCAGGTAATCTGCTCTTGGGGAAAAATTGTTTGAAATGAAATAGGTAGCCCGAGGAAATAAGAAATAATTAGAAATGGCATATTGAAAAAAAGAAGAAGCAAGARGGCCTGAAATTAATTAATGTTGCAAGAACCGGATCAAAGCCAGAAACTGAGATTCATAAAGCTGCAGAGAGGCGTGAATAGAATATTAAGTATGCGCTACGCTGTCTCCGAAAGGAGAGCAGGCTCCGAATCGACACCTGACTGGGGTGCTTGGAATGTGGCAAGGAAAAAGGCAAGCGCTCCTCCATGCCCAAGGGCCAACATGCAGCTCTGTGTTACGTGGCAGGAGCCTCACTTTTAAAAAAGCACTGGACRAACCTTTGCGCTTACTGTACCTACAAGAATTGCTCTAGACACCCTCCTTCACTAGATGCTCTTCTGCTTCTCAGGCCCCCTAGGCTCCCCCATGTTAATTCACGGGGTAGCACGTGAGCACAGGAACATTTTGCCTGTGGCCACGGTGTTGTGGAGACGAAGGGAGCTCCATAGCACAGACATACACTGTTCTGGATCAGCTGTCGCCAGTGCCAGAGAGTAGTCTCTGGCGCTACAGTTCAAATTTAATAGCACGGCCGTAGTTCCAGCAGCTTTCCTTTCAATTCCTAGAGAAAACACCTATCGCTTTGTACAGTTGCTGGGTCGGTCCAGCGCGATTCATTGCTCCTCGGGTTTCCTTCACGGGAACTCAGTGAGCCTTGAGGCTCTCCTTCAGCAGCATGGGGCCAGCCCTGCGCGGTTTCCCCAGGCATGCTGAAGGCTTTGCCCCGCTCAGCCGAGGCAACACGCAGTACTGCACACCTGCCTGCTCCTCCAGGCTGGGATTTCAGTTCAGGTATCTCTGCCACGCCTAAYGTGCCCCAAGAGTTTTGTGATGGACAGCCCGCGAGAAGCTGAGCTGACAGTCGGTGACTGTGCAGGAGCCCACGGCCAGTTTGCTGGCGTGACTCGAGCAGTTTTGCTCCTGATGACCATGACGTGAGCCTCGTCTGTTGCTGGTGGTCAGGGCTCACCGCCTGGGAGGCAGTCAGCGCCAACATCAGCTTCAGCGAGGAGCCAGAGCCCCAGYTGACTCCTGCGCCTCTGCCCTGCAGGTAGCGGAGCAGCACTGCCGGCAAGCGGCTGGGCTCCTCATGCTCCACGGGAAAGCGCAGAGGCTGAAGAGGCGCTTCTGCAGACGGCGCAACGGCAACAGCCCAGCCAGCGCCTTCCCAGGGTAAAACTCCCGGACCCGCTCAGCTGTCAAAAGTCCCTGGGGCTGCCCGGGGAGCGGCCGCTCTGCCTGCCGAGCGATGCGGTGGCTGCGCGGAGGCACCAACCAGCAAGGCGCCCGCCGGCTTTTCTGTAGGGGAGCGGGGGGAGAGGGCAGAGGAGGAGGCTGGTATGCCGCACGGGCCTCCCCACGGGAGGAGGGGGAGCGGGGGAGCCCGGCGGGGCGGGGGCCGGGGGCTCCTTTCCGCGGCGTGGCCAGCGGGGGTCACTCTTCCCCTGCAGATGCCACCGCGCCTCGCTGCCGGGCCGGCCTGGTTACTCGGCTCGTTCAAAACCCGGGGGATTTCCGCTTTAATAAGACAAATAAACAGAAAAGACATTAAAGGCAGGCGTGCTCTGGAGGCAGTCAAGCAGCGTCCTCTTCGCTCACGTTACCCAAGGCATCCCGCGCAGTTGGAGGGCGGCCGCCGGCCTGGAGCAGGGTGCTGGCTGGGTATTACGGCGTTCCATTAGAGAAAGTAATTTCCAGGGAAAGATTCAGATTCACTTCTTCTCAGTGGAGATTAAACCCCTTTAATTAACTCCTCAAGGGGTGTTAGAGGGTTTAGCATCTCTGTAGTTGTTCGAGCACTAATGATGCTGGGCTGATGCTCCTGATCAGTGGGTATCTCCCCCGGTGAGGGAGGGCAGATTCTCCCTCAATCTCGTCTACTATTTTGTACTAAGTCTCCAAAGGAACCGAAGGATCCCATCAAGGATTTAGGAAGGAGGGAAGGGATGGGTATAACACCTCCTAACAAGCAAAAGTGTCAAAGATGGCCGGCTGCTCAGCACCRTCATGAGGCCTGTGTCAGTGCTTTAGATGACAGGCAAATATTGCATAAAGGAGAAACAGATTTTGTACCTGCAAATCTTGAAAGTGGCATATACGTCCCACCTCCCCTGTTGGTTTTGCAGGATCTGCAGGGCAGTGTGGGAGCCAGCAGCCGTTCACCACGACCATTTACAGATTTGTACTGAGAGTCTTCCTAGCATGCCCTGGCTGGGCAGTGGCTGGGTAGGCCAAGGCAAGAGCCGAGCATCACTGAAGTTTGCTTTGAGAACTGCAGCACTGTGCTTAAAAATGGCAAGTGAAGAGCGTTCAGGAGTTCTCCGTGATACTAGAGAGTTTTGGGAGAAACCCTACTGTTGGAGAAGGCAGCAGGATGTGGAAGCAAGCTTTAGTAGAACTGCAGTTCAGAAGCATCTACTTCATCCTCTCCCACGAGTTCCTAATACAGCATTAAAAAAGAGCCCTTTAGATCTCCAGTAAGAAACGAGAAGACTGAACCAGAGGAAGACTATCAGCTTTCTTTGAGGTCACTGCAATAGCAGGCTGTTAGTTGAATTATACACTGGAATACTCCAGGAAAAGGAGATAAAGACAGCAAAAAAAAGTAGCTTGAAAAGATAAGCAAATCCAATCCTCTGCCCCCTCAAAACCTCACAAAGCATGAGAAAATGAGCAGTTGGTAATGAAATGATTTCTAAATGACCCTTCTTCTCTGCCTCCCATTTAAAAAGTAAAGAAAGAGCTGTTGTTAAAAGTACAATAAAACTGAGAGTGCTGGCATAAAAATTGCACATTTGCACAGCAAATGCATTTTGAAAACAGTAGATGGGGCTGGGAAGATTCACCCCAGTGTGGTACAGCCAAGTTGGAGCTGTGGGGCTCAGCTCTCTGCATTTCCCCAGGGAGCTGCAAGAGCTGATTTCAAGGAGATGCAGGGAAAGGCCCCTAGCAGCGAGCTGCGATCGGCATTATTGCTGTAGATGGCCCAAGAAGATGTTTCAGTATGTTGGGGCAAGAGCAGGGGCTGGAAGGTCGTAAGCATCAGTGTGGAGACTTAAGATCAGGGGTGGGAGGGAGGGCAGTGAGACAATGTTGTGGGAACTGAAGAGAAAAATGAAGAGAGAATTTCAGGAAAAAGGAAACAACGTAGTGCCAGCTACAATCCCAGTTGTGGGATAGTTACTACAGGGGAGGACTTTTTTATTTAGGATGTTTAGGCTGAATAGCTTGAAGCTGCAGAGTGCTGCCCTGATCCACAGTGAGGGCTGTGGGGCATGGCAGCACAGACAAAGTCCCCCATACAGAGCCGGTCTGTGCTGGCAAGGGGGCTCACCTGCTCCAGAGGGGCTTTCCATTTTTCTCTTGCTATGCCAGGTTCTCACGGTCACAAGTTTTAACCCTGCATCAGGCTGAGGTCTGCAGCACAGGGCGAGATCTCTGCTTGTTCTGATGTTGAAAATCTGCAGGGACGCTGCTGCTTTCACCTGGTTGGTTTTATGACTGGGCTCTAAATAAATAACATATTGTGGTACCAGCTGGGTAACGGTTCCCTTCCTCTACACCTGTATCTGCTTTTTAAAACTGTGCACACTTTAAAATGCTGCCTTATGGCTCTACACTAATAAATAAATATAAAATATACAGCAGCAGTAGGCAAAGGGTGTGCTTAGCATGAATCAAAGGAATTACCGCTTTGCAAATCTACTACCTCAATTACTTCGTCAGTCCACAAAGATGTCCCATCCCTGGAGAGACTAACACTGGGGAATGAGGAAGAAACTTGCAGGATAATAAAACTTTGATTCCAAACACGTAGAAGTTTAGAGTAGTATCGTGACACAGGCAAGTAATCCCCACAGCTGCGTGTAAAAAACTACAGCATCAGTGTGCAATACTCATCTCTGGCTGGTCCTACCACCTGCCAGACATTGTCCCTGTTATCATTAATTGAAGTTACACCTGGAGTGCCAAAACAGATCTGTTTGTGGGAAGCATAGTATATCAATTAAGCTTTCTCTTGGATTCTTGCTCTCTGGTCCTGAAAGCAATGAAATCAGGAAGAAATGAGGAAGGATCATTCCAAAATTTAAATATCTATGTTGCTTTTACAGCTGGGAAAGGGCTTCTCTCCAGTTTCATAAAGAACTGGAGTTGTTTGGAGTTAAAAACAACAGTTTCACAAACCTGGCAGCCGTATCAGTTGACCTGTGATGTCTGGTTTTGATGGAGCATTTTCTTCCTACAGCTCCCCCATCAGTGTCCGAGCAACTAGAGCCAGCCTCACGTGCAAGCTATTAATTGAACATCCTTGAGACACTGTATGCRATATGTGTTTCTGAGAACTACTGATGTTAGTCATGCGAAGGGATGATGTCGCTTTGCTAATATAATTAAATTCAACTGAATTTGAGCCTGAAGGGACTGTTAATACAGCACAGTGTAAGGGCAAGACAGAAATGCTGACAAAGCAATCTCGCGCACATGTAAACACCTCTCGAGCTCAGGCGCCGGATGGTAAAACCCCATTACAACCATTTCCATTGGCAGCGCTCTGTTATTTTGGTGACAGCAGAAGAACCCTTCCAGAAGCAGCGATGAGGTTTAAGGCGATGAGGAGGTTTTGCATTAGTTGCTTTCAGCCGGGGCTCCCGAAGCTAAGTTCAGGCTGCTCCCCTGGGCGCACTCGCACTCTCTCGGTGGCTGCTATTCCCATGTGGCGCAGCGGTGACGCTGTCGATGGGGACACTCTAGCCTATTGCACTGTGAGAACTGCTGTCACAGCGTCGTGGCAGCAGCTGGAAAACACCATTAAAAGTCAGCAGGCTCAGTATACCCCTGACAGCCTCGATTTAAAAAGAAGTAAATCAAAATCAAATGACACCAGTAGCTCAATTTTCTCAGGCCTACTCGTGGCTGGGGAAAGTTCTTCCCACTGTAACTTCTTCACAGAGAGCATAAATCAATTTATCCTGTTCAAATGAGAAGGCGTTCGCCTCCATGGGACTGTTTTGGAGGCTGGGATGTGCGAGTCTCTTCAATGCAGAGAGAAAACAGGCTTACTTTTCTCCTTTAAAGACAAAGCACAAAAAGAGATGCGTTACAGTTTGCGTGAGACTACATTTCCAACAAATACGCCTTTTCTTCAGTGTGGCAGGGGATTACAGTCTTTTGTCTGGTTTGGTACTTACGGAAATTCCTAATTTCTCGTACTACAGATTTGTCTTGCCTGATCCTAAGTTTAACTTTCCCTTCTTGCAGAGAAACATCAGTGGACACATAGGAACTAGCTACGGCTCAGTTGCGTTGCTGAATGAATGCGGCTCAGTCCACGGTGACATGATATGCTCTGAAGTTCTGAGGGAGCCTTGTTGTGCCTTCAGATAAAGTGGGACCTGGGTTGTATTTGTTTCCTATAATTGCTTATTGAAGAGGTGTGGATGTACCTCCTTGACAGTAAGCTCTGCACCCTCTGAATCTCTCTCTCTCCTGCTAATGGAGGCGGTTCCACATCAGTTCTCCTGGTGGCACCACGGCTCTGTGGGTTGCTAATGCAAGAGGAACAAAGGAGAAAAAGTCTTGTTATCACAACGGTGCCGATGTATGAGCTTTTGAATGCTGAGCACAAAGCCCTGCAGCTTACGGCACATCATACCACACTTCTGTGTGGCTCGTTGCGTTACATTAGTGGGTTTTAGCGTTTTCGTCTGTCTGTTTTTGCTGTGCTGTGGCATTGCACTGAGTATTTAGTTAGGAAGATGAGTCTTGCAGTTTTCATTTATGAAAGTTTCAAGAGAATGATTGGTGACTGCTGGCTGCGGTGTGTGACAATAGATTTCATAGTCAAATGTCAGCCGTTTGTCTTTGAAAAACCTGCCTTCAAATAATAAAGATGAACAAGTTGTAAAAAACCCCCTTCTTTCCTTCTTTCCTTTTTCCCTCTGGACTTTGATTCAGCTCTGAGTTTCAAAATGTGTAAGAAAAGACCCTACACCACCCTAACGGACTCCACAACAAAATCTCTTTTGAGGACCAGTGCTTTTGGTCCGTATAAAAGCCCTGTTTCGCTTAAAAGCTGGTATACTAGATCAGCCAAGAAACAGGTGCAGAGCAGAGCCCTCAGTGCACATTTGCATTAGCGTTTTAGCTGGCTCTGGGGCATGCTTTCCACGCAAACGTCCCAATCACCCCCACTGACCCTGCCTCGGTTCACGTTGCGGGGAGATTCTGGTGCCAGTGACCTGGCGCCCTTTTGGATTAAGTGAAACTGGAGGATCTGCTCCAGGAGCACACCTCATGTACTCTGGCCTTGAACGGGGACGCGAGGGTCTGAACCAACGACTTGGCCATGCAGCTGTTGAGACCTCCAGGACTTGCTGTGGATGCATGTGCTAACAGAGGCTCTGGAAACACCAAGAGGTCGCGCAGCACTCTGAAGTGCTTCTCGGGCAATGGAGAGGCCAAATATACCTTCAGGTTTGCTGTAAGCCTCCTGCATTATGGAGGAGGAGGGATGGGAAGGATGCCCTGCCCCCGAAGCTGGACCATGCCTTCTCTTGGCTCTGCTGCATCCCTGGGCCTCAGCGATGGACCTTAGGCGCCCACATCACCCCCAGGCTCTGCTCACAGGGGGATGACTGGAGCCATCTCTTCTCAATGATGGAGCATCATGCCTGCTGCTTCAGCTAGATGATGTGGCCAGGGTTTACTACTGCTAGGCCCCACTGGGATGTGCCGATCCACCGAGTGATGCTGGTGCTGTTGTCCTGGTTTGCCCTCTTCCCTCCCTGGCTGCTTTCCAGATCAGTCTTGCCCTATCTCAAAAGGTCTTGGGTCTCCTCACCAGCCCTGCTCATCTCCCTAATGCTTAGGGGCCACGTTGGCCCTCCTGGGGAGTATGGTTTTGTTGTGCTCTGAACATGGTTGCTTCCCTGTAGCTGTGGCGCTCTCACTCCCCCTGAGCTGCTCATCCRTCTTCCCTCACCCACAGCCCCCAAATCCCCTGCCTTCACCCTGGGAAATGGGGAGAAAGCTACCCCAAAATTCCCTCCCACCATCCTCTCTGCAGCTGCTTTGTGACCTTTTTTCCCTGCCCCAGCCACCCCCGCGGAGGCCTGTGATATCTCCTGGGGGTGGTGGAGGCCATGCTCATGGGCACACCGTAGTGTTTGGGAGGGGACAGAGAGGGCCCACGGACATGTAAGCAAAAGAAATGTGCTTGCCCAGAAGATATCGTGAACAAATGCTGCTGGAGAGCAAGAGAAGAGGGTGAAAAGATAAACCTGACAAGCCATCTGGTGCTTTTCATTCATCTTCTGACAGTTGCCACCCTGCAGAGAAATCTGTGTCCTCATGCAGCCTGTCCATCCCTGTGCACCCAGCACGGCCGTGCCTCTCTCTGGTGGCAGCCAGGGTGTGGGTGGCCTGACTGTGTGCTGCGGGGATGGAGAGCAGGGCATATGGCTGCCAAAAACCCCAGTCCTTGCTGCTCTGGTCATGATGGAAAGGCTCATAGGGGCTGTGCAGGGCAGTGTTCGCAGTGCTGCTTCCAGCCCTTCACCTGCCATCCTCAGTAAGAGGGCTGGAGGCACGCTCCACCTAACACCTGCCCTAGGACCGGTGGGACAAGTGCTGTGTATGTGGCCTGTGTAATCACAGCTAATTTGGGTTTGGGAAACCCTGGAAAGCAGAGGCTCAGGTGATTTTGTTGGTACTTGCTAGTCACTTAGCCTAAGTAAGAAAGTTTGGAGGAAAGCTGTGGACACCTGTGTCAGGTGCATGGTGGATGTGCCATCCCAAAATGGTTAGCCACTGACTGGTGGGTGTAGGGAAGTCATGAGTCTTCAAAGGGCAATAGCTGCCTTCCTGAATGCAAGTATGGGCTCCCAAAATACCGTCTTGCAACAAAAAAGTTGCAGCAACATCTCGTGCCTTTGCTGTGCCCCTCCACGCTTGACACGTCACCATCCACATCCCAAGAACRATGGGGTCCTCCATGCCCAGGACCTCTGGCTGACCAGGGGCAGTGCAAGGAGCCAGAGAAAGTCATTGCTCTACCTTCCTTCCCAGCCATCAAAACACCTGTGAAGGCCAGTGATGGGCTATCTGGTGGGCTGTCCTGATGTGTCTGCCTTGGCCACGTGAGTAAGCCTGCCATGTCCCCCAGGGGACATGCAGGGGGCTGGTGACCAAAACTGGAGTTGCAAGGGGGTTCAGGGACCCGGCACTGCGGCACCACTCATTAGTCAGCAATTTCCCTTCCCCCTGCTCCCACATCACGCATTTATATTGAGCAACTGAGCACCTCTTGTCAACCCCAAACTTTGTTTTACTTCACTTGTGCCCTTCCACAAGTGCACTGTCCCTTCTTATCCTACATGCGGCCTACAGAGACTGCACTATGTGGTCTTTCATCTATGATGCCATTTTAAATATGGGAGTTGACAGGCAAGCCCTAGTCATATTTGCTAAATGGCTTTAAAATGTTACTGCTGTCACCCCTTTGGTCTGCCTGTCCATGCACAGCTGCATTTGCCACAGCAGAGTCAGCAGTGGAGAGTATTCGTCCGCAGCCCCTTCCTCCATCCATCTTAGCATAAGCCACAGAAGAAAGCGGGTTTCCTGAGCCTGTCCCACTGTGTGGCGGTGGGACAGCCCAGACAGCCGTCTGCTCTGGGGCGAGCATCCCGCAGCTGGGGGTGGCTGGTGTGGGACCACCTTAAGGTACCAACAGGAGATTTGCCAGAACTGGTCTGCCAAAACCTGGGGGAACCTGAGGCAGGGCCATGTACTAATACTGTGGCAATAGCTYGTTTCTGTGATAATGCTAATCTATTTCAAAAAGACCATTGACACCATCTTACTTCACTACAATTTCGGGTGTCTCTCACCTTGATGCCCTTTTGTGACACTGCAGTTGGGACTGCCACCATTTTGCTGACTTGATGGTGGCCTGAGGGCAGTTCTGCAGCCCTCTGTGAAAGACTGCAGCTGAATGTTTTTCCAGCGTACAGTATTCTGTTTAGAAAATAGGAAAAACCATTTTTTACTTTAAGGTTGGTCGAACACTGGAACCGGTTGCCCAGAGAGGTTGTGGAGTCTCCATCCTTGGAGATATTCAAAACCCACCTGGACATAGCCCTGGGCAGCCTGCTCTGTGTGGCCCTGCTCTGAACAGGGACTCGGACTAGGCAGTCTCCAAAGGTCCCTTCCAACCTCAGCCATTCTCCTGTGATTCACTGAGTCTGTATTTCTTCTCCCAGTACCACATATTAATAGCAGCTCAACATGGTGTTGCCACCTTTGGTTCTGTCCTACTGGACCGTAAGGATTTGTACACTTTTGTGTTATGTTCTAAAATTTTATTTGCTACAAAGCAAGAGGCGTTTCTGTGTCTGGAGGGGAAATGTTTTGTGTTGAAAGTTTAACTTAATTTTTCTGTTTAGGAAGAATGAATAGTTTGTGTACAGCAGATTTAATATACTGGCAAATAAGTGGAAAAACATAACAGAGGAACAATACACAATTAAGACTATTTCTTTTTAAGGGACCTCTGTACAGACGCTGTCTAAAATATTATGACAGTACATTAGACAGATTGGCTTTGACCATGAAATGATTTCAAGCAATGTTTTAGTAAGATTTTGCAGCTGATTTCAGTGAGCATAGCTTAGGAAACACAGCAAAACCTCAGAGACCAAGTATTAAAGCATTCCAGATAATATCAGAAAAGTTTAAAATTGGAGATAGAAAATCCCTAGCCGATTATTTCAGTTCAGCTAGGTAAAACAGGATGGCTTCCCACGAGCATTTGCAAGTACGTTGAGCAGAACATTTCCTGAAGGCAGTAATTCTATTTCCAGAGATTTAGGTTTCTCTCTGTGCCTGTGTGCATAGGCAACATCTGTCTCATACTGGAAAAGCATCTCGTTAACCAAATTAGCAAAACAGCTATCACATAATCTGATCCTGCTGATAACTTCTGTACTACCTCTGAAGTTCAGAGAGCGGACTACCCTAGCTGATACAACAGGTGAGGTTTGTGAGAACGTTGAGACGATCACTCAAAAAAATGTTACAGCCAATATGCGTAGGGGACAGCAGCTACCTAATAAATAAGAAAGCCTTGGCTGTTAAATTAAAACTATAACAAATCTAAAGATTACAGCACTTATCCACCGGGGATTCAGCTTTGTAGATTCTGAACACTTCAGCCTCAGTCTCTCAGCAAAACCCCTAAGCACGTACTTAAACACAGYGTTATTGATCTTGCAAAGATCACTTGCAAGCCTAAAGGTAAGCATATGCATAAGTACATTAGACATTCAGCTCACAACTGTGAGTCACAAGCTACTCTAAAACAATGCATGACCACAGCAGAGGGCCAAATCACCGATCAACCAAGACAGATTATTTTCCAGCAGAATAGGAAAAAAAAGTTTCTTAAAAAATGATTGAAGGAGCTGGATATTTCTTAATCACTGCAGGCATAAATGGAAGAAAAATTGCTAATCAGGAATCTATTGATAACCACACAATTCACAATCATTCTATCTGCATTGCGTGGAGCTACACTGTTGCCTTTTAGACAGCGTAAGGAGAAAAACCTAGCTACTGGGAGTTTGAAAAAGAAATGTAGGCATGCAGTCTGAAGGAGGTTTAGATATGATGAAGTATAATTTGAGGATTTTCCTTGAATGTTTATTGTAAGCATCTTTTTAATTCTTTCTATTTTTTTTCTTTTAAAATGAACCTCTTAAATCTGCTACCAAATGTTAGTCCCATAGATATGGCAAGTGTAGCTTCCTAGTAAGCAAGTAGCTAGGATGAATCTCACACACGCCCGTGCCCTGACCTGTGTTTGAAGTCTTGTGTGTGGGACCTACAGTACTTCAAAGACGGATGGTCTCCTCCTACTTTCAGGGAACTAAAGAAGCTGGAGTGGATGGCCAAGTGACCACTGTGAAATGTCCATCTTCTAAAAGTATATTTGTGCTTAGTTCTAACTCAGATTACTGCACGCAGTAGCACTTCACAACYCTCTTCGCCCTCAAGAGATATCTTTATTCTCACTGTGAGGAAAAGAAGTGCTGCTATGGCCATTTCCAGATGGACACTGAAGAAAAGGAAACCTGGGACATGCACAGGTTTTCTCTGGCAGACCACAGATTTAGCTTTGATTTGGTAAATCTCAGATATGATAAATCTCAGCCAGAATCCCTTCCATGACAAGCTTTCCATTCAGCAAAAAGACAATGCTGATCTGCATACTTGTGTATAGTGCTGTTAGCACAAAATAAAACGGGCATCTTTAAGGGAGGACCTTCCTCAGAGGATGAACAGAGGAGCCTCTGACTTTATGCGGCATGGCCAAATGGGGTGCTGGAGGTGCTGCACGAACCCTGTGCCCGTGGGAAAACGAATTTGAACTTCTGCACGTGGGTTGCTCCTGTGGCCAGAAGGGCTGCTGTCCTGATGTACGCATCCATGGGTAGCAAAGGAATTGCTGCAGCGGCGTCAGCGGTGGTCCTGCCCTGTATCTGCATCCCAGCCCCGTCCGAGCTCATGGAGGCCRTTCTCTACAACAGGCTGGGTTTGTCTGCACCATCTGCTCTCTTACTTTCCAGTCCCAGGCCCGCTGCAGAGGAGCCATCCCAGTGCCAGGAGGAGCTGAGGGAAACCACCGCCRTACCTTAGCCTCCAGGGAGGCAGGACTGACTACTTCACTGATTTAAAAACTCATCTCATAACGTAGTTCACCTCTTCTGAGGAGAAGGGGGGAAAAAAAGAACATTACCTCAGGGCAAAACTTCCCTTCTCGGTGCATATGCAGCCCACTGTTAAGGGCTTCAGTGAAACCTTTGGTCTCTTTGTAATGAAATAATTCCCCGAAGACATAATGTGAAATTTGAACCTCTAATTTTCAATGGCTGTAGGAAAAAACATACGTGTGAGAAGAGAGGGACTTTCCTTAAGGCATATGGAGACATGCATGGATAGCTGATCTCATTTAGAAACTTGGAGCCCCAAAACCCCTTGTGTTCACCAACGACTTTGAAAGTGATTTGGTCTATAATAGCATTAAGAAGTGCCAAGAGAAATCAAGCGCTTATTGTTGGTGCTGCAAGAGCAGAGAGGGAACCCATTCCTTTCCTTTTGTGTTATAAAAATAAACACACAGAGAAATTATGGTCCCTGACGCAGGGAACAGACCGTCATGGTACAAGCACATAATTAGAAACGGTTCTCTGCAGAAGCCCYGGTCCAGACAGACAGAGGGAAATACAGGCACAAGCAGATGCAATAACTTTCCCCGTGTCACTCGGCAGAGCCCTGGTAAAGCCCGTGTGTCCTGACTCCCCACAAAATGATGATAAAATGGTATGTCGACAAGAAGGATTTTCCTTGGCGTAAACCACARTGACATCAAAGACTCTGAACTAATTTGTTTTTTGTCAACTAGATAAAGATATTAGGTTAATGCCTTTTGTTCCTCGACAGAATGTTTTAGTCAGTGAACAGAATTAATTGTGTTGACATAATGGATTTATTGTTTCAACAAAATGCCTGTCTGTTTTCACGCCGTGGATAAGGGATTTGACAAAACTAATGCTGATATCAGGGGATTCTTATATAGCCGAATTATCAACCTGATAAATTGCCACTAGTGTAAAAGAGAACATGAAGGAAAACAAAGAGTCTATAGCCCAGGGGCTTTAGTGCTCATAAGAAGTACACAAAGAATACATTAAGTTTTACAGTTGCCGTGGCTTTTTGTGATGAGCAAGGTGCTACTGATACAGACCATATGCTCCCACAGACCCCTGCTTGCAAAGGTGAAAGCCTTCTTCCCAGAAACCTGTCAGACCTGCCTACAGTCAGGACTTGTGAGTAGGGAAAGCATTCAGCCTGGGCCAACACCGGCCCTGCTCTGTCCTTGCTGCTGCGGGCCACCCTTCTGCACGTCCCTGGGAGCAAAGCAAGGAGCTGGAGCAGAGAACAGTGAACGTTGATGGTGGTGAATAGCCTGCAATATCCAGCTGAGCAGCACAATGTTTGCAATGCAGAGGATTTCTGTGGAGTCAGGACATGAAACCTGCTTATACAAAAGTCAGCCAAATTTTTTGTCTCTCTGTGCAAGCTACTTCTATCTGCATCAACAAACGAAAACTGGTTGTGCCCCTTCAGTGCCGGGCTGTAGCCTTTCAGACAGTACTCCCCACAYTGAACTGGGAGTTTTATGTTTAGGAAGACCCATCAGACTTTTGCACTTGTGTCCAAGAAGAGAATGAGTTGCRTTCATGTGCTAAGCAATGTAGGGCACAGCCTGTCCACACCAACCTTGCCCTGCACTGAACTCTCCTGCCCCAGTTYTGGGCTTCCGTCACCCCCGGGCTCCGAGTGGAACCAAGCTGGAGGGAGGCGTTGGTGATGTGCAGGGCCAAGGAACACAAAGGGGAGAACACAAAAGAGATGAAAAGATGAGAAAAAGAGAGAGAGGGAAAGATAAGAGAAAGAAAAAAAGATGAAGAAAAAAGATGAAAAGATAAGAAAGCAGAGAGAAAGCCATTGTCATCTGATTTCTTTGTCCAAATCTAAGTCAATGTCTCGAAATATTAAGAAGATGAGTTTGCTACTTTTCTTTATGCTTAAAACCAGTTAGAACTCGTCTTCCTTTAAAGGAGACTAGGTAGTGCAGAACAGTCTTCCTGTAGCCCCCAAACCCGTCGTGTACGTGCAAAATCAGTAGGTGCAGCTGAGGACACGCGTCCAAGGCCAGCTGACCTGCTGCCAGCGATTCCCGAGCTGGCACAGACCAGGCGTTGAGGAACAGTATCACTGCTGGAGAGGGTGTTGCATCAAAGCAATCAAACCCTGTTCAGTAGGTGCATTGTCTCAGAGGCAGCACATTCAAACCAGAAACAGAGCCACCGGTTGCCCAAAAGAGGTAAGCCGTAAGTAATGAATTTGAGACGTGTAGTGAAGGCATGAGGGAGCTAAAGAAGAAAAGGTCTGGGTGGGTGGGTCACAGGGAAATACCACTGGCCAAAAGGAGCATGCATATTTGGATGCACGGAAAGATGGGAGCGCCAGAAATGACGTGCAATGGAGAAGTTTTTCTTTCTGAGAAGGACTGGGTTTCTGTTTCTGACTACAGCAGCAGTGCTCCAGTCCTGCAGTAGTCGGGTCAGCTGCCAGCTAGATGGCTGAGGCCGACTACAGACTGACCTGCATTACCCAATGTTTGCTGGGAAGACTTTTATCTTTGCTGTTCAATTTATGTTGCCACAACACGTCGCCTTGTTAATTTGAAAATATACCACAGAATAGCACACTGGATAATTGCAACAGCAAAACACGTTTTGCAGCCAAAAGCGAGCGGTGGGAACTCCTGTTTCTTTCTCTCTGTACTGGCTGTCTTTTCTCCTGAAAATTTCTTTCAAAATAAACCATACATGTGTGAATGCTGTTTCCTTTCTTTTCCAGTTGGACTCGCTTGCGCTATCACCCTGGGGAAGGAAAGTGTCAGAAGTAAACAGAGCCCATTTACTAATCTGTCCTTCAGAAGACGACACGCTCGGCTCCGGCACTGACACCGGTGGTAAGTATTGCTGCGGGTACTCGGCCGCGCAGTGCCGGGAATTTGATAACATGAAGCGAAGGGTTTCTGTGAAGAGAAATAATTGCAGCAGCTGATAGAATGAATTTAAGGAAATTAAGTCAAAGTAATGACATGTAGATCAAAGAGCTCTTCATCTTCACCCACAGAAAGAGCCTGCAAATAGTTCTGGCAGAAACTGTGAATAAAAACAGGAATACGGAATTTTCTTTTTCCTTAAAAAGAGAGTCCTTTGGTATGAGGCCGTATTGTGACTTGATGTAGACAATGCTCTTCCTCAGCAGAGAGGATTAGGGCAAAGATATCTTAAAGTCGTTCCCATTTTTCCTGATTCGTGAGTAGGAGAAAGGGGCTTAACCCTTCTTCAGGTTAAAAAAGAATTTTCTGTTCCTGCACGTTTTTTCTTTGAAATTTATGCTGACATGGAGTGGCACAGAGCACTGCAAGTCCCTCCTCAGCACCCCACGTGATTTCTTGAACTGCCCAAAGAACGGAAAAGGGAGGTAGTAAAATTAAAAAAAAAAAAAAACCCACAACAAAATTGTTTTGGGGGAATTTCATCCTCTTGACTGAGACAAGATTAGTCTGTGTAATTGAAAACCCTGTAACCATTGGATTTGGAGATGATTTTCTATGCTTATATGTGGAAAAAAGTGGGGGGACCCAACTTTCATGACCTTCATTTATTTTATTTATGTAAAACATAGCTTTCCTTACCCAATGCTTGTTTTGGTTTTGTTTTCTTTTTACTACTTTGGAATTGGTTGCGTTTGTTGTGATAAACAGCTGAAGTGATGCAGTAGTTACTAGTGAGCTGCTGTAGTCCTTCAAACACGATTTCCAGCATTTTCCCCCAAGTCTGCCTGGCTTTTAATGCCTATTTGACTTCCTATTTCGTGCAGCTCCGGTTGCACAGAAGTCACGCAGAAGGGGACCTGCCTTACACAGGTCACCCTGAGCTTGCGGGGTGCTTTGGTGAGGGAAACCTGCCCAGCGCGGCCCAGCAAGGGATGTTTGCTGGCACTGGGAGTCCCTCTTGGGGCTGGCTAGCCCTGACYGGGCAGGGCCAGAGACAGAAACAGCGTCAGGCTGGGCTGACTTTAAGGGGCAACATGGTTAGATTCAGGGAGGTGAAAAATTGACATTATCGTAAAAAATAGTCTGAATCTAGATTTAAGGAAGACATTTTTTACGCTGAGGGCGGTGAAACACTGGAACAGGTYGCCCAGAGAGGTGGTAGATGCCCCATCCCTGGAAACATTCAAGGTCAGGTTGCACGGGGCTCTGAGMAACCTGATCTAGTTGAAGATGTCCCTGCCCATGGCAGGGGGGTTGGACTAGATGACCTTTAAAAGTCCCTTCCAACCAAACTATTCTATGATTCTRTTTTCATTTACTGGAGCCAGGAATAGACCAAGTGTGATAAAAGCTACCTATTCTATTTCACATTATAATAGATTTGGAGCATGCATATGGTCTGTTCACTCATCGCATCACATCTACAGGGAGGGAACTTCTGGCTGAGGGAGCAATAATTTCAGCCATTCACATTGGATCAGCAGCTGCATGAACCCCATACACAGATTTCACTTTATTTCACAGCACTGAGCAACTACGCCTGAGAAATCAGGCCCTCTGAAGGTATCGTCAGCCACATATCCAGTGAGGATACAAAATAAATCTAGTGACATATCCAAAGTTACTAATGGTACTTGAGACTTCACACTAGCAACAGTTTGGCTTCATTACATATTTTTTACATGCGTTTCCCCTGTCACTCTATATTATCTTTATTCCACAATTTGTTGTCTTTATTGGTTTTTTTTTGACACACAATCAGGAGAGAGAAACTGCCATAAGAATGACTAAAGCTTTGGCAGGAAGAAGGAGAGACTGTCTTTGTATTCTGTATTTGTACAGTGCTGAGAAAATTGGGGTCTGATACAGAAAAGGGGCTTTTAGGCACAGCCACCCCATAAATAAGAGAGAGGTTGTCCCATGAGCTGCAGAACTGATGAAACCTCTAGCTCCAGTAGCTAAGTTGCTTGTAGGTTTGTGTCCTTAAGCCCTTTTCCTTATGATAATAACCTCTCTTCCCTGCATATACTCTTATGCCACCACAAAGGGCAAGGAACAGTGCGGGCAGAGGTTAGGCAGGGACCCTGCTGTGCCAATGGGCAGGTGAGGACATGTTGGCTCATCGGCCAGGTAGCTGCTGCCAGGTGGAGGACGGCTGAGCTCTGCCCGCCTTTCCCACAGTGGTGACAGTAATTTGGGTCTGTCTCCCTTGCCTGACTTTCATTTTCATGAAGCTTGTTAATTTTTGGTTTTAAATGTTTCTGTCAAATGTCATTGCAACTGGCCAAGAACCAGCACTTTTTTAGGGGGGCTGGGGAAACTGTCAGACAGGCAGATGGATGGATAGACAGTGCAACTGCATAACCTCGTTTCCTTAGGGAAAAGAGAACAGCGATAATGGACAGATGTCCATGTTAAGTGGTTGCTGCTAATATTTGGGTAGTGTGCAAGCAAGAATTCATACTGTGGGTGGGAAATAGGATGCCATAAAAYAATAAGCCATCTGAGATAATATTTTTATACCCATATGGTGGAATCCTTCAACTTTTTCTCTGTAAACACGGAGCAAGAACATTGTAGGACAAATGCTCAGGAAGTGAATTAACAGGAACACGATTTGTCACAGTAAGTTCTTTACTCAGGGATGAAGAAAAGAAATCTATAACACTGACTACATAGCAGCAGAGTGTTAAATTCTGCCTTGAGTATCCTAAACTCTGCTCTCAGTTACATCCTGGAGAACTGATTAACCTTGCTGAGATGCTGAGTACAGGAAGAGTTCAACCTAGGTTATTTGATCCAATAAACTTTCTTGGTTCCTCAGCTATAGATAGCAGGGAGGTGAACTGGAAAAGATTTACAAATGTTACTGGTTTTGAATATTTTCCCAAAATGTTTTCTGAAGCTCTGCACTGAGGAAAGTCACAAAAGATCACTCAAAGCTTCCACAATTTTCTATAAACTTTGTAGAATCAACACAACGTCACTTCCAAACCCTGAAGTATAATTACAGAGAGAGACTTCTTGAAAACACCAACTGAATCAAAGGGAAAAATTCCAAAACCTCATCAGTTTCTGGAGCAGACACTGTGTTCTGAGCAGAGACCCCATGAAAGAGGAAATTTATGCAGCCAGCCTCCTTTGGCTAGTTATCTCTGGCTCAGCAGGAGGAAAGAGAGTTTCCACTATGCTGGAACCATGCAGGAGCCTCAGTTGCCTCTTCAACTCTTTTTTTTTTAAGAGGAAGACAATTGCATCTCTGATTCACATGTTTTATCAAGATTTCAGTTGCTTTTTGTCCAGGAAAGCRTATCTGCTGCAAAAGGCGGAAAAGTAAAGGTTGCTGCTTTTTGACACATCTGTAAAGGATAATGGTGAGAAATGGCATTTGACAAAGCAAATTATGTAACAAAGTTTTTTTTAAAAAAGGGGAAGTCCCACAATGGTGGGAGTCTGTAAGTTACCTGTTCTCCATATCATCTCAAAGAATGCCCAGTGCTGATCAGGGGCTTCCTCATGTGGACATCTGCCCTCCAGAAACGGTGAATCACTGCTTCATGCTGAGGCCATGAGGGTGATCTTACAGTCTCTGCTGAGCTGTACAGCATGGGAAGGGCCATCCAAGGCCAGGGGGCTCCCAGGTTCTTGAGCCAGTCAACCCCTCTTGGCACACTTCTCCAGAAAATTCTATCTGGCTTGAGCTGGAATGTGAGGACTCATCAGGAATCACTGATTGTCCTTATTACTGTCCATATCCCCAGTCCCCAAGGAAAGGAAAACTAGAGTTCAAACAGGGAACAAGAGCACTATTAGGAGCTCAGTTTGCTGCACCGTTTCCCTCTTGCAACACAGAGTTACAGAACAGGACAAGAGACATAGCCAACACACGCTGAAGCAGTTCCTGCTTTAGTTAAGGATAAAGATAAAGATTTATCTCAGATCCTAACAGCTAACATAATGTATGATTTCTCTGCTCTTACATCAACACATTTATTGAGGGGTTCTTAAGTGAAGGTTTTAAGAGCTAAGGCTAAAATTTGCCTGATGAGATCTGATTTAGTATCTCATGATGGCATCCTTTGTTTTATTGTCCTTTTACATTTTCAGGGTGCAACCTTTTCCCTAACGGTCTATTCTGACTGCAATCTATCTGTAACAAAAAGAGTCAAGGCTTCTTGAAATGAACTTGGAGAGGTACCGCAGAACCTTATTTACCACTAGCCTACTCATTCAGTTCCACCTTGTTGCTTTAAAAAGCTAGTATGTGTAACATGTCTAAGTCTTAAACTCTTAAACTAAACATTTTTTAAAAAACTTTCAGAATTCTTGAMATCCAGGTAGGTTTCATTCTTTATGGTCAAAAGGTGACTCATTAAAGAGTATTTTTCCATCTGTCTGCAGAAACAATTTTGTATCTTCTCCTGAAGGGTGTAGGGTCACTGGAATAATGGTTTTCTCTTATAATAATAGGATCCTGATTGCATATGATGGTCTTTTTTTTAACCTTAATTAAGTTGTTCTATGCATTTGGCAGCAGTAAGTGATTTGATGGAAGTCCTCAAAATTTCAAAAGCATGACTTTTATGGCTCTCACTAACAGTGAATGTACGGACTGAAATGAATTTGTAGCATGGTCTTTTACCCATTTGCAGGCAAAGCTCTGCACAGGCAGAGTACAATACAGTTCACTGGATGAACTTCAACCCTGTTCAATCCCAGTTTCTGAAACAGCTTGATCTTCCTTTGGAAATAGTTTACTGTGAGCAGAATGGTCTTGTCTGTTGGAGAGAGTATAATGTCTCCCAGAACTTAACGCATACCAGTGGCATCAAGCAACAGAAGGGAAAGCTCAGTTTGGAGAGAGAAGGAGACTGCTGTGTTGGAAGCAGATCCACGAACAGATAAAAATAAATCTTCAAAATCCTTGCTCACCTTTTGGGGGGGATCCAAAGTTTCTATGYACCTATGCTTTCCCAGAGGTCACTGGGGTGTTTAGGAGAAAGATGGCGTAAGATCTGTGGCTGTTCCACATCTCTGTCTGTGCCAGTGATTCATGAGTAAAGGCRACCATGTAGGAAGAAGCTCAGGGTTTCTGAATCTCAGAGGGAGGATAATGTGGCTGAACAGCTTGGATTATCATGCTGATGCTTTTGTCTACATCAGCGAGTATTGTGGTCCAGTGGGAACAGATGTGCAGTTGAAAACACTTGGTGCTGGGGACTTGATATCCACACTACGTGCATTTTGGAAGGGCTACGTCAGATTAATGTGAGCCCGGTCCCATGGACTGAATACCATTAGTGGCCAAGTACATTAAGTGCAATCCAGGAGTGCATCATTGTGCTTGGTCTGACCCTTTGTTAGGAAGCATGTCCACAGATCCAAGTGCAATATACGTACTCCTTTCCCTGAGGATGCTCMTGTGACTCACGCCAGGTTGCGAGTTCATTGACTGAGGCAGGCACCGGTGAGACTGGGTCAGCCACCGCAGAATTGTTTCACCAACGTCCTTCGGTCGAGCTAGCCTTCGGTCAGTCCTCTCCTAACAGCCACGAACTGAAAGAGTTCCCTGAGTCATGGAAGAAACTACATTTACATCCCAATGGTTGGCTTGTCGCAGAAGACAGGTCCTATAACAACGACTATTTTCTCAGCATAAAAAAAGAAAAGTGCAGATAACTAAGTAATGCATCAGAGCAACAACCAAGCAGAGCAGCTGCAGGGGTGGTATCTCAATGGGATAAGAGGAAGGACATAGGACAACCAGCTGCATCAGCCTGGTACTACTAGAATCTGCCATTTGCGTCACTGTCTAAAACCACAAGAAGCTGATGCTAAATTAACTTGCTGTTTCCGCGGGTGGCTGTGCTGTGTGGTGGCTTCTAATGTATTTTGTGTCTCAATGYTACTTGTTGCCATGCATAAGCAAACAGGAAAAAATATACGGCTGTAAAAAGCTGCCTTTTAAATATGTATTACATGGCATTAAATTTCTTTAGAATGTCTTCCATGATCACAATACGCTGATTAGGGTTTTTGTTTTCTTTTCTTTTTTGGGAGTTTGCATCTCCCAAATCTAATTTAATCTCTTTTGAGTTAGGATTTTATATTTTTGTAGAGCCATGCAGCATGAAGAAAGAAAGTGTATGAGAATCCACATGCACTCCTCTTAATAAAAGGGCAGAGCAGATAACCCATCATTAGTGTCTCACGGAGAAAACAACTTCAGAAACCCACAACCATAATTTTTTCTTAGCTGGTTCAAAACCGTGAGTGAATGCAACCGAGGCATGCCCCGAACAATTGAAAATTTTAGGCTGGAGTTGTGAGGAGTGGTAAAATCGCTGGGTCCTGCATACCAATACTGTGTGCCAGTCGGGATCTGAGCGAAGCAGCAGTTCTTTGCAGGTGTACATATATGAGGAAATCTTTTGTATTTTTGCCATGTCCTTTGCCTCAATTTAACCTGCAACAAGCAGCTGGCACCATCCTCAACATGCTCTGGCTTCACGCCTTTAATGAACATCTATATTAAATTTGCTTCCTGACAAGCAAAAAAACCCCCAACCTTCCTCCAATCCAATTAAAATACAGTGCTATTTATTGTGAATACATAACGATCAATGTAACAGGGCTTCAGAAGTCCTGCAAATAGCAACGCGCTGGTTTGAATGCACCCAGTGAGAAGGGTACTTCAGAAACGCTACGCTAGAGGCGTAAGCTAAACGTACAATAAGCATAAATGGACAGATGCATTACCAATGCAACGCCTACACACTTTAAACTGTGTAATACCAGCATCTTTATTCCCACTAACAAAGCCTCAATAGAGATCTAGCAGAAACATATGTTTTGAGGACAACGCTGTATGCATGGGAGGCAACCAAAACCCACCCATAATTCACACACAAATTGATGGCTTGGAATAGATAAAAGGATAGCAAGAAGTGGGATCCATTTTGCTGAAGTTGTGTTAGGATTTAACCTGCTGTGCTACAAATTGAGATCACGTGCACTGAAAAAAAATCTAGCATTGCTCCCRTTGCTTTCCTGAGTGAAGTGCAGGTTTTGTGCATGAGGACACCCACGATTTGAAAGGAGGCTCATCGACAACTGATCAATCTTTTGGATCTGGCTTAGAAAATTAAAGGTAACTGACAAAACATCTCTCATACACGCTTCCTAAAATGGCAGCCATTCAAATGCCCTAGTGTAACTTCTGCTGTTTACAGCCATCAGATGTTAATACAATCAATCAATCAATCAAACAAACATTTTAAACTGTAAGTCATTATTAGATAGATATGTAGTTAACAGAAATATGCATCTGGTAGTTGTCTTGAGTGAAATGCCCTTTGTACTTCAAAAGTGTTTCATTCTGTATATCTAAACTTGATTTAACTGTTTTCATTTAACTGCTTTCCAGTGTAGATGCAGTGCAGGAAATCTGTGTGATACACAGTYCCATTTGAAAACTGCATACAGATTTGTAGGTACTTTTAATATATCTCTTTGTTCTTCTCCGTAGGTAGTGTTCAGCAAGAAAGTTCATGTCCCAGAGTTCTTCCAGTTCAGTGAGTTAAAATCTAAACTGTGAACGTCACAAAGTAAGAATCAAAAAGTCAACAGTCATGAAAACGCTAAGGGTGCAAATCCTTTGTATGAGTTCATAGGCAAGTTCCTTCTCTAGTCATCTGTCTAGATGCTGTGTTGCTATTTCTTCTTTTAGAAGAAACTTTGGAAGATAAACAAAAACTTAGAGAATCATTTTTAGGTAGGTTTGAAACAGAAATAAATATATCCATTGACAATGATAGAACTACAAAGTTAAAATCTACAAAAGCTGGTATAACTGGGGCATGATAGCATTGAGTAGATCATGAAGAATTATGCTTTATAATATTCTTGTACATGCTTTAAGTATGGGGGAAAAGCGGATTTTTGTACAGTAAATTCTCTCAAACCTGGGAATGTTATAGTCTTGCAAAGCTAAAGCAGATTTGCCTGCATCACATAAAAACTCTTACATTAATCTTTAGCCAAACTCTTAAGCTTTTCTGTGGATAGCTAATGTACGTTTTATATAACTTGTCATGTAATCAATACAGTAAATGGTTCATCAAGAAATCTGCAGTTAGGTGTTGTGCTGGACTGTTTCATTAGGATGTAAGCTGTTTTGTGGGATTCATGAGACATCAAATTTGATCTGTATAGTACTGCCATTGACTTTTAAGGTATATCCTTAGAAAACAGACATGTGGTATATATGTGTGTGTGTGTGTATATATATATATATAAAAATAAATTTTAAAAAATATTTTCAGAAGTTGGTTCCTTTACTGTTTCCTCATGAAGACCTCTAGGCCAAATGATCTATTACGAGGATTGCCTCTGTGCTCTCTCCATCTCTCCTACGGCACTCCTGGAGCGCAGTTCCCAAAGGTACGTACTTCCGCATAGCTGGGGCCTCCCCAGTACAGATAGAAGCGATCATTTTCTTCTCAAATCTTATGCACAATAATCCTGTAAATGGATGCCAGGAGAAGACTTCCTCTCTCAGAAACAGTGGCTCATTATTGACTAGTGAATRGTTTGTCATCTTTTCCGGCAGTGCTTCCCGTGTAGCCAGCTACTCCCCATTTTTTACTGGGCRTTTCATCTCTCCTTTCCAATTCATGCACATGCCAACGCTATGGGTTTCAGGCACGCAAACCAGTGCAGAATGCKACTTGATAGATCCTGATGATGCATATGAAGGAATGCGCTTTGTTTTGCTTCCATGATTTTCAAACTCCTTTTATAAAGAGAGCAATTCAAGAGAAAAAAACTGGCAAATTTCCTTACACTTGTAATCTGGGGCGGGGGGAGAAGACCTGATTTCTCTAGAATAGTAACTGAAACTGATATTGCGTTTATCAACCTCATATTTATTTATCTATTTTTCAGACCACATGTGCACTTTGGGAAGAGTTTGTAGTTTCATTGTTGCAATAATATTTCAGTTACCGGTTCATGCTTAAACAGAAAACTTCAGATATTTTAGAAAATCTATGGAAATCTGCTTTCTCAACAGCATGTGCAGTGCAGTTACATTTTATTAATGCTTTGAGACAGAACTATACTGCCATATTGAAAGCGAGTTAAATGTTATGTGAGTAATAGGTCTTGTTTTTCTATAACTGTAATAGAAACGGAACTTTTTCATTATTATTGCTTAGATATCACAAAGTTACATAATTATTTTTGTCTCCTCTGAATACTTAAGCATTATGTTAGCTGGGGTGCTGTGGGCAGAAACCAAATAAAAAGTGTTACTGTTGGTGAATAATCCCTGGAAACACATTAAGTGAATTGAATTTCACATTTAGTAAAACTTTTTGCTTTCTCTTTTGAAAAACTAGAGGCCTTTTGAGAGCCCTGATGTGCTAACCCCTGTGGACTTCAGCTAGGGCTGCATCCCGAGGGCGGCTGTGCCCGGCGGTGAGAGCAGGCAGCACAGGCGACGCAAGGCTGCTGGGGGAAACGTGCCCTTGCACGAGAGCGGCCCTTCTCCTGCCGGTCAGGCCGGGTCAGGCCAGCTCTTCGCAGTAAAAATAACCAYAGGAACACTACAGATTCTTCCACTTGTCTTAATAGGCCTCTACCAGCTGCTGGCCCAGGCCTCTCTTCTGACCTTGCAGGACAGAGCTCACAGAGGTGCAGTAAGATTAAACGTACTGGCCAAACCATAAGCTCACCTTTTCTTTGTTTTCTATTTGTTCTCTTTAAGCAGGGCCTGCGTGGATAAGTGCTGTGGTTGCTCATGAAGAGGCAYGGCTTAATCACAGTCATGACACCGTGGGGACGACACAGTCTTCCTCAAGTCTAAATGGCGCGCTCGCTCTTTGGCTCACTGTATTTCCTTATGCTTTYGGAAGAAGTAGTAATGGCTGTGTCTCAAAGCCCAAAGGCGTGGTAAATGTGGGAGGGGGTCCGGGGTTATGGTTGTCACATGAGCATTGCCCAAAGTGCTCATCTTTCCTCCCGTCTGTGTCACTCAAAGAGCAGCCGTCCACTGCTGGGTGGCCCCCGCATCAACCAAGGGAGTGTACCTGTCCCCGGCGGCTGACCTGAAACCTGTAAGCCCTGCATCTGTATCACAGTGATACTCGCTGCTGTGGCATCTTCTTAGTTCACTCCTGGCTTTGCTAACGCAAAGCTGAACTTCTGGTCCAACTCCTCAGCCTCTTCATTTTCCTTCTTTCTTTCTTTCCTTTTGTTTGTTTTTAATGCTAACGAATCATCACACGTTTCACCGGTTGCCTTGGAGCACCCTCCCTGATTGTATTAGAATGAAATTACAAGCTTTTTCTAAAAAAAAACCCTTTTAATGTTCTGACTGAAACTTTGCACCTTACTGGAAGTCACTGGAACTGCAGAACAATATTAAGATCTAATCCTTTTTCATTTAAGCTGACAGGATGAAAGCTCAACAGAGTAATAATAATAATAATAATAATAATAATAATAATAACTTCTGAAGTGCTTGGGATGGCTTGTATTTTTCCTCCATCTTTTCACATTTGTAGTTCGGTTTGCTTGTCAGTTCCCTTTGGGACATGCACTTCATATTAAGTGAGCATTATCCCGGACCATGCTTACTTTGGGATTTATTTGAAGGCAAACTGTGTTAAGTTATGGTGCTGCATTATTAACAGGCCATATGGGCATCAGGCTTGAGAGAGAGAAGCTTAACAAGAACACAGGAAAACAATCTTCCAGATCCTTCCTTCCTTCTCCTAATACACAATCCTGAGYGCAGGAAAGAGATAAAATATTTAAATACCGTGCTTACTATTACCGAGGACTGTAAGGGACAGCATGTTGTTAAACTTCTCTGAGAGTGCTCCATGTCCAGGCATCACCTCCGCTGGTCATGCCCAGCACCCATTTAAAGCAGGAATATTTTTAAAATATTTTCTGGCCTGAAATAAGCATGAGAAGAAATTTCCTGTGTTTTCTGTCATGTTTATACACTTGCTTGCTACTACTTACTGCAACAGCTTTATTCCAGTTTCACTGGACATAATGAGAGCCTTAACAGCAGGAGTGGTGGAGGCAAACGCCCTTTCGACGCCTGTGAGCCCACCCCAGTTGCATCTGCTGGGTCTTGCTGCGGTGGTGCAACCCTGTTCCTCAGCCACGTGTGCCGTGCTGGCGGCCACGGGGTCAGACTTGCTGCCAAGCCATTTGCGTGGAGGGCAGGAGGTGCTTTGTTTAACCAAATCGTATTCCCTGTGATATTTCCAACCCTGCAGCATCCTCTTACTGTACAGTCTGGGATGGCAGTCCTGGGGACACAGAGCTACTGCGCCATCAGAGGTGGCTGGTTTGCTATGGATGAATTTAAAAARCTTTTTGCACTCCTTAGTCCCCTCTTGCTTTGCAAAAATTCTTCATGCCCCTGAAACGTTCCCCACGCAATTACAAGATTTATCCACTCAGCGTGCGATATTAGAGATTTCACAGTAGATATAATTTGATGTCTACTGCAGAAATTGATTCCTTAAATTTAACTGTTTCTTTCTTTGAGACACAATTTAAAAATCAATGGCAAGGTAAAGTTTAAGGAATATTTTAAAAATTTATTTCACAATGTCAGACTAGATTATAAGGCGATAATATGAAGTAGCACATTTTTGGTGCCAACGTTTTAAACAAAAGGCAGACTGCTGAGCTGGTGGATGGTTACTGACTCGCTGAGGTGCCAAATAAACACTGACAAGAGTAGTCTTTTCTGACAGTAGAGGGATTATTTTTCATTTTAGTTTATTCAGCTAGTTCAGGTCAATGCCTGGTTCACTCGCAATGTGGCAGCCAGTTGCTACTGCAAGAAGCAGAAAAGCATGTTTTCCACTCTTAAAGTCCTGGGCAGAAGCTGGGCCCTAGAGTTTGCGAGCTACTGGCTTTAACATCCTCAGAGTGCTGGGACCACAAATCACCAGTTCAGATCCTCTCCTTATGTACTYTAGAGAACCAAGGTATTACTTTTACTTGTGGTTTGCCCAAAGGTGGATAAAAAGAGGTAGGTGATTAAAATACATGAACTCAGACTTTGCAATAGTTTTATTGAACTACTAAAAACAATCAGTTAATCAATTAAAAAATGAATGAACCACACTCAGTGCAGTAAGAAGCCTGTGATATACGCATGTTTAAAAAACTGCAAAGATATAATGTTTTGTGAAATGGGAATGCCAAATTCAAACTGAAGTACCAAATATCAACTTTTGCATAAAATTTTGTTTTATTTGCAGGTTGCACCACCTGTTCCCAGTTATTTCACATTTTATTCTTGTGTTTTTTATGAAAGCAGCTCTTTGGAAGTGCCCAGACCAGCATAAACTGTGCTGAGGATCAGGGATTCGTTCTGCAATTACAGAATTACTCAGCTGTAAAGCTGCACACGTGAGGACAGGGAGAACTTTGCTGTTGACATTTGGTGAATTGCTGCTAGAAATTTCATTGCCTTGGGATGTGGCTTCACATCCAAGAAGACTAAAAAATCACATCTACTTACACACTTTTTTTGCAAGCGCAGAGAGTCCACAAGCATGTAGATAAGGGTGATTCATTTAATTGATAACTTTCTAAGGTTGTTTTTACAAGATCCCTCACCATCAGCTGTTGCAGCACTGAACAGCCACAGGGAAGGAGGAAGGTCTGTGCACAGATAATTAAAAGGAAACAGAAGGCAAAAATTAATGGTCAGCTTTCACAGTGGAAGAAGGTGATGAATGGAGTCCTGTGGGGATTTGTGTGGGGAGCTCGTGCGGTTCAGTGTGCTCCTAAATCATCCGAAAATGGAAAAAAATGAGGTGAAAATATTCAGTGATCTTACTAAGTTATTCAGAGCAGTGAATGCAAGGCTGATTGTGAGAACTGCAGAAGGCTGTTATAAGAGTGAATGATGAGATGATGAAGTGGTCAGTGAAATTCGTTGTAGGGAAACATGAAGTGGTGTACATGGGAAAAACAATCCTAATTTCACATATAAAATGATGGCCTCTAAGGTGATTGCTACCTCACAAGAATGAGCTCCTACGTTTCTAATAGTTTGTTGCGTGAAAACGTCATCACAATGCTTGTTATTGATCACACTAGCACACTGAAAATTAGGGATTGTTAGGAAAGGCGTAAAGATCAAAACAGAAAGCAGCATGTCGCCATCACACAAACTCATGCTGTGCGTGCATCCTAAATGTGTATTCACATCTGGYCCTCTCAGTTCGGAGGGGATGCAGCTGACACAGAAACAATACCAAGAAGGACAACAAGGATAATCAGATGTATGGAATAGTTTCTGTATGAGCAATGATTCTCCAGGTTGAGAAAGAAATGGCAACAAAGGGACATGGGAGAGGTGTATTAAACCACTAGTGACAAGGAGAGGGTGAACAGGGAATGGTTGTTTACCCAACAAAAGAGCTAGGAGTGGTCAAATGAGACAGCCATCCCTGGAGCTCGCTGCAGGAGGAGACCATCCTTCACGGAGGGTGCAGTTCAGACGTGGGACTGTGAGCTGCACAGCATTATAGCTGGTCACCTTGGCTCAAAGAGTTATTGGACAAATGACTGGGAGCAAAATCTAGCCAGGGCTAGTAAATACAAAAATACTGAAAAGACTCTAAGCTGAAAATTGCACGAGGGGGACTTCTGGGAATATTCTGGGGAAGGACATCGCTTGGCACACCATTGCACAACTACATCACTTAGCCACTAGCTGCTCTGGAAACAGGGCAGTTGACTAAGGTGGACCTGTGGTCTGATGGATTATGCCTGTAGTTATGCATGCAGAATAAAGTATTGTACCTGAAGAGCACTTTTCCAGGACAGACAGAAGAGACGTGTCCCTAACAAGCTACTTTCCCTTCTCCATCTTCTCCTACAGGAACCTTGGCATGAAACTACAGTGAAAATCAGTGTTAAACTTTGAAGTTCACAGCCAAGTGTTTTTGTGTGTGGAGCAGCTGGTAGCACTAAAAGAAAATCAAATCAACTCACAATGAAAGCGATGAGATATTAAAAGCACTTGGGGGAAATTCAGTGAAATATTTGGATGAAAGTGTGAGTTCCGCTGCTGCCCACGTCTCAGCTGCGAGCAGGGAAGTCAGTCTTCCTCATCAGCAGCTCCTGCATAAACGATATTGCAGTGGGCCTTGAATTGCAAAGATGTTCCTTTGCAATTGAGGGACGGCTCCTAATTCCCCCTTTTCTCACATACCATCCAGTCCGCAATAACCCCGTGTCACACACCCCTGGCTCCGCAGTGACATTCCACTCTCCTCTTTGGTACTTGCCCTCAACCAGATTGACACTCCTTCATTAAGTTCTCTCTTTACCTTTATATTGTAAAGACTGATCCCTCCTCCTCAGCTATTAAATGCAATTTCTGTCTATACGTCAGTTTATGCTGGGAAGACAGAGGAGAACGTATGGCTTGCCTGGACTTGTTCCTACTGGAAGAAAAGGTGTAGAAACCCCCCAGCATTGCCTAACATGAATTAAAACGCCACTTGGCACCTTGTTTAGACACAGTTTAAAACCTTCTGCCTGGTCTCATTTTTCATCTTTCTGCTCTTCTATTTATAGGTGAGGACAATAACATTACAAATCTACCYGAGAAGACTGGTGGTAGGATTAATGTTTCTGCAGGTGTTTGAAGATGATATATAGCTGATAAGTATTGAGACAGATGGACCGAGTCCAAAAATCTCAGGGCAAGACTAATTCACATTGTTGAGATTTCGGAACATTTGAGGGCGCCACCCTCCTCCTCCTCCCGCTCTGTGGGACTCTGGCTTTTGCTGCTTTCTTCGGTATTCTGCTCTCCCCCTGAAGATTTAACCCCCACCTCCCTTTTGCAAAGCCTCGCCTCCTTCCTCACCTCCCCTTTTTCTCTGCTTGCCTTAGAAATTCCTCCATTTCTAATTTTTCTTAAGTGGTAAATCTTTTCTTTCTTTTTGTTCTTTCTGTTGCAGCTACAGAAGCTGCACCTTATGTGGCTCCCCCTTCCCTCCATGTCCCTGGAAGGCTGGGCAATTTTGGGTGACCTGTCATCCTTACGGAGGACTTCTGGCCTCCCTGTATTTCCAGTATATGGACAATGCATTTCTTTTTGTTTTGACTTCCTAGGTGAATGGAATGAATAGCTTTTGATTTGGCGGCACCATGCAGTCTGGAGAAATACACAGTGACTAACTCTTAGCCTGTATTTTGAATGGCTTCATTGTTTCCTTTATTGATATTTTAATACATATGTTTTATATTCCACCATGCCGACTGGAGCTGACCATGGCCGCTTATACCCCTGGGCTGACTAAATTGCTCTCTGTATATCCGCTCCGTAGTTCCCTATTCATTACAAACTCACATTAGCTTCTAAAGCCAGGCATCCTCGGTAATTGCTATTTGTTACGAATAAACTTCCATTTCCATTCTGTGCTAATTATTGTATTTAAGCTGGATCTTTCCATAATTCAGAGAACCAATTGTCCATCTTTTATGAACGCAATGGTAATTCTTCCCACCTCTGCTGTCATTCTTTGCACAGTAAACTGGAGAACAGTGTAACCTCACATCAGCCTTTCTTCTTTTAACCACGGCTTGGCAATAACACGTAGTTCTGTTACGTCTGCTTACCCTCCGATGCCGGTTTTCCACACAAAGGCAAAAAAAAAAGGGTTAGAAACGGATTGTACTTCCCCAGGGAGATGTGGAGTTTTTATTTCGCTTTGCATCTCTATTGTTGCTGCTTTGTAATAAATTTGCGGTAAGGAACATCTTGTCTGCAGAACCGTGTTAAAATTAGAGAGGGGAGCAACATATCGCTTGTACCTTTTGTTTCACATTTCTGGGACGTGTTAACAACAAGCAGCAGAATTATTTGTTTGGCTGATTTGGTCCCTGAGACCGCAGCAGGGTTTAACAATCTCTTTGACTTGCTTTATTTTAGACAATGGGTGGTAATCAACCAGAGAACACATTCAGCATGCTTTTCCTGCTTTCGTGTGGGCTCCAGGTCACAGTCATTAGGCTTGGAGTTGTTTTTAACTTCCCAGTGTACACACACCTTTATTCCATCCCGCAGCTGCTCCTAGCAAGACAACCTCTCCTGGCAGCTTTTCTAAGTGGCRTTTGACACACAATGGTCCACATAGCCCAGGCCCGTGCACAGCCCCATGCTGCTCCAGAGGGAGGCATTTTTCTTCTCACGGCTTCAGCCTTTATAGCCTAAACCAGAATCTGCTGCCACATGGCATGCTGATTTTCTTTCTGTCCCACTACGACCTTTGCCGGATGCTCACGGGGTGGACACAGCTCGATGCCTTTGGCTGGGCTTTGGTTAAGGTCCTTTTGGAAGGAGAAGGTTTTCCAGGAAGATGGGGAGGAGAGCTCCTCTGCTATCTCCAGTGCTGCTGGTCCTGCAGGTATAGGAAGGATGAAGCTGGAGAAGGGACCATCCCTGCCCCCAAGACCAGCGTAAGCTTCAGTCACCCAGGACCTTCAGCCTGGCAGTGTCAAGGGAACGGGCAGGGAGGCTGTTGTCAAAGGGGTTGTTCTTCCCTGCCATCCCTCTGTCTAGCTGCTGACTTTTATGCAAAGCGGGTGTGAAATGATGACAGGACAGAACTGACACGTAGTTGGCACAGATAGCTATGAGTGCTCAAAATGCAAAGCACTGGAAGACAAATCCTGAAATAATGGATAGTTTGTTGTCAGCATCAATTCATCAAAACAGACTTCATTAAAAAATCGCAGTACTGACCAGAACATCAGCAATCTTGTACCTAATTTTCCTTTATGTTATGCTAACCCTACATCAACACAAATTCGGTGATTTCTCTGAAGCAAATCTAGCAATAGCTGGCATGATGCAGTGCCGTAGTCATGCATCGACCTTCCATGAGAGTCTGCGTTAAAATTTGAGACATACACAGATGGGAATTAGCCTCAAATTCTTGAGCTACCTTTCACTTAGAGATCATTTAGTCAGATTATACCCCAGGGCTGAAATCTAGGGACTCCTCAGTCCTTACCTTAGCTTTGTAAGTGATCCTTTCCAACCTTTGGCTGAGCTGAAGAAGTTTTTCTCAAGTCAAGGCTGTACGAAAGACAAAGCATAACAAATGATAATTAAAAAAAAATATATATAGTAAGCACACAAAGTAATACGGTGACAAGGGCAATGAGAGATGACATTGTGGTTTCTGGGGGCAGCAGTTCCCAGTGCAGCTCTTTCATGGCCCAGGTGGGAATTTCTCCTTCCATGTACTGAACCTCTATGCAAAAACAAACTGGGGAGTGCGCGATGCTGTCCAAAGCAGCAGAGAGAGGATAAATAGTGCATTAACAGGAGGACAGCCAGCATTGTAATCAGGAGGCAGCTGGATTCCCAAGAGCTAAAAGCCTATAAGCCAATTCCCCAAGGAACCAAGCCAGGAGAAGCCAAAACAAACAAAGCAAGCAGCACGCCTCTTTTGAGAAAGACTTTGGGAGTCATTCTCTCTGGGAAAGGACGGCTTCCAGAGAGCTTTCCCAAAGCAACAGCCTTCACACTCATGGCTTCAGCCCAATGCACCATTGGGAATGACAGGGCAACAAAGCACCCAGGACTGCAGAGAGTGACGCAGGGAAATTTGAGGCCATTTTGTAGGGAAAAGAGAGCAAGGCCACCAGTGAGCAAAGGGAAGGGTTCCTGGAGGTAGGCTTTCCTGCAAGGGTTGGCTTCAGGAAGAGCAATCTGTGGGGTTGACTCATTTTGTCTTTTCCGTACTAGACAATGGTGCAAGATTTCATCATATTCATGAGGGATCAGGATTGCGCTCCTGCCCTGAACCGGTATGTGACTGTGTGTTTTAAGTACACACTGGTAAAAATAATCATGTTATTAAATCTAAAGAAGAGATGTTAAGTCCTACAAGCCACATTTGACAAGATGAGTATCAGCTTATTAAAACAGACATGCAGCGTCACTATTTCCGAGGCTTTTATAGTCATTATTCATACAACCTGAGTTTGCCAAGATATCAMATATTTTTAAAAAAGCAACCACAAAAGTCTCAAGAACGTGCCACACCATCTCACCTTGAGTGTGCTCGRTATCTACTTCTACGTTAGCTGCATGTTTGTGCTTCTCTCCAGGAGGGCAACACTTCAGCAGTTCAAAGAGACCCTAGAACAACGACAGCTTTCATTGCACTTAAAAAAAATTTGATATTATCACTTTAACTCAGGTGTTCACTGTTTCACTTTGATCCAGGACATAATTAGATATCCTATGGCCATTTCTGCCTCCTTTACAACTTGGGTTATAACCGCAGCACTGCAAACTCAGCAGGGCTCAATTTGTGGAGCTTCCAGAGAATTAAACCCCGCAGTCTGCATTGGTTGGAAGCAAACAGCCTGTGCAGGTTTGTTTGGGTGTTTAACAAGAGGAAAATTAATAAATATCCAGGCTGAATTCATTACAGCAGGTTTTTTTCTCTCTCAGCTATGCCTGACCCCGGTGTCTTCATTTGCTATCTGGGTTTAGGAAACTTCAGGCAGCATGGTGTGAGGGTGGCTAAGTGGGAGGAGGTTTCTGGTATAATTATGAAGCCAGTAAACCTGAGGCCAAGTTCCTGGAAACATAAGCCCRAGGACTCATCACTCACTGTAAATATTTTGCACAGCTTTTGCAGATAATTCAGTATGATAATTGCCATCTCTACTCAAATCGAAATGTGATTAAAGCACTAGGACACATCCCGATTTTTTACTTAGCTAGCAAAAGTAATGGCAGTAATGGCCCGTCAGTGGCTTGGGCTTCAGCATGAGCTCCCAAACTGAATCTGAGGTCCCTGCTGAGCCTACACATCCCATACTAAAGTCTGTGCTTGCATTTCTGCTGTTACGTGCGGCAGCCAGGGTGGCCATAGCGTGGCTTTCCCTTCGTGCTCTGCAGTTGCAGCTTTGTGGCAGTGGAGCTATATATTTGAGTCCAGCTTTTTTATATAGCACGATAAGGTCAGAGTAAATACATAGTTGCTAAAGACAAAGGGGGTTTTTATGCTTATATTTATTTATCCCACTCCCTGCTCTGAAATATGTGAGGAAAAGGAAAGCCGGTTTGGTATGCAAGCTCTCTTAGCAATGGCCTTACAGCAGAGAAGGGCCACCACAAGAACCAGGATYCTGCTTCTGCCCTGAAAGGCACAGCGGTGAGTTACCTCCAACGTTCAGACTCAGCTCTGAAAAGCAGTTCCTCGTCCACCAGAAGAAACTCAAGTGGCAATAGAAGATAGGAAGTCTTGACTGTCTTATGAGGAATTTATGATTGAATGCACTTTCTGTGGTATTTTGGGATAATGAGAATTAATATTCATCAACAATCTTAAATGAGAATTTGTAACCAAAAAAAAAAGTGTGTTTGAGATCTGTAATGATAATCTTCTTTCACAGCTGCTTTTGTGAGGGGGGAATAATTTAGCAACACTATAGCTGATGTTGACTTTCTAGTTTGTGGTGAAATTATAAAGTAAATGTTTCCTCCAAAGAACTCCAGAGCTGTTTATGGGAGTTAGAGGCACACTCCTGAGACAGCAGGCTGGAATCTGATGCGTTGCAATATTGTAAATTGGTGTAATTTCACTGCACTGCCTTCAGCATGCCTTCATCCTATGGAAAATATCATTATGAGAAAAAAATGATGTGACTTGTCTTCAACTTTTAGGAAAATGAATTCATGTTAAATGTCCGTATCTTTTTTCCCCCCACATATAACGTTAGATCCTCTGTGCTTATTTACCCACAGAAATACTTAYATTTTTTCCTACTCCTAATGGGAAATTTCTGCAGAAAGAAAATCCTTAAATGTGAAAAGGCCAGAGGCTGGTACAAGCTAAATAGAAGAAGATTAAGATCAAATACAAAAACATGGTGTAAAAAGATAAGAGACAACATAGTTTCAGAATAAAATATTTAGATAAGGATTATTTGGGACACTGCAGAGGAGGGAAGAGAAGGGATTAGAACTAGAGGTGTGCTGTTCGTCACACTGAATTCTTCCCCATATTTCTCATTCCCCTTCATCCATCTATATCACATTTGTTTGTTTAGTCTCCTTATAGCTACACATAGTGTCTGTCACTTAGGGCAGTGCTGCAGAAGGCACCATTGCGAAGAATTCTGACCTGGCTTGTTTTTCACAAGAACAAAGAGTCATAATTGTACACTCCTTTCCTATAGAGGGCAAATTCTGGTTTAACAACACGTGTTTCATACATTTATTGTAGAAATACAAAACCAAGACAGATGAGAATTTGCCATCAGCGCCACTGGGAGCAGGCAGCTTTTTAACACGTTTTTCAGCCATTACCTATTGCATCTTTAATTTCTGGACAGAAGCCAAGACTATTGATTTTGCCTAAGCTTTTTGGTCAAAAGGTATACACTATTTTTTTTAACTGCTCAGGAAAGTGATTTTAGGGGTAGTACTTTTTTTTAATAATTTGAATGGAATTTGTTAGTCAGTGTTGCCAGAAGAAGTAATCTTATCATTGTTATTTGATAGTAAATGGCTGTAATATTTGAGATGTAACATTTCGAGACATAGGAATTGTTACTGGTAAGACACTAATTACGCTAATAGTAATTTTTTACAGCTACAGTATAACATCTTCCAAGAGCCCAGCAAGAGCCCTGATACAAGATTTATTTTGTATTAAATGGTTGTGTATATACAGTACAAATGGGTGTAGTTATTGGAGGTTTTAGATCCAATCAACTAGAATAAATTMAAAAAACCTGACGCAAAAATCTTGTTTAAACTATCAGGTGTAAGTACACAATATAGTTCAGTGGGTGTAGAGTGGACCCTCAATGTATTTGCTCACATTATAAGCCAGTCTTTCCCAAAGACACAGTGTCTGAACCTGGTAACTGAGTTACCAGGTTTTTTTACCAGGTGAATTATTTGTGCTGGCAAAGCAGCTCATTGCCACGGCCAGCAACACTTTGCTTAATCGGGCCCTTAACCCCTGCAAGGTCCCAAGCCCCGTCAGCTCAGCCAAGCTAGCGCAGCCCTGAGCTGGTCACCCTCGAGCACACCTGCATGCCACACACCCTGGCACAGGGCAGCTCCTGGCTGCAGGTTAAGRACATCAGTGGGGAAGCGCAGGGGGGACCGCCGGCACAGTTTTTGCTGCCTGGACATTCACAGAATCATGGAATCATAGAATCATTAAGGTTGGAAAAGACCTCTAAGATCATCGAGTCCAACCGTCAACCCAACACCTCCATGCCCACTAAACCGTGTCCCTAAGCACCACATCTACACGTCTTTTAAATACTTCCAGGGATGGTGACTCCACCACTTCCCTGGGCAGCCTGTTCCAGTGCTTGACCACTCTTTCAGTAAAGAAATTTTTCCTAATATCCAAACTAAACCTCCCCTGGCGCAACTTGAGGCCATTTCTTCTCGTCCTATCGCTAGTTACTTGGGAGAAGAGACCAACACCCACCTCCTTTCAGGTGGCTGTAGAGAGTGATAAGGTCTCCCCTGAGCCTCCTCTTCTCCAGACAAAACAGTCCCAGCTCCCTTAGCCGCTCCTCGTAAGACTTGTTCTCCAGACCCTTCACCAGCTTCGTTGCCCTCCTCTGGACACGCTCCAGCACCTCAATGTCCTTCTTGTAGTGAAGGGCCCAAAACTGAACACAGTATTCGAGGTGCGGCCTCACCAGTGCCGAGTACAGGGGAACGATTGCTTCCCTACTCCTGCTGGCCACACTATTTCTGATACAGGCCAGGATGCTGTTGGCCTTCTTGGCCACCTGGGCACACTGCTGGCTCATGTTCAGCCGCCTGTCAACCAGAAAGAGCACTGGATGTTTTGTCTGGAGRACAGTTCTTGGCAGAGCTGGTGGTGGCCATCAGCAGGGTGGTGGGAATGGCCAAATGCCCTGTGGTGACTCCACCGGTGCCAGGTCCCAGAGCTGGAGGGAGCTGCTGGGCTCCTTGCCCATGCCTGGAGGCAGCAGGAACAGGCGTGCTCGCTCTCCAGGGCTTTTCTCATGGCTCTGCCCTTCATCTCACCCTGTCCCTTCCTTGGCAGGAGAGTCTCAGCTCCATCCTCACAGGCTGCAGCGAACCCCTTCTCTCTCGGTATGGGAAGCTCGGGCTGCAGCGAGACGCCAGGAACAGCTGTAAGTGACTGCATGAGCCGTTCCAGGCTCTTGTAGAGCAAAGGCAAAAGGTTAGCTTAAATCGCTGCTGCAGGCACGTTCTTCAGTCTCCTGTCTTTGGGATTGTAAAGGAACACTATTCTGTCTTGGATAAAAGTAAAGACTTGTCTCTTTTCAAGGTTGACTTCTCTAAATGGTCCAACGTACGTGTCCTTAAGCTGCTGAGTGCCTTGCAACAGTCAGAATAGGGGAGGTATTCCAAATCCGGGGACATTTCAGCACATGGTTCCTAAGACTTTTTTTCCCTTTTCCCCCAAAACCCGAAGAAATGGAAACAAAAAACCCCAACCCACAATGGATTCCACCAACGCTCTTGTGCGGAAAGGCAGGAATCAAGTGATGCCTTTGATCTTGCCCAGAATGGTTTGGGTTGCTCGACGCTTGCCCTGTTGGATGCCTTATTCAGAAATGACTTGGCTGTTACTGAAGTGCACGTCCCAGTGGATTACACTGCACATTTGCAGGCTGACTTGTGTGCAGACTTTTTGGCCCATTAGTTTTCTTAAGAGATGCTAGCTATTGCCTCCAGACGTGAGCACTCCTGTTCTTTATGTGCACTCCCCGTGCCCGGGTCCATAGGGAGGGAGCTCAGCAGCCACCAACTCTGGTTTACAGGCACCATGGAGCATTTTGAACCTGAATTAGCAGAAACTTTTAAGAGTAGCATGGCCCTGCTCCCTACCCCCGTGTACGGGCTTGAAAGTCTGTTTCACCAGCGTGTTCAGAGACCAGGCAGCCAGTAAGCAATTTTTATATCCTAATGGCTTCTAAATTGCTGATGATTTAACGGGAAGGGAAAATGAGCTGGAAATGCTGACAGTGCAGGTATGTATTTCAGGAAAGCACAGAAGAAAAGAGACTTTTCAGTCCTTGAAAAGGATGATAACCGCGATGTAACAGAACACTGTGAACCACATACATAATTTTCTGATGGCTGGACAGCTGTAACTGCATTAGTGGTTTTTGTCACTGAACAGAGATAACCATACTGTACTTAGCAACCTACATCTGATGAGTATCGTGAAGCCTAATTAATAATTGTAATGTGCTTACCAGCTGACAAGGGCTGTTGACAAGTGCYAGGTGTTGTCATGCTTAATTGAGGGGTACCTGACATTATAGCCATAAACTGGAAGATGCTCAGATACGACTGAGGTGAGAGCTGTATGAAGCAGCTGGACAGATTGCTATCAATGAGTATTGCTGAATGGCACATTCAGGGGACCGTTTATGCCTATAATCTGTATTTTGCTCTTTTGATATTGATTAGAAGGGGTGACCTGTTACTGACTGTCGCCTTACACAGCTCCCTTGCCCTACATGTTTCCAAGGGTCGACTTAAGAAGTTGAGGAGCCTGTCCTCTGATCAGAACTTGAGAGGCTGTTGTTTTACTTTCTTTGGAACTAGAAACTGCTTGCATTAAAATAGGGCAGTGTGAGTTTTGCGTATGTCTTCAATAGGGGTGGGGGCAGGACCCCATATGGCACTTGGTATAGGAGACATTTTGTGATAACTTATCAGTAACACAGTATTTGATACTCTAATTGAAACTCTGCCTTTTTCTCACTTGGGCTATTGCAGAGATAAACTGGACATATATATATTCAAAACATGTATTTTTAACAGATTTTTTTCTCTTTTTGCCTTTATACTTAATTGAAATATTCAGAATAATACTGAAGAAAGAATACTCTGTGACTGTAGATGGCTCTAGGTGGCTGAAACCAGGCGAAGGCTCAGTTTGCAACTTCTCCATTGTCCTATGCTAGGGACAGGGCATAGATTAATGCTGCTTTTATTTTTTTCTTCTACTTATAGCCCAGGAGATGCACACACCTACTGGAGGCTCAGAATTAGATAAATGGTCCATAGTTTCAGGCCTAAGGCAGTTGCTTTCTCCGTCAGGTCTGCTGCGCAAGGCAGGGACATGGCTATGGCACTGTTACTGCTTTCCTTTCCCTTTAGCAGACATAACCGAGAGACAGCAGCTCCTACAGCCTGCCTTTCTAAAGGAAAAAATGTGTGTGTATGTGTGAGAAGGGGGGAAAGCACTGTGTGTGGCAAATTGCTTACCTCTTTGAAAAAAGGATAAGTATCTTTGGGAAAGAGATGGAGAAATACACTTTTTAAAATTACTTTCCTTTTAACAAGTTTATTTTTTTGTTTTTCATGGGAATTTTCATATAAAATTCAGTTCAATAATACTTCTCAGTGTGCAGAGAGAAAAGTTTTGGCTTTTTAAATAGATCACATGGAGAAAAATGGTGGCTTTTTATTTAACAAGTTCTTTTTTAACTTACTTTCACTGGTGAGACTTCTAAATTAAATATTTAGAATTTCTGTCATTGTTTAAATATTTCATTGGGAAATTTCATCRGATAATGAATTACATTGACAGAAAAGAACATTTGCTGCAGCATATGTTGTTGTTAAAAGCCAAACCCTGCTTGGATTGAAAAATATTGTCCTTGAAAAAATTGCACCCGGCTCTCCTCGCATTCCATGTATGCATCCCCATCTCGCACTCTGGCAGAACAGGCCACAGAGCCAAACAAAGAAACGCTGGAGAAAATGGAACATTTTCCCAATGAGAATAAATTTAACTTACCAGAGGAGGTGCAGTGTCATAGCACTGATAATGTTTCAGGATGACTGCTGTATCTCTGAAAAGTATTTTTGTTCAGTATTTTCATGAAAGTAAGAGTGCATTGTGCCAGCTGAACATGTGCCATCTGATGGTTTACATTTTAATAGACCAAATTCAAATGTGAGTTTGCTGGCATAAGCTTTTAGCACAAATCTGGGAGAAGGTGGTGATCTAAAAGACACAGTTGGGAAGGCTGCAAACAAATATAAAAACCATCACCAAATGTGCAGATGCATTCTGCATTGCTAAAGTGCTGTTCATAGATGCTCTGTAATATCATAGGTCTGACTCACACCAAGAGGAAACAAAGGCAAATTTGGGCACAGACTCTCACCTCAGGCAGGGTGTCCTTTCCACCTTGGTACACAGAGAGCAGCCAGATCAGGGAATGTGGGAGATGGGAAGCTCTCGACATCAAGCAGTCAGTATGCATATGCGGGATATGGGGGCAACAGCTGTATATTGAAGCATGAGTGAGCTGAATGACAGTTTGGGTACGTATCTGCAGTTTTCTCAGAAAGAGAAAAGGGTTTGAATGCAAGAATGGAAATCCAAGGAGCTGCAGCTCCCAAGGAGCCAGGGCTTGTACGCAATCCCCAAGAGGGGAGCTCCCTGGAAGCCAACGATTTCCCGCTGTGGTTCAAGTGAAAAAACTAACAACCCAGCACCCTTCAGCCTCCCCAGGATGCCTGCTTTTTTTTTTTTTTTTTTCTTTTGTGCCTTTTGGTGAGCAAACAACTTTGCTCTGAATATGGTGATCGTTTTGGCTAAAATATGTTTCAGAAAATTTCTTGTATGTTTGGTTAAATACTATGAATAATACTGAAAGGTCAAGACGGTTCTTCCTTTTTCTTGCCTCCACTCATCTGTTTCATCTAGAGCTTATTTCATTCATTTAGTCATGTAGGTATTTCATGGTAAATTTGTAAAGATTTATTGTGCAGCATCCCAACTAATTTAATAGGATATTGATCTGTGAATAACATTGCAGCTGGAACACTTTGCATTGATCTTGAAGAGTTTTGGCATTGTAAGTGGGCTGGTGTTGCTATTACTCCACGAGTGGATCTCCTACAGGATTCAGGAGGGGTCCGCCGTGGGAAAACCTGGTGTGTAGGAATATTGTCTACCCCTGGCCCATGTTACTAATGGATGCAGCAGTGGAAAGCCAACAAACAAGGAGAATTTGCAATAAAGGMGAAAGTTTTAACCCAGAAGCAAACTAGGACGTATGGCTTCCCAGTCAGACTGGAGAAGAAGTGGCTAAAGGAGAAAACATTGAAATCCCCCTTTATATGATATTTTGATCCTTCCTCCAGTTTTGAAAGGCTTCCTAGTTATATGCACCTGCTTTAGATGCCTTTTTCTAGAGCACCACTGACAATTAYGATGTTTACAAGGAGAAAGCTTTGTCCCCTTTGAACCCTGGGGAGTGCCTTTGGGGGGGTTGCACCCACACATAAAGAGTATTTAGAGTATGAGTCTAAGTTTGTTCCCCTAGGCCAGCACTCAAAACAACCCCAGCTGTGCTCTCATAGAAGTACCTAAGCCCGGATTCCTGAGCTGGACTATTTCCTGACCATGTTGTGTCCACGTAAAAGACAGCAAATGGTTGCTGCCCTTTTATTTTTGCAGATGATGAGTTGCCGTGTGTGGAAACAGCAGCTCCTTCCTTCCTGCCCCTGGAACGTGGGACTCTGAGCAGGGTAGGCAGTGAGTAAAAAACGTTTGCAAGCAGCAGTTGCCTCCGTCATCTCTCTCATCCCAGAGTTCAGGGCGATTTATAAGMTGTGGCTAGTGCAAGACTGCGACTAGCACACACTTCATAGCAGTGGACTCCGTGCTCTGCAATGTTATTGCAGGCTCAAGGGGCTTTCTTTGTAAAACAGCTTGCATATTTATGTCGTCTCTCCTACTGTCAAAAACACACTGCGGAGACTGAATAGGTAAGGGAAGGGCTTATACTAACACTAGAGCACTGCCTGGCATCTGGGTGGGCTTAACACATAAGAAGAGGTCAGGTTTGGATACGAGTCGATGCTGCTGCGTCCGAGGCCAAAGAGAGCTCAGGCACAGCTGCTGAGAGGAGCAGTGACGCCAGCAGTGCCCGGCTGTGCTTCGAAAGATTTGTGGGAGCCCTCCGAAAACCTGCCAGCTGCTGGCTTCTGGCACAAAATGTGTATCACGCTACAGCGATTGCCATGCAAAGACTAAAACTCTAGAGCTTCTTTTGGCCTGCTTGAGGATATTTATTGTGTTGCTGATTTGTCTGTTGTTTTTCCAGAAATCATGCCAGGCTGTGATGAGCTGGTTTTGAAGATGTTGTTTTGCTTATCCACAAAAATCTGTTAGTGCTAAAGCCAGGTAAGCTATTGCAGAGGCAAAAGCACGTTAGAAAACTTCTGGGATGCAAGCCTGGATTTTTTCTACTAAGAATAAAAAAGGAAAGTCAAGAAAAAGAGTGGGGAAGCCTATCCAGAAGACAGAAAACCAGAAGCAGGAAATACACGCTGTTTGTATTTGTGTAAGGTCTTGACACCGCAGCGTTACCTCTAAAGCATGCATGTGCTGATTCTGTGGGTTGCAGATTAACTGCTGTGATAAAGAAACAACGCTCTCCTTTCAATCTTGTTCTAACTTCACACAGCATGTATTTTGAGTTTGTGGGTTTGCTTGTCTGAGTCCCCTTTTCATTCCCTCCCCTTAGGTTGCTACAAATAACTGCAGGTTTACTGTTTCTACAATATATACATTATCACCACAATGATCTTATTATACTAAAAGATTAAACATTATTAATTACATTGAAAACAATCCTTATCTCCTCTGAACATTTCCTCTGCAAAACTCTTAATATAGACCCTAGGCAAGCAGGTAGAACTGAAGTTTTGCTCTCATTTCCACCTGTGAAATCCTGCCGCAGTCATCGAGGCATCTGGGGTATAACAGAAAACAAGCCTTGGCCAGCTGTTTTTATCTTTAATGAACTATCATGTCACACTCGTGAAAGTCTTATGATTCAGGATGGGCAGCCCTTCACAGCAAGAATGTTAGGAACGCTAAAAATAAAAGCCCGGGGAGCTTTTAGAAAAGAAAATTAAATGTAATATGGTGATGCTTCAACTGGGCTGGAGCAGAAATGCCACAAATGATAGGTTTTGACTGGAGAAGTAAAACTTTTAATCAAATCAGCTTAGGCAACATTTCATTTCAAAGAAGGTCTGGCATCTGTAAATTGTAGGCTAATTGCAGGACATGCTAGAGAATGCTACTGAGGCAACCACCTGATTGGGATAAACTGGGATTTAAATTTTCTTTCAAACACATCAATCATGGAACTTTTTCTAAAACAATGAAGAAATATATTCATCTCAGACCTTCATATCAGTGATCATGTCTCTTTCTGCGTGAAGAAAAAAGCAACTTTATACAAAATACTTCATGTTCCTACTCATTTCACAGCAGAGGGGCGATGAGTTTCAGTGAGCGTAAGCTAGGTATCTGAAGTCAGAAGTCAGCTTGCCTGTATGACCCTTTCTAGGGTCTCCCTCCAGGTAGAATCCTAGGACAGAGGCTCCTGGGCACCAAGTACTAGAGTCTGGGGCCAGAAATGTCCTGTAGCCTCCTCAGGGTGAACCTCCTGGTGCAGAATGATCCCCTGACATCTGCCTATAAACTTTATCTAGTCCGTTTTTCACGCCACCAGGTAGATAGTTTTCCATCCCTTCCTTTAGCATAACATTGTCTGCTATTAATTCTTATGAAGATTCAGCAACATAGCAGGTCAGTTCTTTGTTCAGGTATCCAGCTCTTCATGAGGTTTCAGCTTTCTCTAAAGGTGTACGGAGGCAGACAGCAGAGGAAGTTGTTGCCTCTGACGCTCTTTAGCCACTGGGAATCTTCAGAAATCCTATTTTTGAACTGTGCGTCCCTGTTCCAAGTTAGGCAAATTTTCTGCATTAACACTTCACAAAACAAACAGAAGTTAAAAGCAGGGAAATTGAAATTTCTGCACCGCATGTTAATCCAAGGGGAACATCATCACATTGTCATGGATTTTATATATGGGCTTTCAAGCGTGGGGAGCAAGAGAAGCAAATGAGTAAAGTTATTTGGGATATTAGACAAAAAGATTTTCTACAATGCTGTTACATTACTAGCCAAGGATTRCTATTTTTTGCACTTCTGTCATTGTCCCTTTTGCCACCTAGACAATGGTCTCTTGTTAGTGGTAAGTGATGGAGAGACAAGGTACAGGAGTAAAAGCTACCTCAACTGAAAAGAAGTGGCTCTTCAGTGAAGCTGATTATGAGCGTATGTGACTCTTTCTGCTTGCACTAGATATCTTGAACTGGCTTTTCATGTTCTGCCACATTAGGTAAAAGATCTTGGAGAAAAATAAATGCCAGGTTATGGTGTACCTGGGGCGAGCCATAGAGCAGTGCACATCCACTGACACAGTAATAATAGCCTTCCAAGAAAGAAAATGCTGAACAACTTGTCTGACATCAACACTCCTCTGTTTTTCCATAAGAACATCAATAATCAGGATTCTTTTCAATGTGCTACTGATGCAGGGTGAGATTTTTGGAGGTGTTGAACAACCACTTCTTCCCCCTCTCCCCACCTCCCCCTCAGCATCAGTGATTACTGTTAGCACTTCACAACTCTGGAATTAAAAAATGCTATGTGCTCAGGAAGAGGAAGGGCATTATGCTTAAAACATATTTTCCTGGTGTATTTTATTCCAAAACAGCTTTAGTGGCTGAAAATGGGTCATGACAGGGACTTGGGTGCTGTACTGTCCTGGTGGGGAGCAGTGGGTTCCCAGAGAAGCTGTGAGAAATGGTGCTAAGTGGCAGCTGAGCTAATCGCAGGGTTATCTCCTCACTTCTCCTCCTCCCCAAAGGCGGGCAGCATTCAGAAGAAAAGCCACTTAAGAAGGGTGGGAAATCCCTTCTTGCTCTCACACAAGGTGATTCACTGGAGAAAGGTGCTACCAAAGTGTCAAAGAGACAGGGAAGCAAAATGTCCTGACGGCGGGGTCCTGTTTGAAGCTAACAGACAGACGAACCAAGCCCAGCCCTGAAATGTTACGTATTTTCTGCGCAGGTGGTGCTGTAGTTGCTCTAGGTCCACATTATTCACCAAGAATACAGAACAACRGGTGCCTGCAGCTGACTTACTCACCTGCTCTGGAGAGGAGAATGGGGAGGAGGGCAGAGCTGGGAACACTGAGCAGGAAAATACACAGGTCATACAGAAAAGCTTGACACCGACTTTAAGGATATTAATTCCTTAACATTGTGGGGAAAGGAAAGGAAAGGAAAGGAAAGGAAAGGAAAGGAAAGGAAAGGAAAGGAAAGGAAAGGAAAGGAAAGGAAAGGAAAGGAAAGGAAAGGAAAAAAAGAAAAATGGTTAAATTATGTATGTGCGTCTTTGTTTTATAACAAAATAATAGGATCCTGTGGCCAACAGTGAAGTTGATTAGCTAGTCACAGGTATTTCTGATATTTCCCAGTAAAGAAATGGCATGTTTGAATATAGAGAAGAACAAATAATGAGATTCTTGACTTGCCCCGTTTCCGTGTTTTAATTGTAAATAAGCAGATGCAATCCATAATGCTAAATAAGATTTCCCCACATTTCCTTCTGAAAATGGTTTTAAGCAAGATAAGGCACTAAAATTTAATCCTTCTAAGAATGTACAAATACTGAATCCTTGATGCAGACACAATCTTACCATGAATTTATATGGGACCTTTAATGGTTTTGTAAATTAATCAATAACGTGGTTAAATTATATTTGCTCAGCTAATTATTTTCCATGTCCTGTAAATTAGAACTTCAGTAGTCTCTAAGAAAAATCAGTCCTGCTGCTTGTATCACACTTGTGTTTACTTACTGATATGTTATTAAAGTGCTTGTTTATTTGTTCTGCTATAGGCTGGTAGCTTTTTCTTTGCTGTTTGAGTGGCAACAATGGGGCTGCAAAGTCATGCAATGATAATTACATTATTATATATTTAATATGCCAAATCCATTTTAGCAGAGAAATACTGTGCATTTATAGCCTCTCCTCAAAATCCTCCTTGTCTCAAAATCTCTCCCCTTGGGGGAACAGGATTTAACCACCCTTTTCCCCCAAGAAATCTTCAGGACTTTTTTAATGACTGAAATGGACCTCGATTGGATTCTTAGCCTCGTGACTTTGAAGGGCACAGCTTCAAGCATGGGCTGGATTAGATGACATCCAGAGGCTCCTTCTAACTTGAATTATTCCGTGATTCTATGAATCCAGTCATCCCAGACGTTTTCCCCACTCCGTTTTCCCAAAGTCCTGTACCCAGACCCCCATCACTTATGGGTCTGTATGACAGGACTAGTTTGCAGCACGCAAAGCAGCAAATTGTGATTTCGGTTACACAGGCCCTGACTCTCTCATGCTATAGCAGTCTATACAGTTCCTACATCAATACAGTAAGAGTTAGTGTGGCCTCTCCAAATTAATGCATTGGGAATGTACACATTCTGCCCAACAGAATCAAGTCACCCTTTATTGCTGGCTAGAAAACGCCACCCTTCACAGGAGACCAGGGCTTGCAGCAGGAGGAGAGCTATTACCCCCCAGCACCCTTGCACCTGCAGCACACCTCACCTCTGGGAGGAGGACGCTGCCCACCCCTGTGCACGCAGGCCAGCAGAGGCAAGGAGCGCAGCAGGGTGCCGGGGCATGGGGCTGCAGAGTGTAAAGCCCAGGGGCAGGCAAAAATGACACGGGTCTTCAGCTCACAGGGCAGTCATGGTCCCTAACTCAGGAGGCTACAGGGCCCCTCCCTTGCCTTGCTCACAGAGACGGCAAAAGGGGCTCGAACTGCCAGGGGAGGCTGCCTGATGGCAAGCAGAAGCCACAATTGCAAATACAAATGTATGGCAGGAGAAATGCAGAGCAGGCARTGTAGTTGCAGTGGGATCAGATACCGCTGAGCACCACAGCAGTAGGAGCAAACCTGAAAAAGCAGATTCCTGCTTGGCTTCTCATCCCTTAAAATGCTTTTGGAGCTGCCGTCGGACTAATGGCACTTTTCAGGGCAAGGCACTCRGTGCCTTTGGATTAGGAAAGGCATGCAGACAGCAGGTTTGATTTCAGAGATATAAACAAAACCAAAATGGCATAATGGAAAGCTGCCTGGCCACAAATCAGGGCTCAAGGGACCAGAAACAGAAGGAGACGTTACCTGCCTTCATCCTTTTAGCATGTCTTTATAAGCAGCAGCCTGCTGCAGAGGTTGGAAAAGCAGGTGGTTATGAAAACCAAACTGAATATGGAAAGATCTGTAGAGCGCTTCTTACTCTCCCTTGCCTCCTAACCATAGTTTTACGCTCACACACACAGAAACACACTTAGGGAGCATAAAATATTACATGTAAGTGGGACTTTTATCTTTTCTCTATCTTTGATATGCCAACAAGCTGGCATATTTAGCACTGCACTGCTCTATTTTTTTTGCCTTTACTTTCTGTTTTTGAAGATATATAAATGGCAAGAAAAGAAACAGAGGCAAGAAAGTTCAAATGAATAGCAGGAGACTAGTATTTCAATATCTAGCTAATTATATCCTAAATTGATCTTTTACAGTGTAACAAATTAGTTCTTGTCTTAACATATGGAGTACTACTTCATAACAAAAAATCCTAGTTTATGCCTAATTTTTTATTTTCCATGTTAAGGCACTTGCAGAGATGAGGCTGAATATTTCACGCATACATTCGTAGCTATATGAATTTGTAAAAAGAATCCACTGTTAMATGCCTGGTTTTCTTTTCTAGATTTTTGACTGTGGTTTCTGTTGCTCTGACTTTACCGAATTTCTTCACCTGACATTTTCCAGGATTGTCTGCTGGTCACCTCACACAAGAACTCTTGAATGAACAGTTCACCTGCTCTCCATAATTATTATGTTTAAGTTTTTTTTTTTAATTAAAATGATGTTTTTCTAAAGTATTTGTTTGTACTTGGATAGCTCTAATAGGTCTTTACTTGGAGAGACAATACCTTCCGTTGCACTAGACTCCATCATAGGGTAATTGCTGGGTTCACTTTTGCACAAGAAAACAATTTGCTACATAGCATAAATCACCATTCTGTAGACCTGGTTGTGCAATCATTTAAGCATGTGGACATCTCCAGAAGCCTGCCTATCCCCATAACACTCGGCAGAGCAACAGAAATGTATAAAGCTATATATGTATACAGGTATTAGCAGGATTGAGGTCTCTTATTTTTCCTTCTACCTCTTAAATGGTCTTTTGCAGCTTTGATTTTCCTCTGCAGAACTGTTTCAGGTTCAGAGTTACTTTATCCTTTTGATTTGCTTTGTTCCTTGATCCTGTCACTGCAGTACTTTCCTTCAAGCTTCAGAACAGAAGTACTTTTGGGAGCAGAGGCCCTGTGGCAGGGAGCGGGGCTTTGCTTTCCTCCTGGCAGTTTGCCACCAAGCCGAGCCGAGGCAGAATATTCTTGCTTGTTCAGTGCAACAGCTTCACTAACTGCACCAGTGCACACCTAAGTCTCCCTACCAAGACCAGTCCATTTCCTTAGCACAGGCAAACCTGTAGACAATAGCTAGAGTTAAGGGTAGGGCTTTCTTTTTTTTTTTTTTTTTTAAAAAGCGACTTCAATGCAAAGCATTTTCCTCGGAAGGTACATTTATCCTAAGTGGCTCTTGCTGGTTTACACACACCCTGTCCTTTCTCTTGCTTTGGAAAGTTGTTCCACTTGATTGCTCAGTTTGCCTCTTTGAGTCAGTGGTGGCGGGGGAATTATGAAGGTGATGAAGCTGCAGCCAAGTCCCAGGTAGCGCGTGCCAGATTTAAGCTGATTTAAAGTTGCGCAGACTGACTCTGAAACTTTCTTTGCAGAAGGGACAACAACTTTCGGAAAAAGTTGCTCATTTTTTTGCCAGCAGTGTGCGCCTGGTGCAGGGAACCTGCTGAGTTGTGCTCACCTTGCAAAGGCARCATGGTTGGTGGTGCTTTGCAGATTGCCGGGCTGCTCATTGGTGGCATTGGCATGATCGGGACGTTTGCTGTCACGGGCATGCCTCAGTGGAGGGTGTCTGCCTTCATCGAGAACAACATCATCGTGTTTGAGACCATTTGGGAAGGCCTTTGGATGCACTGCATCAGGCAAGCCAACATCAGGATGCAGTGCAAGGTCTATGACTCCGTGCTGGCCCTCTCGCCAGACCTGCAGGCATCCAGAGGGCTGATGTGTGCTGGGTCGGTGCTCTCCTTCCTTGCTTTCATGGTTGCCGTTTTTGGGATGAGGTGCACGCGGTGTGCACAGAGCCCCTGGCAAGCCAAGGGCTATATTATTCTGATGGCTGGGCTCCTCTTCATCCTCTCGGGTGCYGTCGAGCTCATTCCAGTCTGCTGGGTTGCCAACACCATCATCAGTGACTTCTACAACCCCGTGGTCAACGTTGCACAGAAAAGGGAGCTTGGAGAGGCCCTCTACCTGGGCTGGGTAGCTGCCTTCTGCCTCATCGCTGCCGGAGCCATATTCTGTTGCTTTTGCCGCTGTTGTGAGAAAACCAGAAGCTATGAATACTCCGCACCAACCCACTACCCCACTCACAGCCAGCATTTGCACAGGAAGACTGAAAGCTCATACTCCAAAAGTCAATACGTCTAGATGCCTTCTACCTTTTCCTGTTTTTGAAGCATTCAATCTGTCTGGATGGATTTCAGCTTCTGCACAAAAGGGCAGCTAGAAAGCTGCCGTTGCCTTCTGCCCCGTAACTGCTGCTGTTGGGGCTGCGTTTTGGAGCTGCAGTTACCCCTGGTGGGCTCTGCTGTGGCTAATGCTGCAGCACGGACAATTTTCATGCATGGAAAGGTGAATGTTTAATATTATTTTAATAGTAACTTGGAATAGCTTTTGGGTTGTGTGGCTTTGCTTTGGGTTGCATTTTATGTGTAAAACAGTAATAAAGGGCTTAAAGTTCCACTGTGATATGAAATTCTGGCCTATTGCAAAGAAGAGGGGAGTTAAGCAGCTGGCTTTTTTTTTTTTTTTCTGCCTGGGAAAGAGGGGATAACAGTGAATAATGACAAGATAATAATGGTTTAAAAGAAAAGCATTCACTAAGGGATCGATTTACTGTAGGTTTAATAGAAGGTTGCATGAAGAATTTATTCAGCAGAGGAAGGTAAGCTGAAATATATGAAAAATATCCCTTATTTCAGAGAATAAACATAGCTCTATGTTCATCCTAAATATCACCTTTTTGGTGAAAGTTAATATTTCCTTTGTAATCCATATAGGTCAAACTCATTCATATCCTTCTTTTTAGAAGCAGTAGTATTCCCTTGCAAACTCCTCGCGGCTTACAACATTTTGCAATATTGCACAGATCACAAACACTGTGTTGGTTACTTGCCGCAGGACTCTGTGATATATATATTTTTAAATAAGGGTCTTTCGTACAATCAGGCCAATATTTTTGCTGAGGCCCACTCACACCAGCATAGTTTATAGGCATAAAGAACATAAAAAGTGATAGTATTTTCTAACAGTTCACATTAAAACAAGCTAAACAATATTTTAATAATAAGGTCATGTACCCACGATAAGCAACAATGTAAAGAAACAAAGTCTACTGAAAAATAAATAGTTCCATACAAATTAATTTAGTAAATGACCCAGATTAATCAATAGTAGTAATATTTTAATAGAATTTTCCAACCAATGAATAAGGTGTAACTCAGACCCACAGAAATCAATGGAATTTTGCCTTTGACTGAACTGGGAACACAATTCAATTTGTGGTGTTTAATGGAGAACAACATTCTTGTTCTAGAGTTTGATTGACTGTTTTAAATATTTTCTAGAAAATTTATTATGTGATCTGTAGTTCTCTAGTAAATTCCTTGGACTATTACTACTTGAAAGTTCGGAAGCAAATTCTTCACTTCATAAGATGCAACTCTGAACAAGCTAGAAGAAATCAAAATCTGCTCTAGAACTCCTTTCACAGTGTTTGTAAGATACATAGTAAGATGTGCTTGATTATGTAAATTTATTTTTCCTCCTTATTTTTAAGCAAATTATTTCTACATATGTATATGTGTAATGTGCATGCCCTTTCTGTAATATAGCAGTGTGTGGCTGTATTTCCTTTGTATTCCTTCATTAATGTTTATACGCCAGTCCAGTCTCTTTTTTGGGGGGAAGAGAGTGGAGGAGAAAACCTGTTGTTAGTGGCACTTTGTGAACATCCTACATAGAACTCATAGCTAGAACACCAGGGTTTATAACGATGTCTGTAATAAAGTCACCTGCCTAGTTCAACCCTCTAAAAGGTAGGTAGCAGATCTTACTCAGAAAACTACATGTATATGTACCAGTGCACTGTAGTTATCTCTGCTGTCAAAACACGGAGTGACTCATACAGTATTCATCTACAGGTCTGAGGCAAGCCTCAGTGAAAAGTGAGATAAGCATGACATCTCTGCAAAAGCCCTGTGTACATCGAATGCTACTGCTACATCGGATAGTATTATCTGTTCCTGGTAAAGCACACACTGATCTAGTTGTACAAACAAAAGAAGATACAAGAAGACTGTAAGAAGACTTCCAAAACTATCCACAGGACTAACAGGAACACAAGTCCAATGGACTGTGAGTAGGACCCCGAAGTTTTTGAAAATCTCCCTTAGAGATCCTATATATGCTGCAAACAGTTCACCTTGTTATAACATATACATATTCCCCCTTAAGTACCTCCCATGCACTCCAGCCATTTCCTTTAAATTGTATATCTCACCCACATACCATATCTTCAAGAGAACTGAAATGAAAGCTTCCATTTTGAACAGAGCTGGCATCCCCCAGGTTTGTGCATTAAATAAACCCTGAGTAGTCTGAGCAAAGGGTCCCATCTAAGGGCGTATATCCAAGCACAAAACAACTACCTGAAGCAATAAACTTCCAAATACTGCATCCTGTAATTTAGAACTCATTTTCATGCTTGCAGACAAGAGAAATTATTTGGGAAATAAGCAGTATTGCCTCCGTAAATGAAACCAAGGGTGTCTAGCTTGTTCCCCTTTGCCCTGCACTTGGTATGCATTCCTGCAATGTAAAATGGGTGGGGGGCCTTTCCAGGTCCACCTGGTGCCCTCTGTGCTGTGTAAATGAATGCACAACTTGCAGGTCAGAGGAGACTAACGCTCGTTTAACTCAGATGAGTGAAGGTTCAAGATTTCAGTCACTGCTCCGTGATTGAGCAATTGGGCTTTCATTTATAATGAGCCTCTTCTGAAAGTCTCCCACTGCTGCTGCAACTGTTGTGGAGGTCTAGAGGGCAGAGCCGCCACCTGCATTACTAGGCACTGCTCTCATTAGAGCTAGACAGCAAGGTGATAAGCACAAGGGTGGCAGCAGAGCTGCAGTTTCAGGAGCTGTTTTGTGCAGGCAAGGCAGAGCCGTAACAGAGCCTGAGAGTGTGTCAGCTCCTGTTTTGCAATTTTATATGAGAATGAATCATCTGACACATGAGGCCATCACACATCTGCAAATCCAGTAGGGCCAGCGGCATATAATGGATTTGTCCGTCTCTGTAAGGTGCAGTCCTGAACAGGTGTTGTACTCCCCCATGTTTTTGAATATACATGGTGCCTATATGTGAGAGTTTATCTGCAGGCTGCTTGCTTTCTGTTCAACTCTTAAACATGACTAGTAAAGAGTAATAGAAAATGGAGAAGGGAGAGATTAGGAGAGGCCATATCTTGGGCCTCACAGCCAGAAAGGCTCATTACTGAAATACAGGAATGGTCTTACTGTGTCAGCCTGGAGATGTATGGAGATCTGCTGCTGCCACTGTCAGGGGCAGGTGCCTACAGAGCAGCAGGAGACCAGGGCCAGTGGACAGTTGTGCTTGGAGGTACTGTCTCCACTTCCAGCCTCCTGTACTCAGGGTATCTCTGTGCTTAATGAAACAGCAGGCTTGTCTGGGATTTAAGCCCTTCACCAAGGGCCATACTCTGACCCCACACAGCAGATGCAGTGGACTTTCTGAGCATGAGGCATGATGCACAGCTCTCCTTACCTGCTGAGCTGGAAGAAGGGCAGCGCTGGGTAACTCCAGCCCTGTGAAAGTCCTGGCCAGTACCTACAGTCCTCACACAGGCATATCCACTGCCCCAGTCTTGCCTTGCAGAGCAGGGTTGAGTCCCTGAACTAAGACCCTCAACCAATGCCCGCCTCCATTCTGCATTTTGGATGCTTCTAGCCCTTGGACTTCGCCTGCGACTCTACCACGGATCAAACCCTACGCAGCAAAGGAAGCTGACCCCTTGCTAACCATGCTGCCTCCTCACTTATCCCACTGCTCCGTGGAGCTGGTGGCCACAATACTTTCGTGCAAAGTCTCAGCAAGGAACCAATACCTAAGGGATGTAGGCCATTGGCAGTCCTAAATAACTGTTGCTTGAGAAATGAGGAGAAGGCTGATACCAACTAGTTTACCTGGGTACCGTCAAGAGTCCCATAAGAACCATCAGTTCCTTTCACTAGTGGGACGTGGTCCATGTAGGGCCAAAGAGGACAAATAGGAGGAGAAGACAGTGTGAGTGGAGTTCACTCTAGAAAAGGTGATATCTATTAACTACTCCATTGCTCTTCTCAATGAATAGATATGCCAAAATTATTCCTAAGAGATGTTTGTGCAATAAAAACTTCCAGAGGTGGCTACTCCGCAGCGTCCTTAGCAATCTATCCTAGTACTTAATTATAATTTTCATTAAAAAAGGTTTTCATGAAGCTTAAACTAAATCTCCCCACTGCAGGCTAAGGCTGCTCCATTATTTCTTGTCCCATCAGCAGTAGGCATAGAAAACAGACTACTGCTTTCCTTTAAAGCAGGCAGCCTTTTCCATATTTCAGGACTGTTACCATTTGACCTCTTGAACCTCTCTTGCTTAGCTTCATCATCTCTAATTCTTTCCTCACTGGCATGCTCGTTAAATTTCTCCCCATACCTGTTTATCTCCTCTGGTCGTTTTTGGCTGCTCCACCTCTTTCTTTAAGTTTGATGCCCAAAACTGGACAAGGAATCCCAGAGGAAGCCTCACCACTGCTGAGCACACTGAATATACTTATTGCATGTGGTAAATGATTTGCAAAACCAAGCAAATACCTTCCTTGAATATGTTAAATGCATTGCACTTCTATTATTCCAGGCCTCAAGATCACCAGCTTTCCTGCACTGTGGGACTTAACCATTAACAGTACATTGACCAGCTGGGTATCTAATGCAAACTTCCTTGCTGCAGTTTCTCCTTTATTGCTAGATCCCTGAGGGTAATAAGATGAGACCCCAGAGAAATCCTTGGCTCCAACAGTCGCAGAAGTCAATGTCTGGAAATAGGAACATGATAGTTCTCCTTCCAATATATCCTTTTGTTGTTTTACTCACCCATAGATTCTGCATCCACATTACATTATTTTTACTTTTTTCTCTTCAGTGTCTCTGTTAGTTTCCCACTGCTGTGTCAGATGCTTTAATAAGGTCCAAATGGATTAGATTTTCTCAACTTTCATTTTCTAGAAAATGTTACCAAACAAAAACTGAATCTATTTTTGCTAAGTCCATGCTGCATTTTATTTAACTTTCCATTTACTTCTAGGTATTTATTCTTTTCTTCATAATGGATTTTAAATCATCTCATACTATTAGATTCTAACTAATGGGTTTCTAGTTGTGCACAGGGTTTTCCACCTCCCCACTCATTCCCTTGGTTTCACTGTTCTCCAGACACACAGTATCACTCCCGATTTGACACATATGCTAATAGACCTTGCTACCAGATTTGGAACTGCACATGCTGAATTTCCTCCAGTGGAAATTACTCTCTTTCTTAGTTTGTGCTCATAAAGATTTGGAGTTTTTTATCCACCTTCGATACAGTATTGTAATTCTATCGTGCTCTCCTTCTTCTATATCCTTGTTGTTACTTAAATTCAAAGAAGAGGGCTAACTACCTTTCTTAGACTCACAGCCTAGCATGCCTCTTCCCTTGCTGTTCTGTATTATTTGTATGCCTGTAGCACACTTTTTATTCTATTTTTTGAAAAGCCTAATTTGGATTGACTTTCATTGAGTCTCATTTTCTGACCTCTTAGGTATATTTTCTTTGCTGGTTGGTTACCTTTTCTGTTCTTCTACCAAATACCTTCTCTGTGGAGTTATTCATCCAGTTGAGTATCAACTTTATTCCTACAAGTCTCTCCTTTCCTTCCCCATGGGACTCACATTCCAGACACTTCCTAAGGAATTTTTAAGCCTCATCCACATTCATGTCCCTAAGCTATTCAGTCTAATTAATAAAGAATAACGTTATCAGGATCAGAGGAATTGTTCTCCCTCGGTGTTCCAGGCACTTTCACCTCATTGGCAATGGTCTTCTGCAGAGATACAGATCCTCTCATCTTAATGATCCTTCACATACCATTTTCTGCCTCACAATGTGAGCCCTCTTCCCTTCCAACATAAAAGCATCAGATTTGCTGAGGCCTTTCCCTCCTCCATTTTAGACTTGTTTTTAAGTCAGTCTGCACATATCAGATTGTTTTCTATCTTTTTTCTTTTCCCTGCCCTAACTTCCAGCCCCTTAACTCCCAACACATAGTTGGTAGAAATAGTTACTAGACATTCCTCCTTCTGAAGTATTGCACTCCGTGCTAAACTCTACATTTCAGATCTGGAATGAAAGCAGCTACTGCTTGATCATGGACAAAGAAGTTCATATTTTGACTGGCCACATAGTATGCTGCAATTAGGAACAGCGCTGGATTGTCCCTAGGGGGAAAGCAGTGTGCCCACACTAGTGAATCATTTGTGCCCTTGCAGGCTGTGGGCTGTCACTGTGCAGAGACTCATCAGCCCCAGAAAGATGCATCAATGTGCAAAATTGCAGTGACAGTGGTGCATCCTTGGAGCTGCCACAATTCACGATGCTGGAGAGGGCGTTCTGAGAGCGAGTGACAAACATTAATTGCTTTCTGTGAAATACTCCTGCTTTGGGCTCTGTGCCAGCACAAATCCAAGGTGATTTATGACTTCCAGGAAGAGGTTCTTTTGTGTGAGTGCAGGAACAGCTGGTTGGCTGGGCAGGGCTTCCCTTCTCCTCGTCATCCTCCCTTCTCCCTCTGTTTGAAGGGGAACCAAGGTAAGCTGGGAGGTGAACTCTGCCAGCTATGCAGGCCCAGCGGGCAGGGGCTGTGCTGCTCCTTCCTAGGGGACGCCCAGCTTGCCAGCCAGGGAAAGTCAGCCAGGGTGTCCCAGGGAAGAGGTGAATCCCAGTCCTACGGAGAGAGGAGTAATGGAACACCCTGGCCAGAAGCCCAGAGTTTTGATAAAGGACTCTGGATTTGGGTAGAGAGAGAAAGGGGAGAGTGTGGGGGTAGAGGGTGACCCTGCTATGTGCTGAGATGACAGGTTTGGGGGTGTCATTGGGTGCACAAGGTTGAGGCTAGTGGTGGTGGAGCTTATGCTGCTAGGGTTTATTTTGGAAGTGGAAATTAACGGTGTAGTTAGTTACATTCATGAGGTGGGGTTTGGGAGAGGACAAAAAGTGAGGGGGACAGGACCGGACAGGGAGGAGCCCAAATTATGACTGAGAAAGAAGGGAAAAAACCCTGTTCTTCAAAGTTTGAGACTTACTTTTTTAGTTACCCGCACTGCTTGGTTGCTGGAGAGCTAGTTCAAGGGTGTATTATTATGCTGTGCTCCAAAAGCAATCTTTCTTGGGATTCTGAGCCTAAGAGCTTGTTTCTAACAGTAYCAGGTAGTCTAATAAAACCTATCACCTCTTCCTACAGACCTTGCCTCTCATCTATCTTTAGGCCACCACTGCCACAATATACCTTCTCCTCCTCTTTTATTCCATCACAGTAAATCATGTAAATAAAGGAGTTCCCCTGCACTTCATCCAGTAATAGCCTAACTGTATACCCTGCTGCTAACCCTTATGAAAAGAATCAATACTGCCTTGGGAATTTGCCACTGTTAAATTTCCAACAGCTTAATGTGAACTGTGCAATCAAATGCCCCCCAAATACGCTTTGAGGTCCTGTCAATAAACAGCAAAGTAAGATAGCATGTTTTCTGGCAGGTTCTATTTCTATGGGGATGGCTGCTCCCTGTACGCAAGTATTGAGGTGACAAATACCTTGTAAAAGCCTGAAGCAGTTTAGATGGATTAAATACTCAAAGGAATATTTAATATTTTATTACCGTAGGGTTTTATTACACTGAACTCGAGTTCATTCACAGTGTCCAGGAGACAGGCTTCCTCAGATATGGAATATCATTAAGAGTTTGGCAGTTTTGTCAGGCTGTGAATTTCAGGCATGCTGAGGAAGATGACGGAAAATAAATATTAGTTCTTTTCAATTCAAACTGTCTGTCATGTGTTGCCTCAAAGCTAGAGTTAGAGGTCAGCGCCGAAGTACAGTGCCTGTTGTGTGTCTGGGGGAAATCCCTCTCTAAGCTACACTGAGCAGATGTTCCCCTCACTCAAAAATGTGCCACACTTGAAGAGAGGGGGAAGGAGATGTACCTTCATCTTTTAACATATATGCAGGCAGCAATATTAAAGTTAGCACAAATAAAAAGGCCTCTATTGGCTTCAGTCCATTTTCTCCTGAATTAAAACAGAATCAAAGTAACCTTTTGCTTCACCAACAGGCTCAAAATACAGTAGTCAATCAAAATACCATAGAAAGTAATGGAACCATTAACTCGACTATGATTTCATTGACCAGCCCTTGTAAATAGTTGAAAACAAAGTGGTTAACCCAGCATGTAATGAACAGCCTAGTGGAAGCCATAAGSAGGGAGAAACTGATGCCATTCACATGTGTTTCCAAACCAAATGATCTGCAGACAATCCTAACCCTATCTGTTGTACGCTTAAAGCAGATTTTACATGTAGAGGATGATCCAGGTCTGTGTGGCTTCACCCAGCACCTCTGCCCAAGGGGACAGGATGCAGAGTGACTGCAGAGCCACAGCCTGCTGGACTCCCCACTGCCAGACTCTGCAGGTGGTTAGACAGCTTTGCAGCCTTACTGGATAACTTCAGCGTCTGGGAGGTTAAAAGACTTAACTGTAACTCTTAGTAATCATAATCTAAAGTGTGCTTTTGATAAATCTGCATATTTGCCTGTTCCAAAAATGTTACTGACCCTTAAATTTAGCTCATTATCCTGTAGCATAACCAACCTATCTGTTCTTGACGAGAGCTCATAATGAACTATGTACATTGCAGTTGTACATTTGTACAAGACTAGAGTCACAAGATTAGAGTCTATTTGTCTATATATAGGTGCATGTGTATGTATAAGGACTTTAAAATTCATAGTACATAGAAGATATACAAAGAGGAACGAAACCTGCTTTCTGGGAGGCAATTAAGTGTTTACATTATTGATGCCTATAATTAATTAAGCACTGGGGATCACTGACAGGTTCTGTTTATCATGTGGACTGGAGATGCTCTACTTCCTCCTTTTCAAGGGGCATCAGCATTTTAAAAGGGAGGGAGGGAACAGAAGATATTGCCCCAGGAAAAGATTCAAATGAACATCCTGATTTGAAGGGAAGAGAAAATGTAAATCTGAACAGAGATCCAGGGAAAGATTAGGTGTAAAGGCTACGTGCTTCGTCAGTCRCCTGTTCTCCTCTTTGAAGGCACATTTTGGGGTGGACATGTTTGCATAAGAACTGGTATTCTTGTCTTGAGGCAGGTAAGCATCCAAATAGCATAACAGATGGATGATACACAGAATGAGGAGACTTCTAGTCAGTTGTAAATGGGGTTTTCCTTTTATTTCTTCTCACCTGACACTAAAGCCATTGTATCTGCCATGCCCACCATGTAAGGATGTATTTAATTTCTACTTAAGAGTTGTCTGCTGTTCAGAGTGATTTTGAAGTAACTGAGTCAACTAAGCATGTCTTTTTGAGAGGTGAGGTGAGCCTTTAAATGGAGGTACAGTTCTCTAGGGTATACAAGGGCATAAGAGCTCCCTCCAGACTGATTCAAACACAGGACTTTTCTGCAAAAGATAATTCTTCCAGTGATTAGCAAAGCCAGGGACTCATTGGCATTTAAGAGGTTGATGAGATTTTCCAGTCCTCATGAGTTTCCAAGATATTGGTAGTGTTTCTTGATTTTTTTTTTTCAACCTGTCTCCTGTAGCTCATTTTCATTTCTGAAATTTATCTTCAAGTTTCAAAACTGCCAGTTATTAGTTTTCCTTTCCTGCTTCCTTCCCCTCAGGTTTCAATACCAAGAACCATCCTGCCACTGGACAGTACATGGAGCAGTGTAGCCTGGGTGTTCCTCTCTTACACCTACACCTACACTGGATGTCACTCACCACAGGTACTACTTCCCATTAAAGATCAAAAAACCACACAACCATTTAGCACTCTCTGGAACTACTGCCACACAACCAGCATATGATGCATTTTAATAGTATTTCTGCGAGTTCCTCTTCTATACAATCCATGCACTGACTGTCACAGAGTGTAATTTTATGCATGACCTCAATGGCTGACCCTCCCAGAGTTATGTAAGGAAGAATGATTTCAGAGCAATCCTGCTAGATAAGGCAGTCAGATAAACAGATTCAGGGCATTAGGCATGGTCTGTTCTCCAGCTGTGTATACCTTCAAGAGCTGGCTACCTGAAAATGTTGCACAAAGAGTTTTTCTGTTGAAAAAATGACATTTAAATGCTAGTTTTGACAGGGCTTTTCCATAATAAGTTGATTTCTTTTTTGAAGTTAAAATAACAAATCAAAAAACAGTTTTGAGGTAAAAAAGTCCTACAAGATGAATGGAGACTGTACTCAAGTTAAATAGCACAGGTCTTGTGTGCAGTCGTCTTCTAAGGGAGCAGTCTCCTGCCAGAGAAAGGAGTTGCTTTTAGACAGGTAACCATCTATGACTTCTGATTTCATCTCTACCACCTCCTTCTTTGTGGCATGGAGCAAAGTGCCTTAACTTTTCTGCATCACAGGATTCTTTTTTTATGTCTGCAGAAGAGTGATGCAATATTCATCTCTCTATAAGAACAAATCTGATAATGTATTTAGTTTCTAAAGGTTACATTTCACATCTTAGCTGAAGACATTTTTTCTCTCCAGATTCCTGCTAGCAGACTTGAAGGCAAAAATGAATTGCCCAGATCCCTTGGGAGTATTTTCCATATGGCCATGTAACATTATACTATATAACTTGCATTATCGGGCACTCCTTCCTTACAGTTAGTAACTGTAGGAAGGTGGGGATTTTGTGGGCTGTGAGTGGTTTAGATGGGCAATTCACTTTTCATGGGTTTTAGCTTTTGCTTTGAATGTGTTGTGTAGGCACCTAAGGCTGTGACTAAATTAATAGCATCAAAGGCAATGTCTGATATTTCCAAACACACAGAGCCCACAACACTACAACCCACAAGCAGTCGAAGAATATGTTGTTCTTCAACAGCACTTTTAGGGGCCTTCATTGCCTTTAGTGGGCCAACACTTTTTTTTTTTACTAGCCCTATTGGTTCAAAGAGCTGGAGTAACCAGAAACACATCAATTTCAACAACACCCATGAGCTGTCATCATATACTATTATCTCAAGGTAGGGAGAAGAAAGTAAAAAAACCATAATGCAGCAGTTATTCCTAACTTGCCCAAGGCAAATCAGTCTTTGGCGTGCATTTTTGTCCAGGCTTGTAGCTATCTGTGCAGGCTGAGATACATGCTTGTGGGAGGGATCTCTGACTTCTTTCAAGGTGCATTGTACACTGAAAGAAAAGCTCATCCTTTTCATATTAAACAATTGCCCCCAACCCCTCCTTAGGTTAGCTGGAGAAGATTATTAGTATGGAACATAATGACAACACTATCCTTCTACTGGGGAGAGAGTCTCATAGAGGATTATTTCCTAACAGCGACCTTACTTGTGGATTCAAAAGCAGAAGCGGTGAAACCCTGCCAGCTATTTTCTTTGTCGTCCTTGTGAATTATGCAGCTGGTAGAGTAAAGCTTTGATGTTGATTGGAATACTTGACTTTCCTGTACCTGTCTAATATCATGATTATACTTTTGTATTTGATCAAAAAGAGGAATCTACATTAAAGAGCTACACCAAGTACCTCCTAGCTTGATTTAAAAAAAAAAAAACAACCATGTTTTCCCAGGGCTGTAGCACTTAGAAAGTAAGTCCCACTCCAAGTCCAAGTTTAGCTTTTGTCATAAGAACAACTGTAATGACCTATTTTACATAATATTTTAACAGATGGAAGTTCAGACTTTCTGTACTAAATTTCAACATAGCAGTTAAGAAATGATTAGCCCTGCAATTAGGTACCTTTAATTGAATCCCTGACACTTACTTAATTATAACATCACTACAGACACACTATGAGGAGCAGTAAAATCAACTATGACACATCCCTCCTAGTTTCCCATTGGCTGGAAACTTGTTAGGCTTGATGGGTAGGCGCTGTAGTCAGAGGGGATTTCAAAGCAAATAAATAGCAGGTCCTTCCAGCCAGTCAGAAATGGATTTCCACCTGTCTGAACCTCAGACTGGAGCGAGCTGCTTTTAAAAAATCCCAACAACTTGCTATATGAAGAAACTACTGGAGAAAATATTCCCTCTCATACTTTATATTTCTTCTATGAAAAAGTGATTTTGGAAGACTTTCTAGGCCACCTCGCTTGAGGTATCTTTTTCAGAAGAAGCATGGCTTGCTGTGTGTTACAAATCACTGGTCTAATATTCGGAGGTGTTGGCATGGTCGGGACTTTGGCAGCCACAGTTATGCCGCAGTGGAGAGTTTCTGCCCACATTGATGGCAACATCGTGGTGTTTGAGACCATCTGGGAAGGACTGTGGATGGACTGCGTCAGTCAGCTGGGCATCAGGCTGCAGTGCAAATTCTACGACTCTGTCCTGGCTCTCCCCCCACCCTTGGAGGCGTTCAGAGCCCTCATGTGCATTGCAGTGGTCCTGTCAATTATCTCCTTTCTGATGGCCATTGTGGGTGTGAAGTACACTCGTAAGACCAAGGAGGATACTCAGGGCATCAGTATCTTCATACTGGCAGCTGGAGTTGCCTTTCTCCTAACAGGCATTCTCGTTCTGATCCCCRTGTCCTGGACTGGAGGTGGCATCATTCATGAATTCTATGATCCGAAAGTCCCTATGCCACTGAAACGAGAACTGGGAGCTGCTCTCTATGTGGGCTGGGTGAGCACTGCACTTCTCATCGCTGCGGGAGCAATGTACTGTAGCTTCTGGTGCTGGGCTGATACATCCTCAAAATCCAGGTATCCATCGCTTTCCTGTCACAGATTGCACAAACCTGACTTTGCAGGAGGGCCGTCCCTAAGCGTGCATGCCTATGTGTAGTTGCTACATGTGCTCTTTCTGCTTAGCATGTCGATATGTACTGATTGACTTCAGTGTCTAATTAAACTCTCAGCCTGTAATGGAGGAACAATTTTGTTCATTTGCTATTTACTATTGACATACATATCTGCTCTCTAACATGCTTATAGGAAATGTTATTACACGGGCATTATGTCAGAGCACAGTCAGAAGAAAAATCTCACCATTTTATGGGAATGAAGAATGTCATGGGAACAGCAGCAGCCAGGAGTCTCTCAGAGAAGACGAAGAGCATATCGTTGGGCTGGAAGGAAGGCAGCTGCTGTGCAATAGCACCATTGCCCTCCCCTAAACCCATGATGTGCAAAGGGAGCAGTGCATTTTACTCTAAGGTAAAGTCTTCATAAGGACTGCTCTAGACAGCGGTGAGAAGCATGGAGTTGGCAGCATGTCTGAAGCAGCTGCTGAATGAACAGAGAAGCCACGAGCAATCTAACTTCCAATACTGGCACACAAATGTTCATGCTTTCCCATCAGAGGCCTCTGTGATTGACTATGGATTTCACTGATGCTTGTGGAGTTGATGTACCCTTCTTATCTATTCTGCAGGGCACAGAATCCAGCTCATGGAATAATAAAATTTTTAATCACTTCACCAGACTTTGCCATGAATGTATTAGCTTTCCGTTGCTTGCTACCTCTCATCTTTTATGACTTCTCCTGTTCTATAGGTAGCACCTCCTCTTCTATAAAATTCAGGACAGACCATCTGTCTTTATGCACTTTAAAGCCCTGTGCTAACGTAAAGTACAATTAAACAAGCCAGGCAATGTAAATGTGTAATCCCCGCTTGCCTGTTGGAGGATCAAGAGTTCCTGTCTACATCTTCCATCACACCCACAAAAGCCAAGTCCTGATGTTGTTCTGACTGTTTTGTGTTCGCAAGACTTATTTGAAAATGTAGACTGACCAGCCTGATGCCTGTCTGTCCATTGTGCAGAATTCAACAGTATTTGCAGCTGTGCATTTTTTTTTCACAGCTGAAAACTTGGAACCTGCTTTTGACAGTGTCCATGTCACAACGTTGATAAGTGACCAAAGAAGGTCCAGTTCAAAACAGTTTTTCTGGTTCTTTACACAGTAGTAATGGATAGTACCATTTCATTCATAATTTCATGACACAGGTACTCAGTTTGATCCTTTTCTGTGTCTGAGACTGGTATCTGAAAAAAAGGGTGTAATGACTTTTCTAGTTGAGCAGAGCAATGCCTCCATATATTCGACTGTTCAATTTGAAGCAGAACATGGAAAGCTGCATTTAATTAAACAAGCCTTTTATTAACTTGACTTCAGATGAACCTAAATGAAACAGTGGCATTGAACACAGATATTCATTACATATATTAACTAATGTGCATTTACATTTAAGACAACCAGCTCAGATCTTTTAGTGGGAATTTTCTAGTCACCAGAAAACAGGTTTTATGTACCCTGCTCATCACTTGAGCAGTCAAATCAGCACTTATTAATTCCAGATGAGCCTTTAAGAGAACATTTACAAGTAGGTTTTCTAGTACCAAAACATATATTTTTTATGTTGTCTTATAGCTGCTGATGTCTGTCACAGCAGTTGTCATTGGGTCAGACAGCTCATTTCAGTGGAGTCATTCTGTTGACTTTGGTAATAATTTATACTACCCTAAGGACCTCCACCTATCATTTTATTGTATTTATGTCCTATAATACATATTTTGTTTAATAACGAACTATTTGGTGAGTAAGCCAGAATTGCATTTTTTGGATTCATTTAGATATGACATTTGTGATTAACAAAGCAGAGGATGAAGACATTTGCAATGCAGATTTGATACATATTTATATGTAGGTAATGGATTTAAATGATGACGTATTCAGTGTAATGCAACTTTATGCAAATATAAATGCTTAAGAAGTAATTAAGTGCAGTTTTCTATAACATTAATTAAAGGATCCTGAATGCTTTCACTATCAGTGGATTCATCTAGAAATCAAATTCGAACTGGGTGTGCCATTTAGACTAGTAACTTTATTTTCAAAGAGTTGAAAGCTAAAACTGCTTTATTTGAGCATTTAACATTAATTTCAAAGAAAACCTAAGCTTTTCACATCTAACATTAACACCTGATGGCTGCATATTGCTCCATTTCTCTCTTTCACCAGTTGATCAAAAGATGAGCTCAAACAAAACCTCTAAGCTCAGACAACCTTGTGTTTGCATGTGGATTTGGAATCTGACCTTGATTCCAAGTGTGCAGCTAGGCTGGGCTGCTGTTCGGATGTCTGGGGTTTTATTGGCGCAAACGGCAATTTCTGGTGATGTGATTTAGCACTTTAGACTCACCCAAATATGTTTAAGAGTCTGTGACATTAAAATTTCTGAATTTGATGCAGGAACAAATTTCTTATAAGAAGGTAACCTGCAAGAGATGTAACACAGTGGTTAACCTTATCCCTTTGAACAAAACAGAAATTCCTTTATTGTGGATTCTGGTGGGGAAAACCCCATAAAGATGATTACTAGATATTTTACCTCTGCATGCAAGGAATGCATTTGTCTGAGTAAACTGTATGGGTGCATTTGCGTCTGCTAAGGGAGACAGAGTTTTTTCTTCTTCATTTTCCCCTATTCAAAACCTGCGATGCTCAGAGCTGACTAGTTGGAAGCTGCAGTTTGGAGGTATGAGTAAGAAAAGGAAGTTTTAAGGGCTTTAACGAAAAACTGTGGTTGATCTTTGAAAATAAACTGCTGCTGTTCATGAGTTTTCTGAGGGTAACGGGAAGATTTTGGCTTGAGGGGAGTGATGGAGGAGCTTGCACAGATCTCTAGTCCCCAAGGCTGCACCTTCTACCCTCCGTCTGCTGCTCCAGRAGAGCTCCTGCCCCTTCTGGGTTATATCCAGCTAGACCCGGTCTCAGGTAACCCTGAGTGTCTAAGGTGACTCTTAGAGCTTATTTAGATGGCTGAACATGTCCTTCCCGAGTGAGATAGGTGAGGAGAGGATGCTCAGGAACATGTGTAATGCAGGAAAGACATTTAGGGAAAGGGCCACCTCTTCACTGCGGGGCGCAGGAGGGTCGTGGAAACAGAACATTAGTTACACACTGTGTGATAGAGGACCAAGAGGAAGCAGGGTGTGAATAATCACTATTGACTGGACTTTTCTCTCAGAAGAAAAGGCCTGACATGTGGGTGTCATTTGATGTGGATGGGCCAGGGATTACTAAAACGTTGTGTCAGGTTTTCGTGTGCTGGAGCTCTGCTTTCATTGAGGAGTGGAGGCGATAAACTTGCTTTAAGTGATGCTGTTCACATTCCTCTAGGCACAACTGTCAGAAACTTCAGGCCTGCTGTATTTGTTAATAACAGCTGATTAAATATTGTGGTTAAATATCTAGTTTAATATCCTGATGCTATCATATACTTTAATATTTTGTGACTGCAGGACAAAATGGCTTTGGAAATAAATATGAATAGCTGAGATTTTGCTATGTATTTGAAATAAATGTATGAACCCTTTAGGTTTTTTTTTTTTTTTTTACCATTGTATCATTGTTTCTTTTTTATATTAAAGTGAATGAATGTATTTCCCCATTGCCAGGGAAAGACAGCTTCAGTATTTTTATAATGTCCTTTTCTGATTCAGTCTTGGTTTTTACATTATGCTTTGGGTTTTGCTAGATAATAAACAAAGTGGGTCTGATTCCTTGGGAAATAAAATACACAAAGCTGATTTAGTGCTGACTTCCAAGTCTTCCTTATAAGAAGTTTCCTGAAGCAAATCGATATTTCAAAAGCTGGTCCCAAAATGTATATTCATCTCTGACATGAAAAGAAAAGATTCTGGAGCAAATAATCCACCACTAAGATGCAGCCAAGGGAATATATTTGTGGCAAAAATGATGGCTTAGCAAAACATTTCATTATAACAGAAAGGTGAATCAGACAGGTTTTGAGACAAATAAATGCATGCAGTCGTCAGTCCTCATATGCAGAGACAAACGTCTGTGTGAGGGACATTAAGACTAAACAAGTTTATGTTAAAAAATGTTACAACTCTCCTGAAAATCAGTGTGAGGACTCACAAAGTCAGAATGGGAGTTGATTATGTCCTTCTGGTTGACTGTAACCATCCTTTTGAAAAAGGCACAAGAGGTCTTTTCAGGGGAGTCCTACGTCATCTTTGAAAACTGGGACAGAGCTGACCCACCAAATAAACAATTCCTTTCTTTTGTATCTGGTATGGAAATGATCTCTGACTTACTCACTTTGCTTTCCTGATTTGAGTCTCAGAGTCTGAGTAAGACTAACTTGACATTTTATGACTACTTTAAGAAACAAAGAGCAAAAGAAAACAAGAAATACCCTGATAAGGGTAGGACATTTTCAGCTGAAAAGGTCTGTGTCAGTGCTTCTTGCATTCAGTTGCCACTCGTAGAAAATGTTCCAGCTGTCAATGAGGACAAACAAAAAATATTCAAAAGCACAAAGATTTTGTTTTTAGCAACATCAAGAAACAGAACTGGCTAGGGAAAGGGTTGTGACAGCAGTATTAACAAGCCATGTACACCCGCAGAGTCAGCATCAGAGAGTTTGTTCAATTCCAGGGATCAGAATGGATTGAAGCTGGTGTGTACGCAGTGACAATATAACCAATTGCATAATTTTTAAAACAATTAAAGGAAAAAGAGAAAATATTATATTGAACTAAGCTGTTTGTACCAGAAGAAAAGCAGAACACAAAAGTTTACCTGAGATTCTCACCCCTACGCTTCCAGCCCTTTAGAAATGAGAGAGTGAGCTAATTTTACCATTAGGCTTTTTATTCTTTTATCCAGTCATTTGCCTGTCCCTCCAAAAAGGCTTATCACTTGAATGTGTCATTGCCTGAACAGTTTGAAATTTTGAGGCATTATAGAAAAGTAAACTTTATTGTGCTTTTACTTTCTGTTACCAGCCAGTTCAAGCAGCAAGCCCAAGGGCGGGCGTGTGTGCTAAGGCAGAGACTCTGTATCAAAGTGACATTGCTCTTCAAAGCACCTCCTTCATGTGGGCCCTGCAAACCAGAACAAATCTTGCTGGTAAGATGAGTTTTAAGAACAAGTGTCATTTTAATCAAGGATTCTGGATCTGTCTGTTATCCAGGAGTGCTCACCGCTCGAGTTGCAATGATTGCTGCAGTGACAAGGGAAGGAAAGCTAGACAATCTGGATGCAGCTCTCTGCTCTGAGAAGGGAACTGACAGAATTGCCCCAAGATGTTTGAACTAGTTATCGTTCATCCTAACACATGTACCCTTCCCTTGCCCTAGTAATTTCCAAGCAAACACTACCTGTGTATCAATCACTGGAGATGAATTTATCATACAGTTCCCTTCAGCATTCCCTTTTTTTAATTTAAACATTGCTCTTCATCTAAACAACAACAACAACGGAGCTCACAGCAATTTAACTGACAAATCCAACACCTTTGTGCAAAAAAGACACTTCAAAAATAGAAACCACAAACCCACCAAGTTCTGTTCCCTGCGTCAGCATCAGTCAAACTGAATAATACATTAAGCTTGCTAAATCTCTGTTGCCCACTTCTGCTATGGACCTTAATCTGTGGTCTTTGTCTCAGTTACCGTGAAGTAGTCCCTGATTGCCAAATGACAAAGATGATGAGTACATTAGCGTTTCAGCTTCTGTCTGATGGATGAGTGACTGACAGAATGATAAGCAATGTTTATTCATCCAGAGTTTCCACTTTAATGCCAGATGGTGCTGGGAGATAGAAAATAATCTCTAGACCCCAACAAACATTGCCTCACATACTGTCACATTCATTCTGAATTTAGCAAAAATTGGCAACATGAACTCCACGTGTCGAAAAGTATATTGTTAACCAAGTACTTTCAGCGAGGCCAAGTTTCACAGGTTAGTCTGAGTCCTGGTCTCTCACTGGCACATCCAAAACGCTGACCACAAGCTCTTACTCCAACCTGGTGGTTGCTGCAGCCCTGCGAGGGGAGATGCAGGGAAGGCCAACGCTGGTGCTAGAGCTCCTGCCTGCAGCCCCAGGACAAAGGACACACGATGGCAGACTGCCTTTGCAGGGCTCTAAAGGAAGAGCACGCTTCTTCCCTCATCTGAACGTGCCCTTGTGGTAGGTTGACCTTGGCTGGCTACCAGATGCCCACCCAGACAGTCTCTCACTCCCCCTCCTCACACTCTTCCCCTGCTCCACCATGGTCTCTCCAGGGGCTGCAGGGGGTCCCTGCTGGGGCGACTGGAGCACCCCCTTCCCCTCCTCCCCCTCTCCCCTTGAGCTTGCAGGGCTGTTTCTCACACTTTGCCCTCACCCCTGGCTGCTGGGCAGCGTTTTGCCCTTTCTTACCCAGGCTTTCCCCGAGGCGCCGCCCTCGTGGCTGCGGGGCTCAGCCGTGCCCTGCGGTGGGTCGGTTGGAGCCGGCTGGAACCGGCTGTGTCCGGCACGGGGCAGCCCCGGCCGCTCCTCACGAAGGCCGCCCTGCAGCCCCCTGCCAGCGCCTGGGCACCAACAGCCAGTACAGCCCCACTGAAAGTTTCCTCCTAGGGTGCAGCGGTGATGGGTGACTGGGGGGCCATCAAGGTGGTGCGGTGCCCTCCCTCCCCACCAGACCTCATCCCGCAGCCCTCAGCGAGGCGAGCCCATCTGGGCCGGCAATGGTGACTGGGGTTGGCCGCAGCCCAGCCATCACCAGGTGCCACTGTGGGCCCCAGGCCTGGCTGGGAGAGCAGCCCCCAGGGTGAGGGCAGCATTGGAGGGGGACAAGGCTGCAACTGGGTTGTGTGTTGGCACCATGTCAGAGCTGGCCTTGGGCACTGGCAGCCAGACCCTGAGGGGAGTGGAAGAGGTTGCAGAGCCTTTTGGTGCACTGTCCTGACATTTCCCATCCGTCACAGTCTAACCCAGGTGCCTCGTGTTCAGGCCTGAAGATTTCCTGGAGTCCTCCTGCCCTCCGTCTTGGCCACAGCTGGCCAGGATGGGAGCAGCAAGTGTGACCAAGAGGGATGCTGCTCTGCACAGTGCCAGGTGGAAAGCTCTGGTGAGATGACCAGCTCACGCCGTGGATGCGCACAGCTGCCTCTTGAACTCTGTCCCCTCTGCAGCAGAGGGACTGCACAGGCTTCCAGATGTCCGTGCTGCTGCGCTGGGATGTGTCTTCTCTCCACCAGTGTTTGCCCGCGCTTCCCCAGTCTACTTTTGTGCGTGTCTCTTCAAGCAGGAAAATGCAGTGATTATCAAAGTAATTATCAAGAAATGGAGTTTGTGGAGTAAGAGATTTGACTTGCTGAGGGATGTGTACAAGACGATGAAGTGTTGGTTAACAGGCAACAAAAAGCACTGACCTGTCTCCAAGCAGAGCAGCAGCGACTTCCTCTCCCTGGGCTCACTGCACCCATTACCTGGTTGTGTGCCACCCAAAAAGCTGTTTGACACACCACAGTTTGGAAACACTCCACTGCCAAGAGCTAATTACATGTTAATCTTCCTTTGAGTGGTGCCACTGACAAATTATCCTTCAAGAGAGACTTGAGCATTTGTGTGTAATGCACTGTTTGTAAACCYGTGACTCAGCTGGCCTGGTGGTACCAGCACGTTGTTTCAGACCAATACTACTTCACACGGAGAGCCAAAACACCCTTAAAACCTTTCAGGGTGAAATAAAGGTATAGGGATGCAAGACTTCAGAGATAAAAGTTCAAGTTGTTTTAGTACACTTGTGAGTTAGGAGTGAGGGTAAAGTTTAAAGTTTGTTGAAGCTAATGGAAAGGTTCTTGTTATAACCAATAARTCTTTTAAGCATCAGGCATGTCAGCATCAGTTATAGTTATTCAGGATCAGCTGTCAGTGGTCCTGGAGATGCTTGTTCAGTTTCATATAGGGATGGATAACACCTTGCAACTGCCTGCTGAAATTTGGTGTTGGGTGTTCTTTCCCCTTTGGCATTTCTGGAACAACCCCCCTAACTCCTCATGTATGCACGTGCGCACACAGACACAGACAGTGGCAGAGACATGATGGCCATGTACACTGAAATTATTTTCCATAAGTTAAAAAGTGTTTCCAGATTACACAATCTGTTTTATCATTGGTAGACTAAATGTTGCTAAACATGGAGACTTTCCAAAGATTAGAAGGACATAATCAAGTACAGTTTACTCACTGTGTATTTACTTCCCTAATTAGCAGCTGAAAATCCACCCCTCCCTTTAAGATACATTTGGGGATTTTTTTTAATTATGCTGTCCTGTCAGCAGGGGAGTTAATGAATCCAGGTTTCATCCAGGTTGGCTTACTATTCCCCTTACGGCAGCTTGTGCTAAGGGGCAGCTGGGCACAGGCAGTGCAAGCTGCCAGACATCTTCTCCGGTAGGTAGGAGACATGGACGCGGGGCTGGGCACAGCCACTCCCCCACCAGAGATCTGCTGCCCAGGCCACTTGCCTCTCCCTCCATAGCAGCTTTTTTTTTTTTGACTCTCTTTAAACATTTCCCCTGAAATCTGTAGTAACTAATTTATCCTTGAGGCTTTGACCCCTGTGTCAAAAAGGTTTGAAACTGGCCGACAGGTACTAGAGTTACTGGGGGAGCCAGACAGACAGACAGAATAACTGCAGAAGACTAATTTTCATGAGAAGGAGAGTTGAAAATGTGTTTTTCATGAGGTCTGACACTACCATATTTTCCTACTTTACTTATGTGGTAGAATATGTGGTTCCTAGCATTTCTTTGAGAATTACCCTAGTTAGTTAACTTCAACCTCCAAACCAGCAGACAACAAAAGATAATCTTTTTCACAGGATCTAGATTAGTAATGGTTATTGGTGTGGTCTTTTCCTTCTCTAAATGATTTAACAAGAACAGATTCTTTTTTAATGCCAGAGTATTGTAGAAATCTTTCCAACAACGTGATGTAAAACTCTCACATCTAGGCTTTTTTATCTTCCCATCACATTTTAAATATGTCAGTGCATTTATTATTGAACTTTCATTTTACATGGTATGCCTGTGAGTGTATGCAGTTGGTTGCATAAAAAGTTATCAGTTGGCATCAGCAGAATAAAATAGTGGTATCTRCATGTTGGAATAATGTCATGTTTTTGACTATGCAGCTTGCTTTACTAGCAGAGCATTGCTGCTCCAGGAAATCAATGCAGTAACACTTTAAAAATAATTACTAATATTCTATATTAAGAGAAGGAAATACAGAAATAGAAATGGCCAGGTTTTTGTTTTATTAGGCATGATTTCTTCAGGCGAATTAAAAATCATGCCTTGATGAAAGCCATAACGCCAATGATTTATGTAAGACTTGATGACCTAATAGTACCATCAAAGAAGAAAGAAAATAGAAAGATCAAATTATTAGATGGATTAATAACTAAAACTTCAGTTGGGCTAAAAACTGTTTAATAACATGATTTTAGAACAGCTGAAATACTGGGTTTGTACTGCTCTAGAGTGTTTACTTTTTTCCCCGTTTCTGTACAAAATGATTAATTGATCTTTAATTAAGGGAGAAGGTAAGATGACCCGGGGGAAGGGCAAAAAAGCCAATCTCTTTTAAATATTCATAACATTCTACATAATAGTCAAACTATGAAAAGCTCTTACCGTTTATAACAGGTAACTGTTAAATTTTACTAGGACATAGTTGTTTTATTTTTCAAGCTAATTACAAGAACAGGGACCATATGTGTAGTTGAATGAATTCAAATYGCTATTTATTTTTTCAGAAGCATGTTTAGCAGTAGCAATAATGCAATTGCTAGCCACAGGACGTGTATTGAGGTCTAAATCAATCAATCAATCTTAATAATGACTGAAAACAAAATTCAACTTTCAATATACTGGAGTTCTCGTTAAAAAAGATTAATTTCCTGCCCCTTTTTAGCTAAAACCCCACACCCATGTTTTATTTATACATTGAATATTTATTTTTGTATTTACTATTAGCATTAAGGTTTACTACATCTTGTCTTTCTGTTGTCAAATCATAAATCTTAGGTCCCCCAAATTCCGAGCGCAACTATTTATTCAGGAAAACCAAGTATTCTTAGATTACCCTGCACTTCTATTTTGTGACAGACCKTATGATCAGATTATTTGCACAGAACAATTTATTTCTGCAAGGCACCTTCTAACAGAAGTATTGGAGGATGCCTTAGACTTTACTGAAATCCGTACAGAAAAATAAAAGCAGAGTTTGAAGGTAGGATATGTGATATGGATAGAAGCAATAATTATGAGTGGGTAAGGACAGAGAAAGGCAAAAACCTATTTTAAAAGGATAATGACTGAGCAGAGGGAAACTGGGAGGTTTTGAGGGCACAGAAAAACAACACTGGTGGCATTTGGAACACTGTAATAAGAATTACAGTACTTGCACTTGAAATGTCAACACATGCATAGTGTTTTCTAGCAAATAGCAGCCAGACTTCAGAAACGCTGCAAGCACCTAAATGAGAAGAGTCGGTGCTTGGAAACATGTCCAGACCATACCAGAAGTACAGGGTGAGACTACTAGAAATTAGTGCTTAGTCATTGCTTTGTGTGTTTAAATCACTCTCTGTGTATTATGTAAAGTAATTTCTGTGTTTTCTGTGAGACCAGGAAGATATGTGATTCTGGTTTTGTAGATGGAGGAAATTTTAAGGCCCTGGATTACGCAATGCAGACAAGCACGTGCATGCCTTTGCTAACTTCTTGCGTGCCTGACTAAACTGACGCCCCAGTGATTTCTTAGGTTTCAGCAGCTGGGAAGCATAACAGTGTTAGTACTTCCACGGCCAGATTCCTCACATGCACCCTGTCAGCTCCATCAGCCCAGTGAAGCCTGAACGTTATGTACCACGCAGAGGACGAGGCTAAGAAATACCTAGTTCTCAGCTATGAGATCAGACCACTCGGCTATGCTCATAACGGGTAACTAGGAAGAATAAACAATATAAAAACCAAAGGTGTGAGAAGAGACAAACTACTTCCAACAAGGAGATAAGCTAATAGGATCTAACAAAGGTTTTGTTGGTGGCTGGGAAGCTGATGGGCTCTGTGCGGCAGCAAAGTGGCTCACAAAAGGAGGAATGATTTAAAATATGCATGTGTATGCCTGGGATTTAAACACATATACAGATCAGTGATGGCTGTAGGACCTCATTCAAAACTCAGTGAAGCCAATACACTCCAATAATATCTGTGGGTGCTGCACAGAGCCTTCATGTTTCTCATGGGACCGTATGGGCTCTGTCAGCGTTGAAAAGTCTTCTTGAACATTTTGTATTTTACATCTTGACCAGCTGCCAATTCCTGATGGAGCTACATGTGAGTACATGTGAGGGAACGATATAACTACCTACGCCAGCAGCTTCCTGTTGGTGACTTTATCAAATGCTTTTGAAAGGCAGAAATAAATCATAAAGGATTGCCTTTCTCTTACATCTGTATTAGCTCAAAGAATTCCAATAAACTGGGAAGGGTGGGCGTACGTTCCCAGAGTCACATGGGTTTGTCTCTGGCAGAGGACATTCTTGTTAAATAATGCAGTGATGAAGCAACAATTTAAGAATATAGATGGAGAGATAAATAGATGTTTCATGATTCTCACCTTAATTGCCTATTCATCAAGTATAACTGATCATGCAGAAATGCCACCTGGCTTGCAATATTCTGGATGAAGGAACACTGACTAATCTCCGGTCTTCGGGTCTGGTAGCTCTTTTTAATAACAGATTAAGTATTTCTGTTAATATTCCTGCTCCTTCATTCTTAATTTGCCGCAGAGCACTTTTAGATGAAATCTGTGGTCCTGGTGACTTGTTGCAGTGTAAATGTCTGCTTCATGTCTTTTCCAAGAGCTCTCTGTCTCTGACAGTGCCTCTTCCATACTGCCAGCCAAGAGTAGCTCTGAGGCAGGTATCTCCCCTGTTTGTTCTGCAGTAAGTCATTTACCTTTTGGAGGGCTTTGGTTCTCTTTGAATTGGGCTGTTTATTTGCCGGTACTGAGCTCTTTTACAGATTTTCAACTTCTGAGGTGGACAAAAAACTCAACATTGTAGGTTTAGCAGCCTTCTGCATATCCATTTTATCTTTTATATCTGCTTTGGTACAGTGTCTCAAATGGACAGCACATACTAAATGTCTATCTAGTCTCTCTTTCTCTAAAGCCCTGCAACAGACACAAAACAATTCCCTCTTCCTGTAGTATTGTGTTATACACTGAAACTTGACTGACAGTAATATTCTTCAGAATATTCAGAGCTTGCTTTGTATATTTCATAGGATCCTTTCTCTTGCTGTAATTAATTCTCTGCATCTGGCCAAAGATTGCATTTGTTATCTTCCCGAGCATAAAAGGTCTATTAATATGTAAATTAGCAGGTTTTAGTTTTCTTGGAGCAGAATAACTTTTTAACGTTTTAATGATAAGTTCACAATAGTGGTCCCTTTCTATGCTTCAAAAGTATAAGTTTTGCTTATATTTCACTACAGAACGCCAAAGTGAAAATCCGATTTTGTTACAGCAGGGAAGATTAATACTGGACACCCTGGTTGTCTGCCAGTGGCTGTGGCGAGTTATYAGCAGAAGCAGGCATAAATGTGTTGGAAGTGAATGAATTTAAGGAGTTAAATCCTGAACTCTGTGAAAAAAGAGCAACGAGTGTAGTAGCGGTCAGAATGATCCAAGATGACGGAGTCACCTGCCTTGGTTATATTAGGTACAGAAGTTGGCTTTACATGCGCAGTTGTATCTGTTGTGGGTATCTCACACACACCACACTCACACGCAAACACCACCCCCTGCCCCAAATTGCTGGCAGTAGGTGTATGACCCACAGACTGAAACAGAAAAACACAGGCTCCATCCACACTAGGCACCTAGAGGGTGTCTGTTGTTACCAGGAACGTAAGTCAGCATAGCTTTATGGAAGTTAGTGGAATTGAGCATATACCAGCCGAATGTCCGGCTCTTGGAGGGGACATTTTCATGAGGTGTGAAAGGATACTTTATGGTCCTTTCCTTTGACTACTCTCAATATAATAGAAACTTTCAAGCTCATTATATAAGAAAAATCTGAAAATTCAAACAGACAGCAATGCTTAGCCTGGAAGTCTATTTCCTGGAAAGCTTTATGATTTCTAAAAGGATGTATTTAACCCTGCTGCATGGATGTCCAAAAATGTGTGTGGCTGTGGCGCACCATCTTCTTTACCAGCACATGATGAAATGAGAAGTTAGGTTTCTACTGGAATACACTTCGTGAGGTCCCTTCTCTGGTGAGATTTCTACAACCCTATAAATCCCCCACCATTATGGTTTGCACTGGTATCACCTCTTCCAGGTACGAACTGGCACAATCCAAGGAAACACTGGCCTGCTAGCAACAACATTAAAGAGGTACAAGGCTGCGCATGGCATACCTCCGCTTTAACTCGGCAAAGGACCAAAGGCAAGGGCAGGGGCTGAAAGGGGGCTTCTGCTAGCAGTGGCAATTAGGGAGGCTGTCAGTGAGACAACTTGCTAGCTAGCTCTGTTGTCACCTGTCTGGTGGGGGGGCACAAAGACTGAGAGAAATTTCTGTAAAGACAAAATCAGCAAATGTGATTATAATTGCAGAAGACACATTTTTTAACCTAAATTTGACACATACCTGTTTAGGTAACCTTGCTACTTGCATTCTAGGAAATTCAAAGGGTAGATCCTTTTGTGTGTAAAGCAGTTCGCAAAATTGTTTTCCCATGTTTTGAAATGTAGACAAACTCATCCTTGTAACTTTAGGATCTTGCCAAGACAGAAGAATTTGGCCCACTAGGAAAGTTATAATTTAGTAAGTTTAATCTAGGCCACAGACATATCCAGCTTTGTTCAGTCTTCATCATTTAGCTTGGAAGGTGATTGGGGTAGGATAACATAAATACTGCAGTTATTACAAACACTGTCAAGTGAAGACACAGATTTCAGTCATGGATTAATAAACAATTTTTCTGAGTACTTCTGTGTGATTAAACACACTTCTTCTGTTTTGTATATTGCACAAAAAAATGTGTGCAGGACACCCTTTTCCGCAGGCTATTTTCTTCCTCAAAATACATTTTTCTAATCTTTAACAGATATTTTGCTCCACTTGTGCTAGAAGCCCCACTGACATGGTTGAGAGTTAACTATTTCTCTGGGTCTTCTCTGTCCCTGCGTGTTGAAGAAGCCATGGCAGGATGACTGCCGGGGGAAATAAAACTGAACACCACAATTCACAGTTCTCCCACACGTAGAATAGGAGGCTGTGTTGTAGTATCTGGTCTACCAACAAGACTTGCGCTCAGCAGATTCTGTTATTCATTTTCTTTAGCTTGAGAGCTGCGACTAGCAGTGAATGTCATGACCCAAAGCAGCCCCACTAAAACAAATATTGAATAACCTTAGTAATAGGAATGCATCCTACTATGATGAAGGAATTTTTAGAGCAAAGTGTATGCCCTATGGCTCTACACTAAATAGCTCTAGATAGCACAAGCCTTGTGCTAGATGACTTTCTTCTAAAGATTCGGAAAACCTGTGGTATTCTGTACACTCTGACTTCTGGAGTCTTGCTGCTGGCATATTCCCTAGCCATGTTCCCCTTTATTTCCCTCTCACCATCTGATTTTCCCTCCAGAATATCTCTGCCTTTCAGCCCTTCCTCAAATTTTGTTCTCCCATGATTGGAGATAGTGTGTCCCCCTACACCCCCCCCAGAGAATGCTTGCTTTCTGAGGGATGGGGAATCCTAAAATATCTGTTTAACATCGCATAGTCTCTGGAGCCTCAGCACTTAAGCACACGCCTTACGTCTGTGTTGCATGCCAGGCAGTTAGCACTGGCTACTGAAAGATGATTCTGATTTTCCTGGCCCCTGTGATTCCAGCTTGCACTCTGCTATGCTTTGGATGCTCTGGAGTATATGATGGGAAACTATAGAAATTAATGAAGTGCCCTTTTTCCCTGTTTCTGGGGATGAAAAATTGTTTTTTACCCAGTTGCCTTAAAAAGAATCGTAACTCAAGTAGCATAGGGGGAATGCAAACAAAGGCATTTATTTATGACATAATAGACAGTAGACAACAGTGGCGAGTACTTATAAAGACCAACAAAAGAAAATAACATGCTCAAGGTGTGTTGTCATAAGACAGAGAAATCAGTCACATGGCAAGGTGCCATCAAAAGCTCTTGTGTGGCCCCTGGTGAGCCAGTTCAGGAAGGTCATTGAGCTGAAAGCTAATGCTGAAGTTAATCCAGCAAAAAAAAGAAGTATCAGTTTTTGACCAGATCAGCTGTCTGAAGCGGCTCACCCTGTGGTTAAATTGACGTGAATGCTAGCACAAGAGAAGGGTGGAGGGTTGGGAGAGACTGAACAGCCCAGATTTCATCATCCTAAGCCACTGAGAACTGCACCTGCATGTGCCCATGTCACTGCAAAATATCTCTGTCATTTATACATGTTTATAAAGGTAATGTAGTTGAATAAACATCAACATGGAGTAAAAATATGTAGTTCATCACTACCTTTTCACTGGGAGAAGATACAGAAGTCATCTACTCTGGCATGACTATAGGTTTCAGGTGACTGAACCTCAAATTCTTTCTTTTGGATATTCARTATTGGAGAGATGGAGGGCAGTGTGTCAACTGAGTGCCTCACTGAAAGTTCTGACATTAAACAGAATTAAAGAAACAGAAATTTTGGTACCATTAAATATGGTAGTTTCTGAAGTCTGTGGATCAGAGCCTGGGACCTGATACAAACTTGCCAACACCAAAATGTGTAGAATTATTTGCCACTGCCATGAAATTGTTCAAATTGGCTAAAAATCATATTTTAAAACAAAATGACTGACTTAGGTTTTTTTTATGTCTTCTGGATCTCAAAGTCCTTAGGTTCTTCTGCATGAACTCTGCATTGAAATCATAAAAGCTGGAATTGTGTTTCAAGTCAGGAAGAACTTCAAAAGTTGGGATTCTTCCATAATCCATTGACTCAAGGGATTTTAAGAACATCAAACAAAGCTAGACTTTCAACTAAATCCTAATAGCTGGCATAGTAAATTCATATATATATATGCATCTGTATTTGCATATAGGCACATAACTACAATAAAAAGACTTATTCCCTTCCTTAAAGGAATTTACCGTTCTTATGAGTTTTAATTCCTGTAGGCCATGTATGTAATCTCTGGCATAAACAGTCCATGAATATTTGAAACAAGGTCCTTTCATTAGTTCTTGATCTTTTTGTTTATTTTCCTCAGGGTTCATTTGTTATTTGTTGTTGTTGTTTTGTCTGACATTACTCCTGTCTAACCAAGAAAACAGGAGCTTTAATATTGGTTAATTCTGAAGCGGCTCTGGAGCTGAACAAGACTTCATGGAAGAACAGATCTACAGCTGCTCTGGTGCCTGGAGAGAGAAAGATAGGAAAAGTTATTTCCCTTGTGGTTGCTTCTTGGACCTGCTTGGGCCTGTCAGGAAAATTTTTCTTAGTTGTTAATTCAGATGAAATGCCATATCATTAGTCTTAAACCACCTCAGGAAAGCAGGTAGGAAACAGCTATCTGTTGCCTGTGCAATGTGCAGCCACCTCGGTCCTTGCTGAGTTTTGGGAATGGAAATTCTTAGTCAAAGACATATTTTAAACTTATTTCTACTGGGAACTTAAAATTTCCAAGTTCTGATATCAAAAGGTGAAATATTTGGAAAGCATATAAGAAGGTAGAAGGGCATGTACTAAACCCCAGGAGAAATGGATAGCTGCACTTGATGCTTTTTCATGTTACAGTGCTTGTTAATAGCACTATTTTTACAGCTGAGAAGACAACCCTATTCTAAAGTTCTCACATTTCCTCAGCTTGCAAGTATTTTCCTGTATTCTGCATGTGTACGACAGAACAGTCAGTTACTAGTTTCTAGCAGGGTTTAATTCTCCGTGAAAGTGTTGGCTGAAACTTGTGGCTAGGGACATGTTACCAATGCAATGAAAATAAAAAACAATTTTGCCTTCCTTAGGTGACCTCCAAAACCCACTCAGTTCCTGCAAAATAGAAGGCTCTGTTTTCTTTGAGAGCTCTTTCATATGCACAAAGAATGTGAATGGTATGAAATAAATAAATCTTCAGTCAAATCAGATTACTTAAGATTAGTTGGAAAGCAGAATGTCATCTATGGTTTGGCACTAAGCTTACTTTATTAAAAACTGGTTTTCTTTTTCAGTGTGTTGACATAAAAATACATCATATTTGTCGTGAAGTAGTAATTTGTCAATATAAGATCTTGAGTCAAGTTTTCAGTCATGCCAAAGCGACATGGAGAGCTGAAGTCATTAACAAAAGTGATTTGGGAAAGATTTTCAAAGGTACAAATGACAGTCAGGAGCTAGGTCTCAGACGGATGAGACGTAGGTCTGCCCGGGTCCTCTGCCACAAGTCGGTGCCTTTGGGGCCAAGTCTGCAGATGGGAATGTGCATGCCTGTCTGGGCTACCTTAACTAATTTGGCACCTTTGCTGAAACCAGCAGAACTGGATTGACTGGGGCACTGGGGATCTGTTGTGCTATGGAGCAATAATCTGCAAGAGAGAAGCGGCAGCAACCAGGTGTGAGGAGATAACATTGCACACTGCCCTGGAGCCTGCTGAGGCAGTAATGGGGGTCAGAGCCAGTAATGGGGTCAGAGCCAGCCTCTCCCTGAAAGTCAGTGGATGGGAGTTTCTCTCCTAAGTGGGAATCTAAGAGCTTGAACCATCTCTGATCCCTGGCTTGTGGCTCTTAGGTCAATGGTGACATCAGACTGAGCTAAGCATCAGGTGAAGAAGCGATGGCCTGTAGTAGTGATGTTAAACCACAGCTAAGACTGATTTCTAGACCCCGATTGTGGCACTGTGGGACTCAACATACATTTGCTCCAGGAAAGATGAACTGATGTGTTGCTTTGGTGCATCTGCTTGGATGAGTTCAGCTACCACCCTGCCCTGGCACCTGAACATTTCAGTGTTGATATGATTAAATAAGAATAGGGTAGCACCAACTCAATAATTGTTTCCCATTGTCTTTAATCATTTCTGCAGGTAAATATAAGGGCTGAATCTAGCTAGAATGACAAAGCCCTAAACAAGAAAATAAAGCAAAATCTTTGTTCAATTAGCAGTTCTGCAACCAAATACGGCTGCTGGGAATGAACAAAGAAAAGGACTGCTTAGCTCGAGTTTCATTTTAAGGCTGGGTGTCAAGAGGGGGTAATTTGATACATTCTGCCAACCTGACAGTAATTTGTCAGACATGTTACAGACCTGTATTACTGTCTTTGTTTAAGATGAGATGTCCTACTTTCCTGATTAAAACGAACATTGATTTGCAATTCTGAACTAAGATAATTGCTTCAGCAGCATTCCAAACTGGGCTACAGTTATGGAGTGGGCATGCATTACCAGTGGTAATTTAATTTGTGTGTCCATTTGTTACACAAGTAAAGAGTCTTTCAGGCATTACTGTTAGTGATATTTTTGCCTCTAATACATATTGGAGGCCACATTCACAAGATATACTTTCATGAATAAAACATGAGAGAACCAATTCCTCTGTCTACTGAAACAAAGAAAACAAACATTGCCTTTGGGACACTGTATACAAACAGAGATGCATTCAGGCTTGCACAGAACTGGCTTACCTAAGAAGGGGAGCAGAGCTGCCTGAGAAAAGTATTTCATTTCGCTAGAACCGCCAGAATTCTGACGGAAAGTGGTCTTGATCATCAGCTAATCAAAATAAGTGCTAACCAGCTCAGAAGAGGCATTTATAATTAGCATCATAATGAAACTTGCACATGAGCCTTCCACTTCCTCTCTCCCTCTGCTTCTTGCGCTCAAAGGAAAAAATGCCTCCAGTGGTCAATGACATCTATTTTTTTAAACAGATGGGGATTTACAAAGGTGCTGAAGGGGATTTCTTGTTCACTTCTACAGAGAATTTCAGTGATGGATGGGCATCTGTCTCCCAGAAACAAATGTAATGCCTGTTTCCCACAGACCACAACTTGCAAAACTCTTGCTCAATTTCTTCTGAGTATTCTGGTTCAAGTTGACTGGGGGTTTTATGGTTTCTGGGTTTTTTTCACCCCAAAACGTAGTCTGACGTAGCTTTATGTGAAGTGTTCCACAGAGATTTTATAATTGCTTGTTTCAGTGGTCTCATTTCCTGTTCTCCAGCCAGCAGATGCCATCCCAAACAGGCTGTGAATTCAGCCCTTTGTCACATTGATATTAATCTGATATAATTCCCTTGACTCTTAGCTATCTAGTTTGCTAAGGACCTAATCCAGTAGCTTCTGAATTCAGTGGTAGTTTTGCATAAGAAAAGGTCTTTGACTGGATCTTCTACCTTCACCTGATTCCGATGAAGGTAACCACTTTGGAGTCTAGGTTTTGGTCGGAAACTTGAGCTTAGAGGCAATAAAATAGCCAATGCGTTAATGACTGACTAAGTTCCCCACTCAAGTGCCTGAAGCAATGAGTCATTAACCCAACCATGTAATTAACTTGGACAAGGGACACATTGCATTTAAACTGATTATGGAAAAAGACCCAACCAACATATGCCAAGTAATAAAAAACTTTCAAGGATCTAGGCAAGGACACCATATGAAATAAAGCAGAATGCAGTACATTTTACCCTGAAGGATACCTAAGTGCTTTGCAAGTGATATACAGGCAGTACTGATGAAATAAATCCACCTTGAGGTGAGATGCAATATTCACCTAGCAAAGAGCACATGCTCTACAATATGGGGAAAAGACAGAAATAATTATTTTAACTGTAGGATGCACGGAAAAGCATTCTAAAAAGGACCCTTGGATCTTCAGAGTAGATGGGATCTCTGGTTTTATGTGTCTTTCAGAACATCCCAATTAGAGTAAAGTATATAATACCCCATATTAAGGGATAGGAGTAGTGTTATTACAGGCAATAGGGTCAGTGAAGGTGCCCATGCAGCAATACCAGAGAGGAAATTAGTTGCTGCTGACAGGACAAACACCAGCTGCCCTGCATTGCTTCTTGTCTTTGTTTCCATCTCCACAGCTATAATTAGGGAGACTTATAATGCAGTGAAGTATTTCCTCTAGCAGAATATATTTACCGTTGTCAAATTCTTTCTATTTCCAAGGAAAGTATAGAGGGATAATGGCTTCCCTCAGATGGGAGGCTTAGTTATGCATTTGCAGTGAGAGTGAGACGGCATGTCAGCCCCTCATTACCTGGCCGTCATAAAGAAACTGCCTTTCTTATTCTAATTGGCCTTTGTGGAGATGCGGATGGACCTGAATTGATTATTTCCTAATTTTCTGTCATTTCTCACTGGAAGTCTCATATTGCAGAACAGCATGATCTTCAGAGGACCATGCTGCTGGGAAGACTCTCCATTCCTCCTTGCTGGAGTCTTCTGTGGATGAGAGCCAGCTTGGACTCTGTAAGATGTCTCAGTCCAGACTCTTGGAAGCAGCAGGCTAGTTTAACTAAGCTGGGCCCATATCACCTACCAGGCACAAAAATGCCTTTCTTCATGCCACATGAGCCCACGGGCTGAGCAGACGGGCACCTCTGATAGCTCCTGGAGCTCCATGGCCCAGAGTGCTACACGTGTGTGTCTGATGGCAGCTCACCCTCTCGCGCTGCTCAGGCAGCTACCAGAGACCAGCTCCTTCCCTATCTCCTCTGAGCACCCAGGAAAGGGATGCCCCTTCCCACCTGGGCATTATGCAAGTCTTTGGGTGAGCTGTGGAAGAGAAGACAGTGAATTCTGATGTCACTGTGCTGAACATCTCCTTCTGGACTGGGGGATGTGAACAACTTGGTCAAGGTCCCACAGCACTGAGCTTCCAGGAAAGTGAGGGACGCAGCGACCATCTCGTTTCTCAGTGCTGTGACTATAATGCAGTTTTTTTCAGAACACCAGGAAGATAAAATGCCCCAATGCAGTGCAGTTTCTCTGTTCCTGTTTCTAAAACTCACTGCATTACAACTTTTTGCAGTGGAAGGATAACTGGCTCAATTTCCCTTGTTGGGATATGCTATAAGCCTTTGGCTTCATAGTTTAGCCACTTTGAAACTGAGTTACTCAGTACTCTCATTAAAGTGTAAGTATTAGCACTTAAGAGAAGTGCCAAAAATAAAAGTGGCCTTTATCAAAATGATCCCATTGGTTAACTGTAGCATTCTTTCCAGCACTTTCAAAATTAACCAAAATAAAAAGAAGCTCAGTGGGATCCTCAGTCTTCTTCAAGAGCAAATTCATCATTACCTTAATGAGTATATAAAGCAGATTTTGGAAAACTTGGCAAAAGGAACTTTTTGGTAACTAAGAAAACATGAAGCAAGGTAAGAGTAGGGTTCATGGACAAGACTCTCTCTATATATATATTTWAAAAAGTGTTTATGTATATACATATATGTACTGCGTTCAAGGGGAATTGGATATGACAACTATGGAAGAAAAAAGTACACACGGCTTGGAAATGCAGTCTGCTTTACAAAGGAAGCCAGAGTATTTTCTGTGCACTTGTGTTGGACGGCCATCTAAAAACCCACCTTAAGCACAGCACTCTCAGGTTGATGCCTGAGGTTTACTACTGTATCCTAGCACCTGTGTTTTGAACAAGCTTGGGTGAGGGGGAGAGGAGATGGGCCAAAGCCACCACAAAAAGCAAATTTCTGCCAAAGGAATGACATTGATTTGCATTGTATCCATTTAAACCTGGTCGCATTCAGGTCAGCAGCAAAACCGTCACTCATTTCTACATTTCTCCTTGGGATTAAGTGGGGAGGTGAAATAGTGTCTTTTAGAAGTACTGCCTCCAAATCCTAACCCACATACTACTCACCTTTCTCTGCTGATGCACAACTGCTAGCACTTACCTTTTTGGTCAAGGTCAGAATAAAAATCCCTGTAATCTTTCTGTCAACATCCAAGGCTTTAGACTAAGCACACACAGTTAAAATTGTATCATACAAAGGGTGCCAATAACTTCTGCTGTTTGGAGCTATGGAGCAGGGCTGGGATAAAGAGGTAAAGTAGTTGTTGTTGAGTGTTGTTTTGATACTATCTATATAATTATTGTAAACCAGCTTTTTTTATAGTCATATTATGAACAAAATGAATGAAAAAGAGTAAAAATAAATTTGGAAGTCATGTCTATTAAAATCACAGTCTGATTCTCAGAAAATTTCTGGAAAGCATGTATAATTGCAGTAGATGAAATAACAGACCTCTGCCAAAGAGCAAAGATATTTTTATTTGCAATAGATAGATAATGACAATTCTTACTGGATTGTACTATATACCCCTGCACTGTGCTTGGGTCATCAAAGCAACAATTAAAGATACCCTGGTTTCTAAATCCTAAGAATTAACAATTGTTGCAGACAATGATCCAATGATATCTTTACTGTGGTTGACCATTGTGGAAGTTACATTTGCCTGATTGCCACAGGAGAAACCAAAGAGCGTTGCTTATGGCTATTGGCAAACTCTGATTTGGACATGCCAAGACACCAGGAAAAAACATATTTAGGAAATATTTGTTAAGAAAACACCATGCTAATTCAGAAATCATCTGTCTGATGCACTGATGATCCATGCATCAGTCTGTTACCAGGCCTCCATTTGTCGGACCAAGATGAAATTTTCACACCCTTCTTGGAGAAATATTAGGTTCATTTTCTATGATCTGCATTGTACTGAAATTGAGGTTATAACAAAAGATCCTGAAATAAAAGCTCAATTTGAGGAAACAGGAGTGCAATGGGAGAAGTGTTTTATTTTCTTTCTAGAATCACCTTGAACAGAAAATTGAAGCTGGAGTAGGCACAATCTCTGCAAATCTGAGAGAAATCTGTCAAGCTCTTGAAGGATATTGCCTTCCAATTTGTCACTGTGCTTTTCTCCATAGTACAGTCTCTGGTTAGCGATGCTTTAGAGTGAATTGGGATTTTAAGTGTGTTTCTTAAGGGAAGACACATAGTAGGATCACTTTTTGCTAGTGACCTAGTGCTACCCACCTCCAGACCATYAGTGGGGCTGCACTGACTTACAACAGTTGTATAAAACCTAAGCTATTGTGTAGTGTGAAGGTATGTTAGCTGGATCTGGAAACAGATACCCTTTCTGTAAAAAAAAAAATGCACATTTATCAAATGTTGCTTAATGCTGGTTTGCCCAGTACTTGTGTTTCTTTCTAGGACTAGAAGAAAAGGCGGACAACCACTTTAACACAGAAACTCTAAAAATTACTTTTTTTACTTCTAGCTTGCAAGAAAAATTGTGTTGCCTCTGCCAGGATAAGAACCCCTTAATAATCCTGCAATTTGTCACCTCTGGGAGGGATTACTGTAATTCACTCTATTTCAAAGCTGAACAAGAAGACAACGCACATGTTCTGGCCTGGTCTGGAGGGCAGCTGTCTCCTCCCTCCATGGTTTGGGCTGCTGCAGGCACATTGAGCCACAGTTGTGCCCCTTGACTGGCTTTTTGTTGGAGCGATGCCAGTTTGCAGTCTTAATCTCCTAGTGTGGCTGGCATATATATGCCAGCAATTGAAATTCAAAGCGCAGTAAACTTGGCAGGAAGGGGGATTAGCACTGGTATATGCCTTTGGAGGAAACATCCAGCACTGCCCCATCCACTTCRTGCCAAGGCAAGAACTTGCCTCTATGAGAACAGGCTTGCCCTGGGACCTGGTCACAGCTAGAGCTGGGAGCCAGGATCCTCTTGTCTCTCCCAGCTGGAAGACATCACCCGGGGGTGGTTTCTCAGCTCTGTAAGAACATACCTACCCCTATTCAGGGTTCATGAAAGCAGTAATTACATTAAAAAAAGTGATCTGGCAGTGGTAACTTCTTAAAGTCGTAATGCTGAATTTACTCCCTACAAAATGAGTAAGTGTGGATAAAATGAGTAAGTGTGGACAAAGCGTGAGGTCCATTAAAAAAGTGGATTTTTGATGCAAGAATCATCACATCATCTGCAGATACCTGGGAAAATACAGGTCATGAAGACCAGGAGAAAATTTATGGCAGATGAGATGGAGTGTTCTCACTCCACCTGAAGGAAATTCTCAAGGAAGAGAGGTTGACTATCTTTAAGCAACACTGTACACTTCTCATTTTCCAACATCTTCCCATTTTCTACTGTAGATATAACAAACCAAGTATTGGTGTCCTTCTGTTCCACCAGGAAAACTACCACCAACCTGAATCAAACTCTCTTCAGAAACCAAGAACACCGATCAACTATTTGTCTATATGAGAATAGAAATATGAAAAATTAACTCACTCAATTTAGCCCAAAGTGAGCTTTTACCCCAAAAGTGAGAAGAGTTAGAGACTCAGGCTCATAAATTTATGAATAATTTCATTATTACTGTTGATTTGATGTAGAAGGTGCTAGAATACAACAGTATTGGGTGGCAAAGTGAGACAAATGATGAAGGAAATGCTGTCATTCCAGATGTAAAAAATGACAGTAGCAAATTACTGGTTATATTCAATTTGCATGAAGTACATTTGATAAAAATCTTCCCCAAACTACAGGCATCTCAAATAAAACCAAAAAGAAAACAAGACTTTGGGAATGAGAAACGAGTAATCACATCGATGGATTTACATTTCAGAATGAGTTTGACTTATTGCCATATCCCCATCAGAAGAAAAATTCAAATTATTATTCCAAAAGCATATATGGTTATCAAGACCTTAACAAAGTCAGTCTTGCAAGCAATAACAGACATGCTAAAGGTACTCTAAGAAGTGCAACATTTTTGAAAGGTTTGGATGTATAGCAAGCAATTATTGACTTCACTGAGTGTGCAATAACCAGAATACATTAGCAGTGAAAACTGCATGAATATATGCTAAGGCAAACACTGTAACTTCTAAAAACAGAAGTTTGATACTCATTTTCAAAAGGCCATGTTACTCTACAGTGCAGGGACATGTTATACTAGAATTGAAGCAAGCAGTCCTAACGGTCACCGAAACCAATATATTTTCACTGATCCCTGTAAGAGCTGCAGTTCAGAGGCTGGTGGAAAATGTGGGATTCTGCGCTGAACGAAATGGTAACCAGTGCTATGTGAATTAGCTGCTAAGCTGTTAATTCCAGCCAAGGAGTGGTGGCTGGGATTTGTGTTCTGGGCTGGTGAAACACAGGAACAAATCCTGTTCTAGCACAGGTGGCCTTCAAGTATGAACGTTTAACTCTTTAATTCTCCCAGACTACACTCCTATGGCTTTCCAGAGGCACATGACAAGACAAGAGTAAATGAAACGCTCCTGTTGCCTCTTCTAAGAAGAAAAGCTTCTCTTGCTTTTTTTTGAAAAACAAAAGCACTCGTTTATTTGAAATAGCTGTCATTTTATCTCCACTGTTACTAGGAGAATAGAGGTGTGAAAGAAGAGGAGGAACAAAACCGGCTGACTGGTTCATCAGAAGATGCTGTGAGCTGCATTAAAAAGAGAATAAGTGAAGGATCATGTTCTCTATCTGGAGAGGCAGATGGGGTCTAGGCTGGCATAGAGAGAGACATCAGCTGTTGCTAATGGTGCTGGGGCCAGCTTATATATTGTTCTATTGCTATATTACTAGCATATTATGATTTCTTAGTTGGAATGCTAAGAAAGTGCTTAGTCTTTTATAGAACAATGAGCAGATAATTAGAGAAACCAGAAACGTTAGTAATTAGAAAAGCTTGTTTTAAAAAGAGCTCAGCAGCACTTCTGTCAACCAGCTGGCAACCTCTGGAAATTACTAAATGGTGCTTCTTTAATGCTGCTCTCTAAAATCCTGCTTTGTTTCTTTCAGCCCTTTGCCTGACTGACAGTGCAGACTCAATTAAACCTTGATTAGACCAAAGGATGCCACTGTTTTTATCTTGGAAATCTGTGTCTTGCTAGTAGATGTAAAACAATCAACATTGTTGTGGGTTTTCTGTTTCCTAAAGTACCTCTTGAGATAACAATATTTTTTCCAAGTACATTATATGTACTTGTTTCAAAGGCCACCTGAACAGCTGAAAAAGGTAACAGCAGAAAGGAAAGTCAGAATCATGCCACAAAGCAAAGGCAGGACCAGTTTCCTTAAGCGAAAGCAAAACTTCTGGAGTAGAGCTTGGAACAAGCATTCCTTCTCTACTGCGAGCCCACATGCAACCTACATTTTTGTAGGCATACCCTCTTTTTGACCAGAGACAAAGGGCCAATTTTTAGGAAGCATGTTTGCATATGCTGTGTCTTTAAATGCACTTTAAACAGGCAGAGAATATTAAATCTGACTGGGGAACAAAAAAAAAATCATTGAACTGAACAGAATCATGTTCTGAAATCTCTCTTGGTTTTCTCTGACTGCTATTTCACAGCCAAAAGCTGTAATAATATTTTTGTTTATAACCCCCACCCGACTCCAAAAAAGCCCTTATCAGCATTCTTTGTAGGGAAATGAAAAGCAGCATAGGTTTCTCTCTTAGGCGTTTACTGTCTTTGTTGCTCCATTTAACTTTTTAAAGAAGCAATATACAGATTGTCAGCTTGTTTTTAATTCTGTCTGCTTCATCTATTGGTTTACTGTATAATTGTCTTCAGCACAGACATAGTAAATTTGACGTAAAATCAGCCTCTGTGAGACCAGCTACACCATAGAAAAAATCAGTGTGGTGTTATTAAGTACTTCGGGGGATGTCTTTTGCATACCCAGTTAGAAAAATTAAGTCTCAGCAAAAAGAAGTTGAAATGACACACAGTTGTAACCATCTTATGAATGATTTATGTCCCCGTTTTGCCACAGATTTCATTTTTACTTACACAGAACTTATCAAACACGATGTACAAAACCAGCATTAAAAGGAATGAGTCACAGAGCATTCAGGGAGGAACTTACCCAATACCGCAGAAGAACTGATGAGCCTTCAGGTTTATTTTTTGTTTGTTTTACAGAAGCCTAAATGCCACTGCCCGTTTTTCTGCATACACTGAAAGTGTAACTAAGAGACAGTTTCAGCCCAAAATGTTTACAGGCGGAGTTTCAGGTGAGGGACACTGAATACAATAGAAAGGGAGCATATGAGGTAGCAGGAAGGGAGCATATGAGGTAACAGAGACACTTGTGTAGAGTAGCAAAGTCAAAGCTGTTGTGGTTCAAGGCACAGCAGATGCCTAATCCTTATCTGTACCCTGTGACCTGAAGGAGAGGTTAAAGGATGGTGAATGAGGGAGGAAAGGCTATTGAGATGCAGTTATCTTTACACTAGTTTTAATTTGCACACTTTAATCTGCATAGGCTTTCTATCTAAGTAGTCTTTCATCGCCACTTTGCAAGGCACAGCAACTGCAGGCAGGCTCAGACTTACCGGTTGGGTAACACAACCGAATTCGAGAAAAGGGATAGAGAGATTGTGCTGGAGCAAAGGCAGCACCTTACCTCCACTAACTGTCTCCGAGGTATGATTTTTTGTTTACCCTCTACTCCTGAGGATCCTGTACCATGACAGGGAGTCTTTGGAGCCCACGGGCAGCTGCAACACACACTTGTCTGCAAGGGCAGAGGAACAGCAAGGGAGGTCAAACACCAGTGAGTACTAGCCAGGGTGGTCAGTGATCAGGTTGAAACCATTGCAGGCAGGTCAGGTGGCATGGCCAAAGGACACAACCAGGCAGTGCTTTGCGGCAGACTGGAGGTGAGCTGGGTCCTGCATGTGGGCTGCTCTCTGATACCAAGACACTGTCTGGGCTTTCTGGATACATGATGAAAACGTGTCATGGGAAAAGATTTCTGCCTGTTGAAAACTGGTGTGGGGATACAGTTACCAGCTGCCATAGTTGTCACGGGACTCATCGCTTACTCCTTCTGTGTTCCCTCTTTGAAAGATTTTGTCTTCTGCCTACATTCTTATAGAAATTAGGACTATGCGGTTGTGCTATCCATACAAATGTATCTGTCAGTGTCCCCTAAAAAATATTGAATCTATTAGCCAGTTTCAACCAAATTTGACAGAGGATTTTTCCTGAGTTTTGTAAACCTTAGTGGCTGGGTAGAAAGAGAAAGTCTTATTAATCCTTTTTTTGGGGGAGAAAGACAGCAGCATAAGATCAATTATATTATTACACAACAGAGAATCCATATTAAAAGAAGTGGCTTTATGAATACTCCAATTGCAGGAAGCTTTTTGATGAGAGCTGGTACTTCGAGTCCTAGGAAATACAACCACTTCACAGCAGTTCATCTGGAAGCAGGCTTCATTAAGTTGGCTGCTCACGGAACTACTTATTTTCTTCGCTGATCCACTGGTGCTTGTAAAATGAGAAGTGCTATGGTTTCAGAGTGCCCTAGGACAGCAAAGAATGACCTCTGAAGCCCTGGAAAGTCATGAGCTGGACATATTATGCATTCTGCAAAATAAACATGAACAGGACAGCCAGTGGCACACTGAATTGGGAAGTTGTGACCTGATCAGAAAACCAGAAAGGATCCTAAAATTTGCCAGGTCACTTGTAAAAATGCCATAAGGAAGGCTAAAGAAGATCTTGAAGAATAACTTGCAAAAAGCATAACATCTTTTTCAGACACAACAGTTGCAGGACATCTGCCAGAAGATGTGAAGACCTGATAAAGAGCAAAGGCATAAAAGGAATGAATGCTCAAGTAAGATAAGGACAGAGCAGAGAAATGAAATTATCTTTCTGCATCTGTTTATCATGGAGAAGCTCAAGGCATTTCCCATGCTGAAAGTCTTTATGGGGGATGCACCAGAGGCTCTGTCTGAAATAAGAGCATTGGACAAGATCAGAAATCAAATGGATGAAAAGAGCAGACACAAATCTCTTGGACCAGGTGGAGTTTCTAAGGAACTTAATGATGAAACTGTGATGTGAAACTGCTTGCATGAGACTGTCTCCATGTCGCAGAAGTGCAGGGTGGCTAGCGAGACCATGTGTGAGAGAGGAGTGTGATCAGAAAGCCTGACACCTCCACTGGGCAGCCTGGTCAAGCTAGACTAAAAAGAATCAGTGGGTGAATAAATACACACTGGGTATTGGGAAAGCTCAGCAGAGCTTTGGCAAAGGGAAGTCAGGCCTTACAAATCTTCTGGATGGAGGCCTCAGAAAAAGCCAGTGAGCATGTACACCAGGAGCAGTCTGCTGATGAGGCTGGCATGGATTTACAAAGGGAACAAATTTCCTTGCCAGCGGCTCTTCAAGAAGCCAAGCAGCCACCGGATGGGAGGGGAATTTTGCATGCCTGGAGATCCATTGAAAAATATAGGAAAAAATAGGTAGGAATAAGTGGCTGGTTTCACTCTAGCAGAAGGTCATCAGTGGAGGCCTTCTAAAATAAGATGGGAAACAAACAAATAGGGAGACAGCAAAAGCTGCTGATGCTAGAAGCGAGGTTTATAATAATGATACAAATATTTGCACCTCCTAGAAAGATGCTATGCCATATTCTTCCATAATTGCTAAGTTAAATCGGGCACCCTTAAATGTCCTAAGAAACAGAAGCCAAAACAAAGGCTTTTGAGGTACAATGTTTTGTCGTTTCTCCAAGGCACAGTCTCACTCAGAGGAGGAGGATTATACAATAGGAATTATGAAAGCATAATAAGTAGAGATCTAGTGCTCCAGGGTCTAGAGAAGAAGAAATACTGATTTTTAGTAGGTGAGAATCCTCAAGGTTATAACATATTGTGAAGATGACTTTCAAATCACAGAATTTTAGGAAGCATAGGCTGGAAGGGACCTCCAGAGGCCATCTAATCTGGCTTCCCACTCAACACTAGATCAGGTCAGGTGGCTCTCTCTAACCATATCTTGAAAGACGGATATTCTACAACTTCTCCATTTCAGTGCTGTGCCACTTCTGTCAGGGGAAGAAAAAAAAAAAAAAAAGATGCCTGTATCAAGTTATTTCTACTCACTTTTTGGATTCTGATCCTTGAAGAATCTCATATTAAAACATTTATTTGCAATGCTGAAGGCTAGAACCAGAATTCTTCTTCAGAAAAAAACTTCAGCTATTCCTGCAGAGAGGTGACTTCAAAAACTGAGCCTCTGAGAAGCACATTCATGACCATGAGACTTGTGAAAAGTTGCAAGACTTTGCAACCCCACGTCTATCAAACGTTATTTTTACTCATACTTAACTGAAGCTATACAAGCCTGGCAGAAACCTCTGCTGTTCTGAAACAGTCTGAGCTAGAATTTCACCTCTACAGCCTCACCAGCCAGACAGATAATGAATGACTGACAGATATCTCATGTCACAAGTAACACAGTGTCGGCATTGTATTAAAATAGTCTTATGAATTTTAAAGAGCCTTTTCCAAGCATCAAGACAGTGCTTTATAGCTAAAAATATATCAATACAAATTAAATATTTGCATGACAAGGGTGACTTTAATTAAAAACCTTTGGTATAATTTAAATCACGTCCATGAAAATAGTCATTGAAGAATGAAATGTCTTATAGCAATTGACTCTTATAGTCCAACATAATCGGAAGGGAATGTCTGGGGCATCACTCACTGCAGTGATTTTATACCTCTGTAGAAAAGCTGATTGTAAGATTCTTTTAATAAACAGTAAAGTAGCTAAACCAAAACTGATATATAATTCTGAAAAGTAATAAATTTATATTTGCTTAAAAGGAAAATTATTTTGATATGGTACAGGTGGATTTTTTGCACTTCAAATAAAAATCCCTGAAGTGCAATGGAAGTTGCCAAAATCCCATGAGGTTTCTGGGATGTTCAGGAAGTCAGCTGGATGAAACTCGTGAATGTGCACAAGTTCCCTTCTCTTCAGTCACACTCCCCAAGGAAAAAGGATTTAAACTCCCTGCGTTTCCTAATTGTCTCTTCCAGTGTTATATCTCCTCTGCATTATTGCATTTATAGGTGATATGGTAATGCCTTGGTGTGTGCACACCACTTTTCCTTCCTAGAACTAATCAAGATCTGGCAGACCTATTTGAGAATGTGGGCAGGGCAATGATCCTAGATCACTTTCAGGGACTGACCTACACTTGTTTGCCATAATTCTGTTTTATAGCTAACAAACATCCTCCTGAGAGATAATATATATTCTCCTTTAAATTTTGGGGCAAAGGCCTGCATTTTTAAAGCTGGTTTTCTTCAGTATAATCTCCCACTTCCATCTGCAAAACCTCTGCAGTGAATGTGTGTGGAATTGAGTAACAGTCATGGAGCTGCTGTTGTTAAAATCATTATACACACAATTGCAGAATGCGCTAGAGGTCTGCAAAGGCCCTGCTCAAGACCAGCGTGTCTTGAGAATAAATGTAATGGTTATGTATTCCTCAGCCAGTCATGAGGAGAGTGTTATTTACCCATTCTTCCTGCCTGACAAGCTACTGAATACTCAGGGAGAAGCAGGCTGTGGGAACCTGGACCATGTACCATCACTACAAAGTGGTGGTTTCTCTTAATCTTCCTTTATCCCCTGTGGCCACAGCATTATCTCCCCATCTCTGGCCTCCTTGATAAGCTTTAAGACTTGAGCTGTGCGTAATAGCTCAGAAGAACATGCACCCTGTCATTGGTGATGACAATGTAGGAAATGCTGCAATACGCGGAGCTGGAAAACAAAGCAAAGCACGTTGCTGTATCCCAGGGAATATCTCAGACTGTTCAGGATGCAAATCAGGGAAGAAAATGACGATATGTTATGGTCAGACTCTTTCTGCAGAGTGTATGACTGCAAGAGGTTATAGTTATTTAACATTTGATTTTCACTTTCCTCAAGTGGTAAAGCCCTTATTGTCTAACCAGCTGCTGCAGTTCCACAGCAGATTCACTACAGCAAATTTCAACCCTTCTCAGGAAAGCAAAAGCTGAGAAGTCACATGGTTATCATAAATTTTATTAATCTGTTTGCAAGTGTCTGCATGCATTCAGAAATATGAGTGTATGGTTTGTGTGGAGACCGTTAACATACAAGCACATAGATATCCCCATTTTCCAGTACAGGCAGAGCACAGAAAATCTACACATGTGATTTTCAAAGGTGAGGAACAGTCATGAATCCTGCTGAAGTTGATGGAAACCGCAGCCATTCAAGCCCTGGAGCAGAGGTCTGTCCTGCACGGGGCACAGCAGCCATTCTTTAGGACAGCTGCTTTGGACGTGGGGGGAAAGATTCAGAGCCCCTGTTCTGCTGCTGAAGCCCTGGGCGATGTTAGGCAGGTTGCTAACGCCTACATCGACAAAACGGTTCAAGCCCCGGACTTCAAGGGCAAGAGGAGGGCCTTGGTTTTGATTTTAGAAGTGGGATGCTAGTACTATGAGGGTAAAGGCACTGAAGAATATGAGGTGCTCAAGTACTGGTGTAACAGGGATAGGATAAATACTTGAAATTGTCAGCATGCTGGTATCTAAAATGGGTATTGAGTCATTAAGCTCTAGTCTGCAAGTCTCCTTGGAGAGCTGGAGGAAACCGTGTCTGATATTACATACAAATGAACGCAAGTATTCTTTACATTTCATGAAAAAAGGAAACAGCATCAGTTACCTGAAGCAATGAGGCAAAACAGGACAGCTTAGAAATGAAGGTCTCTGCCCATTTTAAGAATCAAAGAGCCAGTCCTTTAAGAAGAACTCACAACTACACAATCCCAATTAGGCATTCTTTTAGGAAGTTGTCCTAGAAAGCCTTACAGCAAAAGCTGGTTCATATGACTTGTAATCTTTGCATTGGTCTACAGTGCAATCCGTGGCTTTGGCTGAGCTCTGCTTAGATGCAGTAGCTGATGGGAGGCACATGTAGGTTCACTAAAATCCTATTTCCCAGAGCCTCAGGTCAAATAGCCTCTCTGTCTCCTTCTAAGAAAGAAAAGTTTTGTTTCCCATTTCTAAGAGAGATATCTAATCACTCAGCTGGGGCAATCCTGGAGTAGATCTCAGTCTTCCCTGGTTTAGATTTTCCATTTTTTGATAAACAACTGCAATTTTAATTAGGTGAGGAAGAGGGCCTTAGGTCTTCTATCACAAATAGTTCCAGAGCCCTGGTTGCATTTCTGAGAGTACGTGATTTGCCAAACACCACAAAACGTAAGACAGTTTTGCTCAGTTGTTTTAGCAGGCAATATCACGCTGACGTGGCTGTCTCTTGCCAGTGGCACCGTAACAGTTCTCAGCAACTGAGGAGGACTCTGGCTGAACCGCATGTGTCCTTACAGCTAACTCACTTCAACTTCTTCTGCTAGGCAATGCAGTGGCCCTAACTGCATTGGCAAGGGAGGCCTTACTTCTGTCCTACCAGCGACTGCATCTAATGGTTTGTAGCTGAGTCCTAAAGGGGACCCCTGAAATCTTACAGGAGGTGCCCCCAACCCTTGGACAGCCCAATGCCAACCCCCATACTGTCATTCTCTTTGTTAATTATGCTGCACCTTCCGTATAATCCAAGGAAAATGGAAAAAAAACCCAACACCCAAAACCCAGCAGCAAATGGAAAGTTTCTTCCTAACCTGAACTTTTTTCTTCCTTCTTTTCTTCCTCATTTTCCCTACCTATATACCTTTCTTATTTTCTTTTCCCTACAGCTTAGCTAGTTAGGCTAGAAAGACGGTTAAAAAGCAGAAAAATAATTGCATCTATTGTGCCTATAGTTACTAGCAGTATTAAGATGCCTGTTGGACTAGTCTCCCTTCACTAAGCTAATCACCTGTCCCGGTACGCACATTTCTGTTGAGTTATGAGCACAGTCTACTTCCAAACAGTATTCCCAGTTAGCTGAACTGCTGTGGCTGCCCCTGTGCACGGTCCAGTTACCAACCTGGCACCAATTCTGAGGTGAACAGCATTAGGTTAAGCCTGTCTGCAACAGCTTCAAGCCGACACATTTTACCACAAGTGGGACAGGCTAAGGCCATAAACACAGACAGTTACTGCTTATCGGCTGATGGGTAGCAAGCAGGTAACTGTCGTAACACCCGTGGGAGCTATTGCTGTACCCTTGCAACACACAGTGGATTTGGGACTGAAACCTTCCTCATAACACGGTACTGCAGAGTCAGGACTCATGCTGCTGCTCCAGTTCAGTTCACTAACTTGTGGGCCACCAGTGGCCCTTCTCACTGCTGCCCATGGAAACCAAAAGTATTGTTAATTGTATGATAATGGCAATTGCATAGCAGTAGAATCATTTCATTAACTGCTGCCGCACTTGTGGCCGGTGTTCTCTTTCCAAATGCTCTCACCAGAGAGTGACGTGCTTCTCAGCTGGATTGGTACCGAAGGATGAGCTGCAATGCTGCTTGGTGTAGTTACCTTTACACGAGGAGGTGCAAGGTTTTATTTTTCCTTCAAGAACTCAATTGGTTTTCCTGGTGGATAAACAGTATATATGTACGATTGTATTTATTTATTTAAATTTTTACAAGGCTCTCACATTTCTTTTCAATAAAACCAAAAAAGAGACATCTTCACTTCTGCATAGCTGTCAGCTCCCCTCCATAGCCATCAGTTGCCCACCAACCTTCCCTCCCTTCTCCCCTGACTCTTTGGGCTGCCCCAATTCCTTCAGAGGAGGAATGGGTCAAAGCTACCACACTTAACTTCAGGATGTGGCAAGAAGGAGAGATAAAATGAGCATGTGCTAAAAGCACTGGCTGTGAAGATGCCAGGAAAACAAATGCTGCCGGATTTTCTTAGAAGTGAACAAAGTGAACACATTTTTCAGTGAGCACTTCGTAAACCCTTTCATTAAAAGAATTTCCCTGCAATTGAAAACAAAGCTTTATGGAATGCTTTTTACTGTTTTGTACCTTTACAGCATCCAGCAGATGGGCAACCTGAGCCCCATCTGGGGGCACTGGGTGCTATTGTAACAGAGCCAGTACTGTCATCACCAAGGTTTCTGTTGTCACGCACATAGTAAAAGCACAGCCAATTGAATGGTTTAGGTAACAAAGGAAATTTTACATCCTTTGAACAGGAAAAAAGCTGAAAATGTGACTATTACCACTTTATCATTTATTTCTCTAAAATTGGTAGTTTATAAGTGTAGGTTATCCGTTCATTTCCCCTAAGTGTCCTTCCACTTCTAAATGGACGCCCTTATGCACGCCTTGCCCTGGCTGCCTTTGTTGGCCAGTAGGAAGCTCCGGACGTGGCTGCATTTCAAAATTTGGTGATTTATTACCTATGCATCCCATGCAAACCTCACAGGCTTGCTGAAGACCTAATATTTTCAAAAGAAGGACAACATATTTTTCATTTTTGCTAAATGTTGAGCATCGGATTTGACAAATATCTCTTTTCTGAGGGAGTGATTAGCCATTAGGAAGAATTACATTTCTTTTCAGTGACAAGCCATTACTTAAAGAAAGACCATATGCAGATTATCCAGCAATTCTGGGCCATGTCAGCTTCTGGATTTGCTGACCCAGCCGCATACTTATTTTAAGTGACATCTAATAATTTTGCAAATTTTCCCACTTTCTCGTTACCTATTTAGATTTTCTGTGTTAGATGTATCCTTGAAAGCAACTACTAGACACAAGAAAAAACACGACGCAGGAAATAAAAGTGTTTCTGTTGCTTGATTAATTCTATTTTCTTCTTGCATATGCATAGATGTGCTACAGTTCTGCAGTCTTGTTTATACGGAAAAGTAGGTGCCTGCTTATTAATGGAAAAATGTTGCTAATTTTAGACTGAAAACTCTTGTTATCTCCAGGATTAGCAATATCAAACTAGTCCTGCCTGTTAGAAAGAAACCACGAATATTACCATGAAGAGCTGGGCGCTGTCTTGATCCAAAGGCAYGATGTGTGATGAGTCCGTGAGGTTGGCATTCCCTATGTCATCAAATTCCAAACAAATACACACGCACACACTGACAAATTGCTTTGCCTCCCAGGTTGAGCTCTGTGACAAAGTACCTGAAACTAATAAGCTGAAAGACCTTTACGACCCAAGCGTTTTGCTGCCTGTTGGTGAGCTCTCCATTTTACTGGATTCGTGCAGCTCAATACTGACATCCGATGGCTGGTCCTAATAACCCCAACTGTGCCAGCTCCCCGGAGGGAGAGTGATCTGCAGCTCCAAAATTACTAAACAGCACACAGACAACAAACGTACGCACAGGTGACTTTTTTCTGTATGGATTACTATGGGGTAACTTTTCTGTTCTGGCTGCTATTTGAGCAGGCCAGGCTTGCTGCAGGGTCTATAATTGCCCTAGGGTCTATAATTATGACACTAGAAACTTCAGCCCTATTTAAACGAAGAAGACTTTTGCCGCTGAAGGACTGAGACCAAGAGGACATCCTCCTTTCTACACTTCCAGTATGGTTCTGCCCAGAGGTCAACTGAGCTTGCAGCTGTGGAGGAACATGATAACCAGTTTCTATCAGCATGATCCAGGTCTCTTGGATGAAGGATCTTAGAGAGAGGCTCAGGGGTGCAAGGCTTGCAGAATGGATACATTTGTGAATGTTTTGACAGTGATGCAGATTGTTTCATGAAGATATTTTCTTTAAATACCACCTGTAGGAATCTAAACAACAGATATAAAATTTTAAAGACCAAAGTAAAAGAGTGATCAGCCTAAAGCAGCTTTGAGAAAAAGTAATATCCTGTCATGTTTTCACCTCTGATTATAACATATCAAAGGCTGAACGTGAAATATAGTGGGGCATTGTCAAACTTTTTGCTTCTTTTTTATGCAATTAATTGCTCCCTTGTTTGACTAAGGAATACTGTATAGATATAGGAGGGTAAAATGACAATGAAGGGATTTTAGGAAGAACACAGATGCAGCTGTAAAAAAAATAATCATAGGCTAATTCAGAGCTTTGAAAAAAAAAGGCTGCATTTTTTTGTCTTAGGATGTCACATTTGCAAAAGAATTAGGAAAGCAAAAGGATCTGACAATAGACTAGAGATTCTTATCAGTTATTAACTCAATTTTTTCAGTTGTTAATTAAATATCTACAATTTCATGAGCTAGGACAAAACTTTGACCCAAGAAGTAAGGATGTCATCTAAAGCAGACTCAATAAAATGGAGATACAAGTCTGAAAATAATCCATTCACATCCTAAAGAAGTTAGGAGACATTCAGAAGGGGTATCTTGGGCTGATTTCAGGAATCGAATTTACAGTATTTAACCTAATTTACTAAGGTCATATTTTAAATAGATTTATACAAGAAGTATTGAGGGCTGCTGGGCACTGAAGTGCCTGGGTCTTCAATTTTGATGCATATTGATAACATGTTAAGGCAACTGTAGAGTCTCAAGCAACAAGGCAGTGCACACATTTGGGGGATTCTGGTGAGATGTGATGTGTGATATTACTTGATATCCACTAATGGAATAAGAACAGTGGACCTAGATCTCTTTAAGAATTGCACTCTGGTAATTTTCTTATCCAAGCCAGACCATAGCTGGCATTTTCTGTTTAAAAGTCTGAGATGCAGTTACAAATATAATGTCTGACAAATCAGTGCTTACCTGGTATTTTAGAAAAGAAGGCATATGATTATGACTGAGCAAGCAGCCCTTTTCACTGTAATGGAGATTACTTTACTTACACACCATATCTTGAAAGCAAAAAGTACAGCTGGTCCCATTGCTGGCAATCTTAGTGAGGAGATATTACACCTAGCGGGACAAACACAGAAATTTTGCATTGCCCTCTTTTATGTATCTTTTCAGATATGAAAAGCCAGATATTTTGGGGCATAGAGCTCCCAAAGCTCCAGTTAATTCTGTGGAATTTTTAATCTCTGAAATCACCTACTGTCAAAAGACTGGAAATACAAAACTGAGGTACCCTATTTAGAGGCCATGTTTGATGATATTGGTCCTAATAAGCAACAGATTTTGATTACAGTACCTTCCATATCAGACTTCTTTTGTGGATTAATGGAAGACTTTTCTCTTCAGGAACTTGTAGTTGACCAGAGTCAACAAGATATGGGTGCGCAATTCTCTCTTCCTTCATGAATTTCCACACTTGTTTTTTATGTACTTAATAATATCTATTATATAACACTGGTATGGCAGAAAGGATCAGGGGAATGTAAAACATGCATCATCCAAAACAGAGCCCCAGAACTCTGCTATTTGCTCTGATAACAGCTGAAATAAAGAAAGGCTCTAAATCCAACCAAAAAAACCAGAGGGCAGGGATTTTTCCACTTTACCTAAGAAAAAATGATGGAAAAATCTAGAGGAGTTTGGCTATACTCAGGGGAAGCAACACTTGAAAAGGAAATCTGAGCTGCCTAAATGACATTCAGGGCTGCCAAAAAGGAATCAATTGTGTTAACCGCTTTGAACAAGAAAATTGATTCCTTTGTGGTTTCGCCTTGGACTGGCCAGGAGCATGCAAGGTTGCCTCCTGCGGCAAGCTCTTCCCATGGGATGTGCTCATGTACAGGGAATAGTACCGAAATTACTGATCTGAAGTTGTCTCACACCTATTTCCAGAGCTCACCCCTTGCTAACCTTGGCTTTTGGTCAGAGCCCCTGCATCTACCAGACATCTCCTGGGCATGAACACGGGAAATAGCAATGACTCCCTTCTGAGGGTGCTCGGGACCTTTCAGGATCAGGCTGCTCTTGCCCTTGATGCATTGATAGCCTGCATGAGACCCTTGAATCTTATTACTGGGTACAAGACCAGTGAAATGAATCTTCTAGAGTGCTTTTTTCTTTTTTTAAAGGTCATATGATCTTTTTAGATCTATTTAGCACGACATGCTTCATGCCAGAGAGGATTATCTATTCTACCTGAGTAAAAAGGAATTGAGATCGTTTAAAAAACAACTTTAAATCAAAGTAAACACTGAATCATTAAAATGCTACAATGAATTAAGAAATTGTTTGCTTAAATATATTGAATTTTGTGGTTTACTAAATCAAGAGCTGTTGTAGTCTCCATGGAAAAGCAAGCTCCATTTGTCGACCTTTATATTTATGTGCGAAAATATTGGAAAGGCACCAAAACATTCTCTGCCTGTAGTTCAATTTTTTCTCATTTTAAACTTTTACAAATGAAATACATTGTTTTGACACCTTTTGTATTTATTGTGGTAAAGAGTCCTGCAAATTCCTTATGCAGTCATAAATTCAGGATACAACAGCTAAAGGCAAATACATTTCAGACAACTAATGTTAAGGATCCTCAGACCTAAGACAAGCAAATATCTGTTCAGAAGAGACCGTGCTTATGCCACAGTCAAAGATACTGTCACCATCAATCTGCTTTGGGAATTTCTGTTGAAGGAAGCCACTTTTGTTTTTTGGTGGACCTTCATAACAGACCTGCCTGACTCAAGAGGTGGCACACCCCAGGAACTGTAAGCATACTCTCCCTCAGGAACACAAGAGGTTTGGCAAGCTGCTCATGCATGTGTGGAGGGACAACCCTGTTTTGTACTGCATAATCTCTTCACCAGTGCAATTCCTGCCGCAAAGGAATTTGAGCCCATGTCTCATTTTACATCATTCTATCATCTTGAACGCTGATTAGGGCTTTTTTTCCCGCTTCTCCCTGTTCCTTTTTATTTTTTTATCTCAGTGCATGTATGACTACATTTGTCATATCAAAGCTACTACAGAGGAGTTCCTAAGACAGGGCCTGAGGCTATGCCTTCAAGTTTGAGTCTGCGATCTGAAATAACGTTGCCTGCATGTACATATCAGTCTGCTTACAGGTATAGACTGCGTATTTCATAGCTTTATCCATCATAGCCCTAAAATAAGCGGACAGCCCTCTAGGGAAACAGAAAGGCACCTGGTACTGCTTTTCTTGTAATGTACTACACAGGGAAATATCCTTTAAACACAAAGTAAAAATGTGATCCAGATATTATTTCTATTTCAGGTTGCAATGTTCCTTTCTTCTTACACAGCCCTGGTCTCTGATGACTGATTTTTTTTTCTTCTTCTGTTTGCTATGGAGGCATATTGCATTCAACAGCAAGCATCGATGGAAGAGTAACTTTTAACTGTCTAATGTGCTTGCTGAGAATTTGAATGGTTGCAAAGCCAGTCTATTCCTTCAATTGCCAAAGCGCATTTTCTTCTTACTGCTTTGCCTATGGAGTCATTTTTCGTCCTCGAAGGGGGAGATTTCTCTAATCAGCATCAGTGATTTATTCCATTGTAGGCTTAGTAGTCAAAATAGACTTAGAAAGAAAAGAGGGAAAGGACAGGTGCCCATTTCCTGCTTTTAAAAGTATTGGAAGATTTTTTCGCACAGCTGGTGATGGCACTGTGATGTGGAGTAAGTGCAGATATGGCTAGCCACAGGTCAGTGGTGAAGATACAGAACTAAGAATGATTACAATGATCTCTTCTTTGGCACAAGGCCTGTCTTTGCCTGCACATGGATATTTGGCAACTAGCACAGAAGAGCTCTCTTTTTATAAATGATACTGTGTATTGTTGTGTTTCCTAAATAATGTGAGATTGAAGAGAGAAAACACTGGGTTCAAAGTTCATTAGTTTGGCTAATACTATCAGGCTAACATGTTTCATATTTAAATCCTAATTTAATGCAGGAGCTTTGGGGAGGGATAGAGACATTTTAATTTTGAAATCACAYGCTACAACATTTGAAGCCGTAGAAGAAAGATGACAGTAGGAATGCTGCCTTACGTAAGTGGAGATTGTGGAGACTGCGGGTGAATGGTGAACTAGAGATCTGAGGGGCTTATAAAGTCACCTGCAGCCCTTGAGATCTTGGTTGTAACTCCTTCGGGCTTTTTTCAGCATCTGGTATGTCTGAATTTCTCCTCCTGAAACAAACAACCAAACAACACCCCAAAACCCCAAATTCGAATCTCCAGACATCCAGATAGAGAATCTCTGAAAAAGCATATTGGAAGAGTTAGGCTGTGGCTTTCAGGAGGCTGAAAGAGATAAAATCAGCCAATCACTTTAGAACTAGCTATGAGTGAAACAAGCCAGGGCAAAAGCAGATGACTTCTTTCAGGCATGTTAGTAAAAAGCAACTAACAGTCTTTCACCAATGATCAAACTGAATTCGAAGTGTTGAATGCACTATTTTCGCATTTGCCCACAACTTCCACTATAAAAATAACTAAACCCCACCATTAGGTTGTTTAGGTTGAGACTAAAAAAGCACATAGTTGTGCTTGACATTAAGTTACATGATGGCACTCTGGGGAAAACGTCATTCAGCACTCTGTGACAAAAGCATTAGTATCATTTGTAGCACTAATTGCAAACAAAGGGCTGAACATGGTAGAAATAGTCAGGTTATTAATAAGAAAGTTGAAATCTGTTCCAGAAGACAGGCTTTGCTACCTGCTAGCCTTAAGGAATTTGGACATTGTGCATGAGAATACTTGAGTCAATGCATTTTTATTAATTGCAGCTTTTACATGAGCACTTAGACAATGCATTAAAATAATTACTTTCAGTGAAGCAGCATTTAACATACTTTTGACTTTTGTTTTTGTGCTAGAAAAAGTCATGCAGCTCACTGACAGCAGGTAATCAGAGCTCTTCATAGCATCATTTCCCTAAAAGCATGCAAAATAGTGGATGAAATTATTTTAAAAAGGGTAGTTAGAGGAGGAAACTATACCCATCTTTTGTGCTTTGAGGCCCACTTCATCAAACATTTAACCACATGCTTAACTTTAAGTACATGCTTGCATGCATTACTGAGCAGGCACAGATTGCTTTTCAAGTGTGAAATGGAGCAGCCGGGCTCTCAGCTGGTGTAAATCAGTGTATCGCCACTGTCTGCAGTCAAGCTGAGAGCCCACCACAAGGTAGCTCACAGCACAAAACTCCACCAGTAAAAGTCTGTCCATAGTCATTTAACAATATGATTCTCACTGACTTCAACAGGGCAAGCGTTTTGTCTGATGGGTCTAACTCCTGAAAGCGCCTTTTACTCTCGGAGAGACCTCCTACTCAAAACAATAAATAGTTTTGCCCGAGTCAAGACTCATGGTAGTGAGATTTTCATGCTAATAAATGTATCATTAAACTATACACATGAGACCCAGACCTCACCCATTTGTCATGAGGCATTCAACCAAGTCAAGGAAGGTACCAAATGACATCTGAATGGAAAAAGCACAAAATACGAGTTCACACAAGGCTACCAAGAAATTTGTCAGCTGCTTCATCAACTGGGAATTTCAAATCTTGATTTAAAACTCCAGACTATGAAGAAACAAGCTTTAGGTGTTCATACTAAATGAAACCCCAAATAGAAGGTAGTTTAGTTCATAAAAAAAGTCAGGAGGAACAAAGCTCTGCCTATTGCCATCTGGGATCTTACACGCGGTTTGTTTTTTCTTCCCAGGGTTATTGTTTTCAGGTTGCCTTTTTTTCTTTGTTGAACTAGGAACTAATATTGGAATTAATTTGAGCTTCATTACTAGTGAGCGATGCAGAGCCCTAGTGGCTCTGCTGCTTTATTGAGAAGAAACAAATTGTGATGGCAGCTGCAGTGCAGAATTTGGCTTGCAAATGGACACCCTGCCCATCAGAGACCACCGCCTGGGCAGGGATGGAGGGAGCTAGCACACACAACCCCTCCACATTGCCTCCCAAAAACAAGGCACTGTCATATTTCCAGTCCTTCACTGCTTGTACCATGGTGGATTTATTAACTAATGTTGCATTGGGTTTGCGTGGCAAGGTTTTGGTAATGGGGGAGCTACAGGGGTGGCTTCTGTGAGAAGCTGCTAGGAACTTCCCCTATGTCCGACAGAGCCAATGCCAGCCGGCTCCAAGACGGACCCACCACTGGCCAAGGCCGAGCCCATCAGCAACAGCGGTAGCGCCTCTGGGATAACATATTTAAGAAGGGGAAAAAAAACCTGCTGCACAAGAGCAGCTGGAGAGAGGAGTGAGAATATGTGAGAGAAACAGCCCTGCAGACACCAAGGCCAGTGAAGAAGGAGGGGGAGGAGGTGCTCCAGGCGCCGGAGCAGAGATTCCCCTGCAGCCTGTGGTGAAGACCATGGTGAGGCAGGCTGTCCCCCTGCAGCCCATGGAGGACCCCACGCTGGAGCAGGTGGATGCGCCCAAAAGAGGCTGTGACCCCGTGGAAAGCCCGTGCTGGATCAGGCTCCTGACAGGTCCTGTGGACCCTTGGAAAGAGAGGAGCCCACGCTGGAGCAGGTTTGCTGGCAGGACTTGTGACCCTGCGGGGGACCCACGCTGGAGCAGTTCGTGAAGAACTGTAGCCTGTGGGAAGGACTCACGTTGGGGAAGTTCGTGGAGGACTGTCTTCCACGGGAGGGACCCCACGCTGGAGCAGGGGAAGAGTGTGAGGAGTCCTCCCCCTGAGGAGGAAGGAGCGGCAGAGACAACATGTGATGAACTGACCGCAACCCCCATTCCCCATCCCCCTGCACCGCTGGCGGGGAGGAGGTAGAGAATTTGGGAGTGAAGTTGAGCCTGGGAAGAAGGGAGGGGTGGGGGGAAGGTGTTTTAAGATTTAGTTTTTATTTTCTCATTATCCTACTCTGATTTGATTGGTAATAAATTAAATTCATTTTCCCCAAGTCGAGTCTCTCTTGCCCATGAGAGTAATTGGTGAGTGATCTCTCCCTGTCCTTATCTTGACCCATGAGCCTTTCGTTATATTTTCTCTCCCCTGTCCAGTTGAGGAGGGGTAGCGATACAGCGGCTTTGGTGGGCACCTGGCGTCCAGCCAGGGTCAATCCACTACAAACGTGCTTTGCAGCGACAACTGATTTGAGTCAATGGCTTCCCCTCAGGCAAAGCGAGCCCTAAGGGTGTGCTTGGAGATGCAACTGCTCACTGGAGATGTGGCATGAAGGCACAGGTGTAGCAGTAGAGTACTTGTGAGGTTTCTCCAAAGTATGTTTGTGACCAGGCCTGTCTAACAGTAGGTAGATCCCAATGAGCATCATCACTCTAGCATTTTATGACTATTTTAACAGGTTCTCCTAGCCTCATCCTGCTGGTTCCCAACATCCCAGGTGAGGTTTCTGCCTCTCCAGCTGTGCAGAGGCATTGTCTCCTCTGCTTGTGTAGCTCCTTCATTTTTAACTGTTGCTCATTTTGTTTCCCCGTTTGACTTCAGTAGTACCTTCCCAGGCAAAATTAACAGCTCCAGTTGGGACCTAATAATGGAAAAGCAGCTCAATCAATCTTTTACAGCCCAATTTTCTCATTTCCATACTGTGATACAGGTAACAGCTGAAAAAACAAAGCTTTATGTATTTTTTAAACACATTGTAAGATTAAAGCTCCTTTTCTTTCCTTTTCCATGTACAAAATGTTTAGACGGAATATTTTATAAACTGTAAAGGACCTAGCAGAGGAGACGAATGACAGCCAGAAGAGCAGCATTAGTGCTAGTAAGCTTACTGTAGCTGTGAATCTAAACAACTTGCAAGCCCTTTTCAGCTCACAGGTGGCTAAAAATGTTTTATTAACTAGATTTTCTAGAACTAAGGAGACTACAACCTTGTTTAGCACCTCAGGGTCTTGCAATGGGGAAATGTTTGTGTGACTGGGTAAACTCCCCTAAGTGGGTTAGTGAGGCAGTTTTGAGTATCCATAGAAAATCAATGTCAGCAACATGGCTAAAGTCTCAGTTGTGTTGAATTCAAAGGGAATATTGACTCCTATCAGGGGAAGGTACTGCTCAGTGTGTTCTTGCTAGCTTGAGTACAGCTGTGATTTCTCAAAGAATTTGATTTCAGAAAAGAGCAAAATAAAGAAATCTTTAATATTTTCCCCTTTTCAAAAGCATTATGTTCACATCTCTTCATCTTCTCACATTTCTCTAAAGATGGCTGTAAAACTAGTCTTCATTTTAAAACTACCTTGGTTTTTTTTGATGAAGTATTTCCTTTGGGTGTATCATGTTTGTTCTATTTCACTAACTTTTAAAAGTATATTTTAACTAGGTGCAGATACATAGAAAAAAATGTTTTGAATAGATGGCAGGATAGCTCTTCATCCCTGAAATATTGAGGTGTACTTTTTTTTCTAAATGCTCATGAATGACATAACTCCAGAATTACCAATGGGCTCTGAGGTATGTGCAACAGGTGCAACCATTCCAGGAACAGACTTTTGCTTTAGTTATTGCAAACAAGTCCACAAAATACTGTACAGTCTTTCATGTCTCATATTATGCCTTTTTGTTATTTATGGTTAGAAGCTGTGGATGTTTTCTACCTGGACTTTAGTAAAGCCTTTGACACTGTTTCCCACAGCATTCTCCTGGAGAAACTGGCTGCTCATGGCTTGGACGGGCATACTCTTCACTGGGTAAAAAACTGTCTGGATGGCTGGGCCCAAAGAGTTGTGGTGAATGGAGTTAAATCCAGCTGGCGGCCAGTCACAGGTGGTGTTCCCCAGGCACTGTGTCCCCCAGTACTGGGGCCAGTTCTGTTTAATATCTTTATCAATGATCTGGACAAGGGGATCAAGTGCACCCTCAGTAAGTTTGCAGATGACACCAAGTTGGGCAGAAGTGTTGGTCTGCTTGAGGGTAGGAAGGCTTTGCAGAGGGATCTGGACAGGCTGGATCGATGGGCCGAGGCCAATTATATGAGGTTCAACAAGGTTCAGTGCTGGGTCCTGCACTTGGGCCACAACAACCCCATGCAATGCTACAGGCTTGGGGAAGAGTGGCTGGAAAGCTGCCTGGTGGAAAAGGACCTGGGGGTATTGGTCGACAGCTGGCTGAATATGAGCCGGCAGTGTGCCCAGGTGGCCAAGAAGGCCAACGGCATTCTGGCTTATATCAGAAATAGCATGGCCAGCAGGAGTAGGGAAGTGATCGTCCCCCTGTACTCGGCACTGGTGAGGCTGCACCTCGAATACTGTGTTCAGTTTTGGGCCCCTCACTACAAGAAAGACATTGAGGTGCTGGAGTGTGTCCAAAGAAGGGCAATGAAGCTGGTGAAGGGTCTAGAGCACAAGTCTTATGAGGAGCAGCTGAGGGAACTGGGGTTGTTTAGTCTGGAGAAAAGGAGGCTGAGGGGAGACCTTATCATGCTCTACAACTACCTGAAAGGAGGTTGTAGCGAGGTGGGTGGCATCTACCACCTCTCTGGGCAACCTGTTCCAGTGTTTCACCACCCACAGCGTCAAAAATTTCTTCCTTATATCTAGTCTAAATCTACCCTCTTTTAGTTTAAAACCATTCCCCCTTGTCCTGTCGCAACAGGCCCTGCTAAAAAGTTTGTCCCCATCTTTCTTATAAGCCCCCTTTAAGTACTGATAGGCTGCAATAAGGTGTCCCCGAAGCCTTCTCTTCTCTAGGCTGAACAACCCCAACTCTCTCAGCCTTTCTTCATAGAGGAGGTGTTCCATCCCTCTGATCATTTTCATGGCCCTCCTCTGGACCCACTCCAACAGGTTTATGTCTGTCTTATGCTGAGGGCTCCAGAGCTGGACGCAGTACTCCAGGTGGGGTCTCACCAGAGCAGAGGGGCAGAATCACCTCCCTCGACCTGCTGGCCACGCTTCTTTTGATGCAACCCAGGATACGGTTGGCCTTCTGGGCTGCAAGCGCACATTGCCGGCTCACATCCAGCTTTTCATCCACCAGTACCCCCAAGTCCTTCTCGGCAGGGCTGCTCTCAATCCCTTCGTCCCCCAGCCTCTATTCATACCGGGGGTTGCCCCAACCCAGGTGCAGGACCTTGCACTTGGCCTTGTTGAACCTCATGAGGTTCACACRGGCCCACTTCTCVAGCTTGTCCAGGTCCCTCTGGATGGCATCCCGTCCCTCAGGCGTGTCGACCGCACCACTCAGCTTGGTGTTGTCTGCAAACTTGCTGAGGGTGCACTCGATCCCACCATCTATGTCATTGATGAAGATATTAAACAGTACTGGTCCCAATATGGACCCCTGCGGGACACCACTCATCACYGATCTCCATCTGGACATTGAGCCGTTGACCACTACCCTCTGGATGTGACCATCCAACCAATTCCTCACCCACCGGACAGTCCACCCATCAAATCCATACCTCTCCAGTTTAGAGAGAAGGATGTTGTGGGGGACCCTGTCAAAGGCCTTACAGAGGTCCAGATAGATGACCTCTGTAGCCCTTCCCATGTCCACTGATGTACTCACTCCATCATAGAAGGCCACTAGGTTGGTCAGGCAGGACTTGCCCTTGGTGAAGCCATGCTGGCTGTCTCGAATCACCTCCCTGTCCTCCATGTGCCTTAGCATGGCTTCCAGGAGGATCTGTTCCATGATCTTCCCAGGCACAGAGGTGAGACTGACTGGCCTGTAGTTCCCCGGGTCTTCCTTTTTTCCCTTTTTAAAAATGGGGGTTATGTTTCCCCTTTTCCAGTCAGTGGGAACTTCACCGGACTGCCACGACTTCTCAAATACGATGGATAGTGGCTTAGCAACTTCATCTGCCAGTTCCTTCAGGACCCGCGGGTGGATCTCATCGGGTCCCATGGACTTGTGCACCTTCAGGCTCCTTAGGACTTGTACACCTCAGGTCTCGAACCTGATCTTCTCCTACAGTGGGCAGCTCTTCATTCTCCCAGTCCCTGCTGTTGCCTTCTGCGGGTTGGGCGGTGAGGCTCGAGCACTTGCCGGTGAAGACCGAGGCAAAAAAGTCATTGGGTACCTCTGCCTTCTCAGTATCCTGGGTAACCAGGTCTCCTGTTTCGTTCTGGAGAGGGCCCACATTTTCCCTCGTCTTCCTTTTATCCCCGACATACCTGTAGAAGCTTTCCTTGTTGCCCTTGACGTCCCTGGCCAGATGTAATTCTATCAAGGCTTTAGCTTTCCTAACCTGATCCCTGGCTGCTCGGACACTTTCTCTGTATTCCTCCCAGGCTACCTGTCCTTGCTTCTACCCTCTGTAGGCTTCCTTTTTGTGTTTGAATGTGTCCAGGAGCTCCTTGTTTATCCATGCAGGCCTCCTGGCGTTTTTGCCTGATTTCCTCTTTGTTGGGATGCATCGCTCCTGAGCTTGGAGGAGGCGATCCTTGAATATTACCCAGCTTTCTTGGGCCCCTCTTCCCTCCAGGGCTTTGTCCCATGGCACTCTACCAAGCAGATCCCCAAAAAGGCCAAAGCCTGCTCTCCTGAAGTCCAGGGTAGTGAGCTTGCTGCGTACCCTCCTCGCTGCCCTAAGGATCTTGAACTCCACCATTTCATGGTCACTGCAGCCCAGGCTGCCGTTGAGCTTCACATTCCCCACCAGCCCCTCCTTGTTGGTGAGAACAAGGTCCAGCATAGCACCTCTCCTCGTTGGCTCCTCTACCACTTGGAGAAGGAAATTATCATCAACGCATTCCAGGAACTTCCCGGAGTGCTTATGCCCTGCTGTGTTGTCCCTCCAACAGATATCGGGGTGGTTGAAGTCCCCCATGAGGACCAGGGCTTGTGAATGTGAGACTGCTCCTATCTGTCTGTAGAGGGCCTCATCCGCTTGGTCTTCCTGGTTGGGTGGCCTGTAGCAGACCCCCACCGTAATGTCACCTGTCCCTGCCTTCCCTTTAATCCTGACCCATAAGCTCTCAGTCAGCTCCTCATGCATCCCCAGGCAGAGCTCCATGCACTCCAGCTGGTCACTGATATAGAGGGCGACACCCCCTCCTCGTCTCCCCTGCCTGTCCTTCCTAAAGAGCCTGTATCCCTCCATCCCAACACTCCAATCATAGGAGCCATCCCACCACGTCTCCATGATGCCAATAAGATCGTAGCCCTGCAGGCGTGCACACGTCTCTTACTCCTCTTGTTTATTCCCCATGCTACATGTGTTTGCATAGAGGCATTTAAGTTGGGCCCCTGATGAATCTGTCTTACTGGCTGGGGTTCCTTTGTGCCGCTCTTCAGGCACTGTCCTGTTGACCTGTGATCCTTCTCCAGGCTCTGGGCATCTATTGCTGGCCCTGGCATCAAACTGGTAGGAGTGGGATGGATTGAGGTTCCCCTCCCCCGGCAACAATAATCCATACAAACACTTAGAAGCTTGTTTGCTACTTGTGTTTTCATAGAATAATACTGTAGTGTATAGAAAGCGGTAAAAGGAAAACAATAAAACCCTAGTAGGTGCATTTGGCTAGCAGTGTAACAGAGAGATGCCAAGAGCTGAATCCTCATTTTCGACATTCATTATTCTGAATAGCTACAGTTTTAAAGGACCTTATAAGCCTAACTGTATTGCATCAGACCAAAAATCTTCCTGCCCCTTCTTCTCTTTCTGATGTGACCAGAAGTACACACTCAAGGAAAGAATATCATAGCAAGTGTAGTTTGCTCTCCTTATTTTCAGCAATCTGCATTTTTAGGGATTTCTTTAGCCAGAGGTTGCAATTGGAGCCTCGTGTTTGCTCTCAGAGAGGAGCTGCTGCTTCCTCTCTGCATTTGCCTAGTCACAACCTGTGATGAGCTCCACAGTTTGGGCGCGTTGTGAAAAAGTGCTTCTTTTTGCTTGTCTTAACATGCCACCTGATGATTTCCTTCGGCGAGTGCTAGTTCTTGTGTTTACAGAATTAGGGAATAATTATCCCTTATTTACCTTCTCCCTGCCGTTCATGATTTCTGATCCCTTTGCTATTGCCTCTTTTCCAAACTAAAATGTCCCGCTCCATTCAGTCTCTCCTTCTTCAGAAGTCCTTCCCTGCTCCACCTCATTTCCCTTCATCTGAACTTGTCTAGTCCTGTTACATACTCCTGAGGTGACGGGGTTGACAGGAGTGGCACACGATATTCAAGGCATCAAGTGAGCTGCTTATTTTCGCAGTGACACAATGATGTCGTCTATTTTCTTCTCTCCGCCTTTTTAAATAGTTCCTAAAAACCACAGCTGAGCAGTAAATTGACTTTTTCAGTACATTTCACATGGTGATTCCAAGATGATTTCCTAGCACATTTGGAACTGATAACTCTGTGTACTTGTGTGTGCAGCCATATAGGCATAGGAAAACTCATGGAAAGAAAGAGAGCACGTCTGTTAAAGCTGCTTTTACTTTGAATTTTCCCTGTTGTTACTGTCATACATCTTTTCAGCATTTGGTCAATAACATGAAAGGTTGCAATTATCTGACATATAAATATCTAGTCTTGTGATGGCTATAATGGCACTTAGATGAAGAGAAGACCTGCTCTGGCCTGTCAAGTGTAAAAGTGGCAGACCTCACAAAGCACATAAATGATCTCTTCAAAAATGATAAGGATAAATGTCAACAATGTTGTGATGTATGTTGTGGAGATGAAATCTATGCATAGGCAGAAAGAGAGGCTCAGGTTTACCAGACCTACACATGGCAGCAGATAGAGAGGGAGAGACTCAGTTCTTCACTGAAAACACAGTGCAGGGAAGGACAGTTGAGATTTATTACTATCTGGGGAGGACAGGGTCTGTATAATCCAAAATTGAACCTGGTAACTGAAAATTAAAATAAAAAAGGTAAGGAGGAATTTTTAAGCTAAGACTGGGAGAAAGTCAAGACACTTGAAAGAGCACATACTACAGGATGCTGCATTTCACAAGGATAAAGTACAAAAACGCTATAGCCTCAAATAAAGGATAGGGTGGAAACATAAAATGCAGCAAAGCAACAGCAAAGCGCAGCTTAACAAGTAAATCTCCATTTCAGCACATACATAAAAATTGGCAAGCAGACTAAGGCTGAATATATGTGCCTGTTTGTACTAGTGCTAGAACTCTGAACCACACTAAGGACAGAGAAACTGAAATGTCTGGTTTAAAATTGACATAATGAATAAATTAATATCTCAGAAACTTGGTAGAAGGAACATAATCAGACTAGTTCTGATTTCAGGGAGTAAAATAATAATTTAAGAAGTGGCTGGAATCAAATAAGGTAAATAACCTAACTATGTGTACTGGTCTTGGCTGGGATGGAGTCAATTTTCTTCAAAATAGCTTGTATGGTGCTACATTTTGGATTTGTGATTAAAACAGTGTTGATAACACAGGGATGTTTCAGCTATTGCTGAGCAGTGCTTAAACAGTGCCAAGGCCTTTTCTGCTTCTCACGCCCCAGAGTAGGCTGGGGGTGCACGAGAAGTTGGGAGGGGACACAGCCAGGACAGCTGACCCCAACTGACCAGAGGGATATCCCGTACCATATGACATGCTCAGCAATAAAAGCTGGGGGAAGAAGAAGGAAGCGGGGGACGTTCAGAGTGATGGCGTTTGTCTTCCCAAGTAACTGTTGCACGCGATGGAGCCCTGCTTTCCTGGAGATGGCTGAACACCTGCCTGCCAATGGGAAGTAGTGAACGAATTCCTTGGTTTGCTTTGCTTGCACATGCAGCTTTTGCTTTACCTATTAAACTGTCTTTATCTCAACCCATGAGTTTTTGCACTTCTACCCTTCCAATTCTCTCCCTGCCATCCCACTGGTGGGGAGTGAGCCAGCGGTTGTGGGGTGCTTAGCTGCCTGCCAGGCTTAATCCATGACACTGTGTGAATCGTTATTGCAGAATCCCTCTGGGCTTTAATTCTTTGCCAATACAGAAAGAGCACAGTCATAGTGTCTCTATGTCAGTCTATACTACTGAGCATCCCACCAAGGTGGGACAATGACCATAACATGGTAAGGAAGACCAAGAGGCTACAAGATTAGAAATCACAATAGTAATAGGAGACTTCATATCTTCCAGATAGACTCAATACCTGTCGTGACAGGGCATGATGCGGACAACATTATTTTAAGCACTGTAAAGGATTGCCTTTTCAATTAATTGGTCGGAAAATCCACAAAAGAAAAGCCATTCTTGATTTAGTTTTAAGCAGAGCATGTGACCTGTTTCAAGATGCAGCCACTGAAGTTCTTCTCGGTAAAAGAGGCCATAAAGTGTTCAAATTTGACCTTCCTGTAGGACTGAAAAGTCAAAACACAAATCCACAATAATAACATTAAACTTAAGAAGTGGAACTATAATCCAATAAAGAATTTTATTGAGAGGAAATTAAAAGGAACCACTAAAAAGGTAAAATGTTTGCAGGTAACCTAAAGACCGCTTCAGGATACCACCATATTCCAGGCTGAGAATAAAACTTTAAAATGGTTTTCAGAGGGCAAAAAAACCCCAAAACATCCCAAGCAAGAATGATTAACATTTCAGTGAAAGAGTAAAAAAATTGTTTTCAGAAGTGGGAGTTGTATCATTATTTGGAAAGTAGACCAATTAATTCTTGGCATCCAGAATTACACATTCTAAAGAAGCTTTCAGAGTTTTGCAACCTTCACATGAGGGCCACTGTGTGAGCAGTCTGAGGCACTAAAGGGCTTCAGCTATGAGAAAAAGACGCTAAAGGGGTTCAGATATGCAGCTGCTAGCCTGCTAACTGTGTCTGGTAACCTGTTCCCTAAAGTAGCCTTGACGCGAGTGGAAGAGCCAGTGATACCTGTAAAGACAATTTTTTTGAGGAAAATTCCTGGACAGGAGAAATTCAGGAATTACAAACAAAGAACTCCAATTTTTGCATTGGTAAATTAGTCAGAACAACAGTAAAACCCAAGTTAGTACATGTATGAATAAATAACGGGCATGTATCCACATGACTTCTGTGGAGGGAAGAAATGCCTTGTGAATCTGTTAGATTCTTTTCAAATTAGCAATGAGACTAATACCCGATAATAAGAGACAGATGACTTTTTGTCTTTTTTTTTAAAGTGCTTTCAGAGAAGCTGAATATATATATATCACTGATTTAATTTGGAACTGTTTCTAAAACAGCTCAGCATTTTAGAACTGCCCCAGAGTACATCAAGTTGGCAACAAAAACTTGACACATCACAAGTGAACATATGTCTTCTCTGAAAAACCACATTTGAGTGTCTAGATACAGCCTACATCTTCTAAAATGCAGCACTGAAGTGATGATAATGTCTATTGGGAAACACAAAGAATAAAAAATACACTTCAGTAATTTCAATTTTTGAAAATTTTTTAGTGATAAACTTAGAACTCATCACCAATTTCAACCTTTTTTTTTTACCAACTACACTATATAATTGTTCACTTTTACTATTTTATACTGTAGACTTTGTTTTTATTTTCTTTGTATACCTGAAGCTATCTTCTGACCTTTGTTTAGACCAGGATTTTGAAAAATTCCCATCGTTGCTGAACCTTCCTGAAGTTTTTTTTCATTTCCTTGAGAAGACTACAGACTGTTACTCATTGTTTTAATTTGCAGTTTCTGTAATTTCAAATCAAACCTAACTAGACTGTTTAATCAAGGGAAAACAAGAACATTACTTAAAAAGTAAAACGAATAATGGCAAAAGCAACAAATCGTTTCGTAAGGGGCTTTAAACATTTATTCCAATGTATGCTGATTGTGCCTAAGAGCAGCAAAATGTAAATTAGATTAGTACTCAAGCTTATCATTAGGAAACAAGCTTTTTTTTTAAAAAAAGGAGAAAACCGCCAAAATTAAGCCCAATGTGGGTTAGGCCCTCCCATTACATAAACCACTAATCCACATCAAAACCTTTTTAGTAACATATGGGCCGTAATAATTTCCGGTGCTCTTTACTTCTTAAGCATAACAAGCTGTTAACTGAGAGGGACTTATATTTGCATTTGTAGTTACTAAAGAGATCAAAACTCGAATTTTCCCGTAAGGATCATTAGAGCCCATTAAAAAGTCTGAGATTCACGGTTAACGATATTAGTTAGCAAAGAATAGTGTTAAGGCATCAGGAATAAGCAATTCAAATCACAGTCCCTGATGGAAATGCAATGGCAGAGGTACAGTTTGTGCGCAGGATGTTTTGGGGGCACTTGAAAAATACATGCTGGCTGGCTGCGTTAACATCTGCCTAAGAAGTGCAGTGGTGAGAGAAATGGTGTACTTTCTTCCTTCTGTTTTTAAAATGAGAACGCATTACATGAGAGTATTTTTGTAGCATCTAATAACAAGTTTAGATTTATTTTCTTTAGAATACAACCTTTGTATTACAAACAATACTTGATGATAGAGTATCCAATTAATTGCTAGCTTTATATGCATACAGCACATAATGAATTTACATGAGTGTAGAAAAACAAAGTAATATTCATCCTTAGCGTAATCCCCCTAATTATGGATGTACGTTTTAGTTTTCATCTGTTCCATTATTCAGAGCACCTATTCTCCTTCCATTCATTCTTTTGCATGTCTCAAGCCTTCCTCYGTGGCCATGCTGCCCCTTAAAAATAACCTCTCATTAAGACATAACTAATCTTGTAGGCCAGATGAATGGAGTAACCACTATTCCTCATGAATGCCTAGGGTTTACTTTAAATTGTGAGATATTTGCAAGTAYGGTTTGAACAAGTCACTTTTCTCTCAAGCTGTTCAGGGAAATACAGGGACATCACTGAAACATATAATATATCTCTGCAGGAAAGAGAGTCCACGGTTGCCTCTTTGCTCTGCTCTGTATAATACTGGTCTGAAATTACAGAATTGGAGCTTTAAACTTAAATGTTAAGCTCTGCAGAGAAGGAGATGGTCTTTTTATTTGCTTACAAAGGGCCATGCTCACCTACAGTGCTGCAGGAACCAGAATAATAGTAATGCTTTAAAAAAAGTAGATATAGGCCAAAACCTGGCATTATCTAAACTCTAATAGCTGCTGCATTGACTGCAATCCAGGCAAAAAAGATGAAAACTAGTCACCCTAGTGAAGAAGGGGAGAGGACCTCCAAGTACAAAGCTGATTTTTGCCCTTTATTGGTATTTAGCTCATTTAAAGGTAAGCTGAAGATTTAAAAGCCTTTTTTTTAAATTGAAAATTACTCCTTCCCCCCCCCACCCCCCCCAGCAATATGTTCTAATCTTGTTCACTTTACTTGAGAACATGGTGAAAAATCAGGAAGAACTGTGTGGCAATGACTTTCCTGAAGGGAAAGGAAATGTCAAACAGGATTGCTCTGCGTGCACATGTGCCACAGAGAGGTGGTGATCARCCTCTCTGCCCTCCTCCAGCAGAAGGAGCAAGAAACTCCCGAACGACAGCCTTGGTCACATCCTCCCAGGACCTGCTGGGTTCCTCTAGTATCATCTTGAGCAGCAAGGTTCTCTTCCTCCTTTCCAAAGTATAAACAAACTCCAGCCACAGCTGATTTATAATTCTGGCTAAAGGGTCTTCTTTATTTATCAGATAGGAGTTACACACGAAAAAAGCCTTTTTTGCTTTATATTTCACCTCTAATTTGGAGTACCTAGTATCCCTCTTACCTTCCTTTGTCACCTTAGGACTCCCCTATGGGAATCGCAGCACTGTCTAAATAAATATCAGCACAGTACAGTGTGGAAATTCAGAAAGAAAAAAAGTTATGTGCAGTCAGAAAGCACACCCACTTTAAAACTCCACTTAGTTCAGCCAGGTGTTGTCAGTAACATTTATTTGCTATGAATTCCCCTACGGCTCCTGTCCTCTCTTCCAAGGCAGCTCTTGTTCTTGAGGAAAGCGAATCAAACATTAAGGACTCTTCTTGGAGTCATTTCTCAGAGCAGGCAGCATCCTTCTTCCGTCAGAAAGTGTGAAGATTGATGCCTGGACTGAACTAGTTCCCGTGGAGTTGATGGATAGGTTCTCCATGGTTCTTTCACTGATTCTGTCATTGGTGTGAGCCAATGCATATTTTATGCAAAAGATGAGGAGTTGGAGGGAGGGAGAAAAAAACTGCTTGGCCTGCAGAAACTAAAATCAATAGCAGTGAAACTCACTGTTTTAACGTACAGGACTTATAGCCAGTAATTAAACTTTACAGTTCCACAGAATAAGCTCTATCCATTAGGAGCATGACCTTTCTTTCTAGGAGAAAGATTACTTAAATGCAACGATCCACCAAAACTTTGCTGACAGAAAACGAACGTGTCTACTCATGAAAGGCCAGGTAATTGGTATGAGGTTACTGAAGCTGTTATTCGGAAATTTAGGAAGGGCATTCTCTCTCTAGATTTTGCACAAAACTGAGAGAAGTTCGCCTTACAGAGACAGATCTAACAGAGATGCTGCCAGCTTTGTTGTGACTTTCTAGGCCACAGGTGCCACTGAGCAGTTGCATACTCTGTAAAAACCCTATTCTGCTTTTACTTCCACCTATGCTGGTCTCTGAGAGAAACTCAGAGAACTAAACAGAATGGAGGAACGTTTTGCCACCACATGGCCAAGCGATGATCAGATGCTACAGAAATAAGACAACTGAATACAAGTAGGATAAAGAACCATATACAGTCTTAAGCACAAAAAGTCTTTTAGGGGGATAAAAGAAGCTTTATCTTTGCCCTGAAGTGGTTTATGAGAGCAGCCTTTAGACCTGTAAGCTACAAAACAGATAAACTATCTAGGAAAGACTTGATTTTGAAGAAAACTAATGAAAATCAAGCTCTCCAACAAACGCATTCTCCCAGGAGAAAGCAATCCCAAACAGCCAGTTACTCTCCATTTTGGAAGCTATTTATTGAGCACGTGCTAAGTCTTCCTCTCATATACGCTCTCTCAGCAGATGAAGAAGCTAGATACAGCAAAACAAGTATCATCTGTTCCCTGAATACACACAGCCAGGGAAGCAAGACTCCTAGGCTCATGTAGCTTACCATCCAGCTCAGTATCGTAGTCATGTATAAGGCTTTTGAGCCTGGAAGATTCACAGGAAGATAAGAACAGGTCAAGAACCATATTCTTCTCTCAGTTATACAATAATTTGCAATCAGGACTTTGTTCAAGCAAATGCATTATCACTGTTCGGGGAATACTGCTGCTCTCTGCAATGTGTCTTAACAAATTAACACTTGCCAAGTGCTTTGAAGAGAGCTCTCCCATGAGGAATGCCTTGTTGTTTCTTGCTGCTGACATGCGCCTTATGTCCAATCTCAGGAAAAAATGGGGAGGAGCACTGTCAGTATCTGCCACGTTCCCCTCGTGACTTCAGTTCTCAGCGCCACGGCCCCGTTTTTGCCATGCTGGAACGCTGCAGGACAGAAGGTTGGATGGCACGGGTCCAGCATGTGCGGGAGCTCTCTTCCGATGGCAGTGGTACCGTGCTGGTCTGATGGTTAACCCTCTCTCTCTGCAATGTACGTTTCCAAACTACCTGCCCGCAGCTAGCAACATATTATCTTGGCCTATATACCCTCTTCCCAAATTGCTTTGGAGTGAATGAGTGAAACTGCAGACTGTAAGTGCCCACGGTACACTGGCAGCCACACATATGGATAAGGGCTTTTTCTCTCTTACATCCTTAAGCCGGTGCGTACATTGGCTTGTGATCCTGCCCTAAAAAATATATATTAAACCAAACTGACTTAATTCCCTATAGACTCCTGCATAATTCAAAGCCTGACTGGCCTATTAAGCAGAAGGTTTTCATTTCTTCCAGCTAGCTATTTAAAGATTATATATTGATACTATCTAGGTATATTGGTGATATCTTCTTCATTTGGAAGAGTGACTGCATCAGCAAACAGTTAACACAACTTATTCACACATCCCAGAATTACTCAGTTAGATGGTACACAGTCATGTATCCCAGCAGACATATCTAACTGAGCACCCTACAGACCTACAAGAAGTCAACAAAACCAGTTTCATTACAAGCTTGTTTGGATTTCAGTCAAAGTCACAAGCCTAATACTGCACAGGGCACAACTGCCATTTTAATACGTCAAAAGGACATAATTGAAATGAAAGCAAGTGATTATGACATGCAGATAAAATGTATTTTAATGCATGCAAATCTACTGAAGTTCAATTTTAATGTATGTCATTGACTGAAACAAATTCTGGTAATATCTATCTGTAACACTATTCCCTTCCGCCCTTTCCTCCTGTCTACTACTCTTCCCTCCCCTCATACACTTCAAATTGAGATAACTATAATGAGTAAAATGCACCAAATCATTATGATAACATGGTTCAGCAGGAATAGGATATTTCATTGATTTTTCTGCTTGCACTGTAAGAACCACTGTGTTCAAGAATTCAGAGGAGCAGAAAACTGAAGGACATATAATGAGAATTTTGTGTACTTCAATCACTTAGTGCATTTGCATCCTCATAATAAAATTAAAYGACCCCTTTTACTCCACTCTCATTTCTCAGCACAGCATTTAACATTTTTCAGTCATTGTAAAAATGCCTGGTTTCTTTTTTAACAGCAAAGATGTCAAAGTTATAACAGTGATGCTACTAACAATTCACACTTTTTTCTAGAGAAATGCTGTTCGTCACGTTATACCTGAAAAGCTTTAAATGTTTTTGAAATTTGTTTTAAGGGTGGACTTTGAAAAGGCAATTGCTGTAAATCATTTGAGAAGAGAGACATATGATATGACAATGAAGAGTGGTGAGGCCAGAGGTATTTGTCTCCCCAAAGTAAAAAAGACTATGCAGTGTTTAAGAAGTGTCATTGAAATGATGCCAGCTAGTCAAGCGCAAGAAAAAGAGTTAAATCACCAATGTGAATTCAGGAGACTTTTGGTTTGAATTTTGGCTTTGCTGTTGGGTTCCTTCCAACTTGATGCTAGGCATATATACTTAATCCCTGTATGCTTTATATTCTGCTATATAAAACTAAAATAATAGTACTTTCTGCCATGATATGTCTGTCTTGTCCTGTTCTGTAAGCTCTTTTGGTCAGGTACTATCTCTTACTATATATCTGTGTGGTGCCTAAACATGGGGCTCTGAATGTGACTGATGCATCTTAGTAATAATAAAATAACACTTTCTATCAATGCTTCTCTGTAGAGGGTGCTCCTGGCAATAAGATCTGAGGACTTAGGCAATTCATCCTAATTTACGTCATTCTCTGAGGTATTAGCATAACATCTTGCAGTGGATGACTTTAAATAAACATTTTCAGAGGTATTACAATGCATGTATATTATCTCAAACACTGACTCCCACAAGGACAGATTAACATCATGTACGCACACCGAAGAGGAATATGTAAGTTTAATTTGCAACTCTGGCTCTTTCATGTAAAACAGAGCTTAAGGCTGACGAAGATCCACTGGACCAAAAGTGCATGGCTGTGCCTTGTGCAGCTGTTGTTTCTTCTGAACGTCATTTTGATGATGGGCTGAAGTAAAATTAATGGCTTAACTTAAATCTGTGGGCATGCTTTGTGGCTGCATGTTGACTAATTTTAGGTGCCTAATTACTAAGCTCATCTCCTAGGCTCCTTCTGTGCTGAGAAAGGGGCATCTCAGAGCACCTGAAGCAGGCTCCTGCTTTGAGCTGCCCCCTGGTAGAACATGTTTCTGTTGACTAACTGCAGAGGGAAYGTACTTCCTAGTTTAGACATTTTAAGGTCAATGCCACAAGTTATTCAGTGTGAAAGCCACAACCCTGCCTCAAATCCATGGTTGGGTTTTTGGTTTTGTTCTGTATCAGTCCAAAAATTCATTCTCAGCCAAAAATCTTCACATTGGTAAATTAAATTCTCATCAATTTGAGTATGAAATACAGCAATATTTATTAAAAGACTCAAATACCAAGAGGCTTAATTAGGTCAACTTTTATTTTTGCAATTAAACTGCGACATCAACCTCTCAGGTGTGCTACAGCCATTTTGTGCCAAACACATGACATTAAATGGCAGGTATTCCCTGCACAGACAGCTGATGGTGGCAGGAAAGTGGCACAGAGCACAGCTGGCATCCTGAGGAGCATGTTGGTGACCTGCAGTCACCCCTGTCCTCTCTTCTGCCAAAGTCAAGGTTGACAGGTACCATTTATGAGACTTGAGTTCTTAAGTTACCATAAATATGTAGCTGCTACTGTGGCTGCTGCTCTCTCATTACTCTTGCTTTTTCAGTGGGACCGTCCTGATACCATTCATCCTGCAGAGTACTGCCTTCAGCTGGGTGGTTTTCTGGCTTTCAGCAAGGCTGTTTCTGTGAGTAGCAAGCTCTGTGGCACGGACACGACTGTTGACATCTGACCTTCTTCATCCAATAGTTTTCCTATATTTTATATTTATCAAGATTATTATTAATTTCACTAAATGTCAATATAGATTCAGTTCCTTTTTGGAAGCGTTGTTAGAAGGGCCTAATGCTATTTGAACACAATTCGTTATTATAAATGACCACATTATAAATGGCTGTGGTCTTCCAATAAAGAAAGTGCAGAATAAATTGCAGAATACAACATTTTACCGAGGTTATATGGTAAATGGCAAAGTTTCTTCATTGTCTTCATTTCTTGCAATGCCAGCTGCCACTGACATCTAAGTACTCTAAAATAAATACTCTAACATAGTATTTTGAACCTTTTTCCCCCGCAATGGGAACTTCACTTGGCTGACAAAGCATGAATTAAGTCTTATCTCTAGTACTTCTATGGCATATAGCTAGTGACCACTTTTGAGAAAGAAAATATTTCCTTTGACATTTTAGATGAAAGTAATGCGTTCTGTTTGTTCTACAGGTACTTCGCATAAGGGCAAAGTCTCACAAAGACAGAGTTAAATGGTGGTTTACAAGTACCTTTTATATCTGTGAAGACAACTACTCTATTGCAATAGCACCCAGATTCAGAGAGAACAGTCTTTCTGCCGTAAGAAAGACTTAGTTTATTTTTGTGTCAGCAGAAAGCTTTGCTTTCCTTCATTGCTTGGGATTAAAATAGGCTTACTTATTTAAAAAGTGACAAGTTATTTTCCTTGGCAGGTTATTCAGATAAAAACACTAAGTATCCTGTAGTGTTTCCACTGGAAAAGGGAAAGGGCAAGTTTTTGAGACAAGATAATGGAGTTACCACTCTAAACTTCCCTGAAGATGGACCAAGAGAGTGAAGAATGGGGTTTACAAATGAATCAAAGGAGGAGCTTCTAACTCCAGTGCCAATAAAAGTAGCTCTCAGGATGCTATGTGTGAATATAATGGGCTTGACRTGAGCTAAACTAAAACTCCAGGCATGCTTAGCTTCCTTGCATTAAAAAGTCAGGCTGCAAATAATGTTTGACTAGTCATAAGGCCATGTCAAAACCAGTATCTGCCTTGGGGGCAAATATAAAAACATTGTGTGGGTGATGCTTCAAAAAACTGATAGCAAAAAATATGAATTCTGGGCACACATTCTACTGCTCAGTTCTACAAAATTGTCACCAAACTGTGAAGCTGGGAGTAGATTAGGATTTCAGAACAGTCAGATTTTAAAAAAGGAGATTAAACAGTGCTACTTTCTGTTAAGAAAATGACACACCCGTAGTAGCCAGATGTAAATACTCCTACCAACCAGCTCTAGAAAAGGCAGAATAATCACATATATTGCAACAGCACAGCTAAGAATAGGAATTGGGGTGGTCCCACAACATGATGGACAGGGAATGGCATAGTCTATTAATACATTTACTTGACCTTTGCATTCAGCCAGGCTGCCATATAAGTAGGCATTGATGCATAGCTACGTGACTTTAAAACAGTAAATGCCTAACAGTGTAATATTGAATGGCTGCTGTCCGTGAGCAATGAATGGTAGAATATGGGAAACTTAAACTCAGAAAACTGGCTTATTAGTTAAGTAAACAGCAGATACTTAATGCACTGGTTTCCCACATACTTCTGTGTCACACACCGTGTGCAGAGCAAGTGAGGCAGAAGAAGAGAGAACTTCGTACCTTCCTCAAGGACTGTGGTTGTACAAGACTGATTGATCTGGGAAAGTGGGGACAGGATTTAAAATAGAGTAGCAGCAAATGTAATTCATCTTTTGGATGCAGTGTGCTTTGTCCTGTATATATTATAGGAAAGAGCTTCCTGAACAGCCCTGACAAGAGCCCTGATCCTTAGGTAGCTACAGGAGTCAGAGAAACCCGACACATCTTCAGCCAGTGGAGGGATGTCTGATATGCGACAACTAAAACATACCAGACTACAGCAATGACAACTAGTTTAAAATTTTCTCTTTTCTCCTATCAGAGAGGAAAAAGCACGCACATTTAAATCAGTGGCCCATATATGTAGACAAACATAGCACTTTTTCATATGAAAAAGAGATTCCAAGTGCCCAGCAATTTTGGAGGTCCATTTCTCTTCTGCTGCTGCTGACCTCACAGTGGCCCAATATTTTATTTTGAAGTTCAACATTCAAATACTCTTTTTTTTCACCTAAAACTTAACTTATTCTTCCAGTTATCTGTAACTTGTTGGTGAAACAGTGGCCATTCATATACTTAAGGTTTAGCCAAAGGTATTTCATCATGAAATACCTGCATTTATTTGGTGTAAAAAATTCAGGAGACTGGTGTTCCTTGGACCATAAATCTTCTTCTTTGTCATAGGCTTAATGAAGTGAAAGCCTGTTAATTCAGGTGGACCTCTGATATGCTTGAGCCATGGGTGAGATGAAAGATGTATCACCGATGTTTTTTCTGGAAATAGAGTATTAAAATGATGTTTTAAAGCTGTGTACAACATTCCGACAGTTTACTCTGCCAAGGCAGAAAGAAGTTTTTCACACCCAGATTTTTTTCTAGAAAATGTCATAACCCTTCAAGCCCTCCTTGACCTGTTTCCGTAGCTGCACTGTGGAACATGTAACATATCTACGTGTAGCATATATATATATGGACTATGTCAGAGAGTGGGCTTCACACAGGATTAAATCATCCCAACTCCACTGAACTTGGTGCTGCTGCACTGAGAAGTCCCTGGGCCAGAGATGGGAAGAGCTGGGGCGGTGGGTGGGGGAAAGTACCGGCCAACATCTTCCTCTCTTACCCCTCTTCTTACACTCCTCCCCTGTGGACCTGCTGCTGGTCTTGCTGGAGACAGAATACGGGGCTCATGAACCTTTAGTCCAACCCCTGGCAGCTGTTACCGTAATCATTTCCTTAGTGTGACTTCAAAAGCATGTCAAACTCTCTTGTGTTCACATTCAAATTCTCTGAATTTGTCTCAGAATACCTTTGGGGCAGGGAATCACTGTTCCTTGTACTTCTCTGTAGTTAACAGCTAGAGGAATGGAGATTCCTAAAAGTCAGGTTTTATACAGGACACTTGTTCTGTAAAGACAGGAATAGCCATCATCCCAGCTTTGGTCTTTTAATACAAATGTTTTCCACAATGTCGGGGTTTTTTTCCCTGTCAAACCAAGAGYAATAACCATTCAATATCAATTAATCTTAATACTTAAGAAAATCATAGAGAATGAATCATTTATGAGATGCAAGCAAAGGTTTTGAGCTCAACAAACAAGCAAGTGCATATGTAAGTCAATTCTTGTCCGCCTCACACTTTTCCTGCTGAATGAAGTAAGAAACTGAACTTTTTTTTACCTTATTTTGCTGTTGCACAGAGGAAATTTTAAAAATATCTAGAAGATTTTGTAGCACAAAGCCTTTGCCCCGTTATTAATCTAGCTTCAGATGACTTCTTGCTTGGGATCTGACTTCTGAACATGAGAAAAGACGTTTTTACTGTAAGGGTCATCAAAYACTGGCACGGGTTGCCCAGAGGAGTCCCTAACCTGGGAGATACTCAAAACCAGACTGGACATGACCCTGAGCAACCTAGTTTGGGGGGCTCTGCTTGAGCATGGGGGTTGGACCAGATGATTTCAAGAGGTGCCTTCCAGCCTCAGCCATTCTGTGATTCAGACAAAGATGCTGCTTGGTTTTGAATGTGGAATCCACATCCTAGAATTTATTTCAAACTTTTATTAATCATGAAATTRAAAAGAAATGTTTTTGAAAGTCTGATTGAAACACAAACATGGAAACATGGGAGTAAGATGATATGTTCTTTAAGTATTTTATTTTCAATTGATTATATTCACTAACATTTCTCTGAAGGAAAGCTTTCAATTAAAAGCTCTGAGAATTCCACATGTGGAAAAGAAAACATTGATCTGCTTTTATGTTGTGAAAGGGTACCTAGGACACAAGCAGTCTTAATGATGAAGATGTGACGTCTTTACAGATTTGCTTATGTACTAGGAACACTGAAGAACTTGCAAGTGCTTTCTTGGGGAGGAAACGCCTCAGGGACTGAAGGCTCTCCAACAGTTTCAGGAACCAAGCACGTCCTGCGCTTTGGTTCCTAGGATGGCCACAAGCCATTGATCTATCAGCCTGACCCARCCTTCCCAAAGCAGCTTCTTCTCCTTCAAGAAATTCCAGGTGATCTTCRGAAGTGGACACTTGGAGGACATGCTAGCTAGAATACCTTAAACAATGCCATTCCTTTCATTCCTTTTTGTCGATGTTTTCAATCAATAATTTTCCATAAAATATTTACACATGAAGATGGTCCAGCAATGTTATCAGAAAATTAGTAATGCTAATAAAAAGCCTCCTGCTGCAGCTAATGCAACCATAAGCAGTATCAGAGTATATGTGCACGTGAATCAGCAACTCTCAGAATAAAACCAGCTCCACTGAAGTTGAAATCTACTTTAGTGAACACCAGCTGAGGATCCTGATCATAAAAATATCAGAAGAATAAGTGAAGACTTTTGGCCTCTGCATGCTTTCTGTACTATATCTAATCTGAGAAGAAAATGAGATTTTTGGAGTCAGCAATTTAATCCCAAAACCACGAAGGCAAATACTTCATTGATATTAGTGTAAGATGTATTTACTGAGGCTGTTTTATTGCTCCTCAGATACTTCAGCTAAACTTTAGTATTATATTAAGGTGCCTGAAAATACCCTTCACTGCAACAAGGGATAACACAAGCTCAGTATTTTTAATGACACTCCTCTGGTGAGAGAGGTTGGATTTTTGGGTCCCTGGGTTATATTGCAGTTCAGGATAAGAATCTGATTGATTTCAAGTCATTATGTCTGGATTTCAAGTTGTTTTGGCTTGTAACACTAAAKTCTTAAATCAAATGGGAAAACTCCATCAATTTGGAAGATTTAATATTCCCTTGTTGTCATTAATACAGCTCTAGGTACACCCCATTTTAAAATGTGGTAGGGTTGGAGCCCAAAAGGAGCTGTGCCCTTACTAGCATAAACTGACATAGGTCCATCAAAGACAAATGGAGCTATACTGAATTATCTTGCCCTAAGTTCTAGGTACAATTTTAATAAGTTCTAGGTACAATTTTAATACTGTCAATACGGATAATCAGGGAGACTTGCAAGTATATCCACTTATGGGCACAGAATAATTAAGCTTTCTCTGGTGTTTTTTTTCAATATTTTGTTTATAGTGGTGAAATACCTTTCCATTCTTCTTTCCACCTTTGTAAAACACATAAAGGCAGAAGTAACTAAAAAAAAATTCTATTATCATGGTGAGAAAATCAGCATATTCRCAGCAGTGTATAGATTACATAAGTAGGAAAGAATCAGGAATTAGTGTTGTGAAGGAAGATTTAAGTAATCCAAAGCAGTAAAAATAACTGTGCTGATTAATTTCTCAGCTTGTGAAAGCATTTTATTCATTCCTAAAAGACACTGCACTAAGTATCATAGTCACAGCTATAGAAGTTGCCCTATATCAACTGGATTGTTTCAATTAACCTGTACTTCAAGCTAATTAAGAACCACAACAAGTCAAAAGAGGTCTAGGAAGGCTGGCAGTGGATTTCTCAATTACAACATCATTGTTTCAGATACGATCATCTTCTCCTGACCCTGGCTTTGATTTACATAGCAAGCTATCAGTGTCATGGTTAGAGAGGAAAAAGATACGCTTACAGCCAATTTGAGTCTTGTTATATATAGTGCTTTCTCCAAAGGGGCATTTCAGCAACTGGTGATGCTAGCCCTAATTTTTTGACACAACACAGAAAAATGAGGGATTTTGGCTGAGAATTATTATCCTCTTCTGTTTCCTACAGAAAAGGCAGAAAAGTGTTTCTAGTGGGTCAAGTAATGGGATAGTCATCAGCTAGTTGCAGAGAGCATTCATGCAGTAGCACAATAGAGCGGACAGAATGTGAATTAGTCAGGAGTCAGGACAAAACAAAAACCCAGACGGGAATGGAGAATATGGCGAATGTGACTGTTTTCAATTCACAACGTAATGCTAATACTGAGGTCTTCAGCATCATTAGCTATATGAGAGGCAAAAAGCAAAACCTGCAAGAAATTGGCTTACAGATGCAATAGAGCAGCTTAAGTTTAATTTGAACACTGCAGAGGAGAGTCACTTTAAAAATATATACCAGTTGCTTACAGAAATGCAGTTTGTGTAGGCTTTGGGTTATTAAAACAACTGTAAAAGAATATTGTATTGAGGCATAGGCTTTAGGATAAAAAAAATTGTTTTTACATAGGAACTTCAGGCTAACTTTGAAAGAACATTTCTCCTTGATTGCATTTAATACAGGAATTGTTTTCATGTATAATTCCTTTTGTAATTATAGGAAGTATATTAGATGAGAAGCTCACTTCAAACATCAGAATATTAAAGAACTTGATCCAAACCCCAATCAATGGAATGGGCAGCCCCCCAGGGAGCCCAGCACAGCTGGAAATGAAATGTTCAATCTCAATCCCAGCAAGACCAACATGATGTTAGCTACAAGGGGAGGACCAGCTATGAGCAAGCTCCAGACACTGTCTGTTCAACTTGTCATTAGAGTTAGGGTAAATATCTGCACTGCACAATCTACCGACATTTAGACACATGGCATGAGCAGGAGCTCATGCACCTCATTATCAGACATGTGAATAGAAGGTACTGGACATACTGCGGTGCCCCAGCTTTTATGCACTACTAAGAAATACAGTAAATTAGTCTCAGCAGAGCACTGTGTTAGTAATGCTAGACAGTAGAGTGACACAGAGGTGTCTTTACACGGCAYGACCTTGGTGACAGAGGAGCCACAGTGGCGTGTTATCCTGCTTTTCCCATTCATCTTGCCTGGAGACGTGTCCTCCCCCTTGGGCTCTGCACCTCCATCACCCTCCGGGGCAGATCTGTGTAACGCCATGGGTCAAGCTCTGGGAGCTGTGTGCAGGGCTGGCTCATGTGGACCAAAGGCAGTCCAAGGTGGCTGGATGACATTGATCTTGTACTTCTCTGCATATATAAAAGTACATGTACACAAGTACATACTGATGACCCTTGTCTGAACATGGAGGAGTCCAAAAAAAGAAAGTTTCTCCCAGTCCACCCAGGGCTTAGTGACGTTGCAGCAGTGCTGTCTACCTATAAGCACTCATCTCAATGTTGAGATCTGGCCTTGCTGAAAACCCAGCAATGGGCATGGGTTATTTTTCAATACTGATAAAGCTGTCAAGAGCTGTAGCACAGGGAGAGGCCCAGGCAGATCCTCACGTTCCACCACAAGTAGCACTGTGGGAAGTACAAATGGGATKGCTAATGAAAGCTCCCTCTTCATCCCCCAAGGAATAAAATCCTTCCCCTTCCTCTCTCCCACATGCCAGCCTCTCTGCACCTAGTTCAGGGACTATTTGATCCTTGGGTTGCAGCCACAAGGGCATACGGTTTCCGAGATAGATGAACTCCAAATAATTTTTGTCTGCTGCTTAGTGCTGCCCCTCCAGCCCCACTTGCCTGTCTTCTTTCTTCATCTTTCCTTCTCAGACTCCCATTTCTCCCCTCCATCCTTCATTCTTAATGGGCTCCCTTCTACTTCTTCCCTTTCCTTGACACTTGTATCCTAATTTACTCCTCTAGTATTCGTGCTAACTCTTAATAAAAATTAAACATGATCAACATCAAGACAAAAATGGAAGGCACAAGCTGCTTTTCCATGTTCTCCTTGACGGTGTGGGTGAAGTATGGTGCCTGCTTTGCGGCTCATCTGTCTACTTTTTCTAATATAAGCTTTTCATAGAGGGGAGAAGATCTCCCTGTGGCTAGTGATTGAAGAGGGGAAGAAGCACAAGCCATCCTGCATTCAACCAATTCCTCTCACACGTAGAGAGAGGAGATTAAAGTCTGCTAATAGATGATTGTGGAGTTCTGAGCAGGTCTGGTATGGCACAGCAATGCATACTGCTTCATTTCCAGCACTGCCCGCATGTGTGCCTGTGACAATGGAACCCCTGTCTGGGCTGGAAGTGCTGCACAGTGCCACAAAAGAAACAATAAATATAAATAAATAAGACCCAGTAACTCAGATGATTAAAAATACACATATGTATAATATATACATACATTATATTTTATATATATGCAAGTATGTAATATACAGATATTAAAATCTTCTAAGTAGCTTCTTAAATTATGTGCTGATAGGTATATATATTTAAACCTGTTTATCTATACACATAGTCAAAATCCCATATATTGTTTTTTATCACAGATAGCATGTCATATTTTATTATCTGTGGATATGTAAAATAGATCATGCAAACGCCAAGTGAAAGACAAAACATTCACAGAGCAAACGCAGTTTCTGTGATCCTTAGAATGCAGAGCTTTAAAAACGAAAACTACTGCTCTTTGTGAATTTAATTTTGCCAGGTGCTACATAAATGATGATGCGAGCTATCAAAATATAAATTATACATGTTTAAAATGAAACATTCATTGTTATGGGCAAAATTATAGTCTTTCTTAAGCAGTGGAGGAGTTTTTCCAAAATCCTGATTCATGCCTGTGGATGAGTGGAAGAGGCCTACAAATGCCAGAACTGTTCTTGGCGCTCCTTGCTACTAGACCAGCTGCCCTGGGAGTAGGGGCATTTTGGTCTGGGATGGACTGAGCTGCACAACACAAAGGACGAGTTGCAGAAAGGAGTAGGGCACTTCCGAGGCACCTCCAAAGTTTGCACTAACCCCTGGGATCTGCTGAAGCAGGGAGGTAACTACCACCCCAGAGCTGCTCCAGCTGGTAGTCAGAGGTGAACTCTCTGCTGGAGTCCTTGAGAGGGCAAGAGGAAGCTCTCCCATCTCTTCCTGTGTTGCTGACTGCATCAGAGCAGGAAAAAGTGTATTTCTGGAGAACCAAGGGAAGTAATTCCCCTGCTCTTGTCAATCCAAGAAGAAAAGGGCAGAAAATAGCAGGTTCATAATATCCTTTCTCCCTCAGGTCCCACTCGATTTCRTCAATGCTGGGGTACTACAATAATAAAGTGAAATACTCTCTTTTTGACATTTAAGTCACTCTTTTGAAATAAGTGTGGAAGGAGAAAAATGAGTTAGGACACATTTAAATAATACTGGGTAGAGATTTGGAACAGTCATTAATTTACCCCACCAGCTTACTCATAATTAATATTAACTCGATGGCAGAAAAGAGAAATATACACTGGGGAAACAGTGTGGTTTAATAAAAAATAGTATTAATTCTTCTCCCCTCTGCATTATCTGCTAAAAGTTTGAGTTGTTTTTTGGGKKTTTTTTTTTGGTTTTTTTTTTGATTTTTTCTGTAAGAAGGAAATACGACAAGAGCTTCTCAGAGCAGAAGCATTGCTCTTGGTCAAATGTTGGAAGCTCGCATTGACTCCACTCATTTTAGTGGAACTTTCTAGATTTCTGTTAATGTGACTAAGCCGAAATTGATAAAAGTCTCTTCTTCAATGGAAGATGTGCCAGGATGTTCTATGTATATACAGTAGAAGTCATCTTTTTCAAAAAGTCTCTAGTGTACCATATATTGGAGAAAAAATATAATAGGTCTTTGGCTGAGAAAGGTTTTCAGTGGGTTGCATTTGAGTTGCAGGTTATTTATGTCTTTTAGCTAAATAGTATGGTGGATAAAAGTATCTACTGCTCAGGGAAACGCAGTTTTGCAGATTAATGTTAGACCGGTTCAATGGAGTGGATCAATGTTAGTTTGTTAAGAGATTCGCTGTAGCATTTTTAGTGAAAAGAGTTTGGAAAGGAGAGAACTGCATTTATGGGTTTGGGGACATAAATAAAGAGAGTACTTGGACCAAAAAGAGCTTTTTAAAATGTGATGTTTAAACTTGCTGTAATCGTGGTGCTATTTTCACTGGGGAAATAATTTATACTTAGTTTCCTATGTATTACGATGCTTCAGTAAAAATACTTGTGTCTTAACATTTTTAAGTTTAAAAATTAATTTAACCTCCTCACGTGAAATTCAGTGGTGTTTTGGTAACATGTTGTTAAAGAGAGAGAGAGAAAAATATAAAAATAATCTTTGACTTCAACTGAAGCAAAATTGAGGGCATGTCAGGGGAATCTGAAATAATTCCACTCAAACAGCTCTCTCCTCTGCCCTGCCAGCACCAGCACGGCGCTCCATCACTCACATCCACCAGCTCTGCTCTGCAGACCAGATTTCTTGTCTCGTCAGGTCGGCTTCCACAGATTTCTGTAGCGGCTCTCCCAGGATAGCTGTTCTTCACGGGCAGCAGCACCCTCAGAGGCATAAAGGTTACTTGTGTTCCCGGTGGCTGCAGGGATGCTTGGGGCTTGCCCCTTGTGTGTTCCCAGTCAGTGAAGTGGAAGACAAATTTCCTTCCTCTCCTATCCCCGCCTCGCCTCGCCCCGCCTCTCCCCTGCACAGGATTTCCTTCACAAGCACAGTGACGTGGTGTCAGAACCAGAGGCAAGACATGCGGAGACCCAGAAATTAATTTTGCAGGGGGTAAACGGGACAAGTTAACAGCAAGGAGGTGAGGGAGTAACAGCAGAAAGCGTTGAAGAGGTCAGTGGACAGATGACAGGAGTGGAGGGTGGGAGATACCTGCGCATTTGGTTGGTCTGAGAGGGAGAGAGTGGTCGAGAAGGGGGATCTGAGCTACTGCACCGTCTTTAGAAAGTTCATCAGATGAACAGAGCCTGTCTCCGGCAGTGGCAAAATTTTTCGGGCACATGGGACAGGTTCACTGTGATGATGGCAGCTCGGTGCTGGGTGAGACAGRGCCTCTGTGGAGGGGCAGCACTAACCCAGGCCTGACGGTCAGGCACAGGAGAAGGTGTGAGGAGGCAGGACGTGCAGGGGAAGTCCGAATGCTGATGGAGCAGCCAAACCCAAGCCTGCAACCAAAGGAGCCGCAATGGATGCAGGGGCTCAGGAGATGAAGAACCCGACAAATCATTTGGGTTTTCAGTTCCTATCTCCTTTGGAGTGATACTTATTTTGCAAATGTTCTTGAAAGAAAATGTTTGAGCAAGTGGAAAGAGAAAAGAACAAGAAAGAGATGTTTTTGTCTTTTCTTTTACTCTTCAGTTTCTTACAGCTTTTTTCTAAGGTACATTTGGAGTGAAAGATTTTTCTGAAGATCCCGGCTATTTGTTGGAAGAGCAGGACGCTGATTTGGCATGGTTATTTTTAGAYGATGCTATCATTTTCTGTGTTATCAGGTGTTGCATGTAGGTTATGAAAGACCTGGGGAAGTCTGATTTATTATGTTTCCATTTGGAGCTTTTACTACTGYGATATTCTACAATCTATTGCTGAATCTTGTTCTGCATGATGGTAGCAGATTGGGAGGCAAATGCGGAAAACACAGCCTTCCCAAATGAATGCTAACTGCAGCCTGTGGTCTCAACTCAGTAAGAAAGTAGCTTAGGCTGGATAAGGTCTGCTTAAAGTCCTGAGGACAACACAACGCAGGTAAAATTTCTCAGAACTTGACCGAGAAATTGAGAAAATTTCCAGATTTTCTCAAAACTTCCAGATTTTTCTACACGTTTGCATACACTTGACCTTCTGATATTTTGACCACATCCAAACTCAAAACCAGAATTCTGAAATGGATGCAAAATGTGAGGGAGGTGGTTTACGTGCCCAGACTCAGTCATGAAGCCCTGATATCAGACAAGGTTTTAGCTATTAGCCTAATAGTATTACTTAAACTGCAAATTGCATAATAATTGTGCATTATATCTAACTGGAATTTGATGTTGTGAAACAAGAATAAAGACCCCAAATTCCTGTGTAAAGGACTCTGTGTTACTATTTGTAATATTAATGTGCTATGTGATAAGAACAGACTTTGATTACACACACTACCTTTCATTCTCAAGGTATTTCAACACATCTTACTAATAAATTCATCTAAATATTGGCAATGCAATGAATGAGTAAGCAAACGTGGCAGCCAGTATGAGCTGAACAACAGCTCGCATGTTAAGGCTCTGGGCATTCAAACCTGCTTAACTGGGAGAAAAAAGATTGGCAAGAGACCTGGGCTTTTTCCCTACTCTTTCTGAATGAAGTCCAAAAGGAGATTAAAGATTCGAGAATATCGATAACTGGAGACCAGCAAGATGAACTGTATTGAGACTCCTCATTTTAAAATATCAGCCAGAAATAAAACAACACTCCTTGTAAAGCATGCCATGATTTTGTGGGATAGAGCTTACTGGGTGATTTACTATGTTGCAAGCAACAAAAGAGCCGCATGGATTAGAGCTTACTGTAAAATTAGAAACCTGGAAGACACTTCCAGGGAAATTTCAGTCAGTTTAAAACTTTTTCTGTCCTTTTGTGTTTCAAAACAGTCCCTTTCTAATTCTAAAACATTTTTTTAGAACTATTTTGAGAAGAGGAAATGTTTTAAATCTCAAAGTGGGCAGTTTAAAAACCCTCTCCTCCCCCAGTTTTCCTGTGAAGAATTGTGAAAACAGAACCTTCCACTTCACGTCTGCTCTGACCAGTACAGGACACAGGGGTCATATACACAAATAAAATCAGAAAAACTGGGCAAAAAAGATCTTCCACAATAGCAAATGGACTATTTTTCATTTAAAAGTTTGGCCAGTCTTTGCAGCATTAGAGCCAATTTGGATTTTTCCGTAACTGTTTGTAGTTTTTTAAAAGCTGTGGCTTTTTATGTACGAAGCTGTGGAATACAACCTAGGTATCACTTAGCTACACCCTGAAGCCGAAGCTAGTACCTCTTTCAAGTTTCCTATGAGCCACTCCTGCCACAAGGGGTTAGCAGAGTTTGAGCTGTTCAGGTTTCTACTACTGGTAGCAAGTGTCCGCAGACCTCTGCCACTCTCTCGCACTCATTATTAAGCTCTTATTTTTCCCATTCTGTTCAGTCCGAAGAAGCAGAAGATTAAAACCAGTGGTATTTTCAAAAACATATAGTTCTGGTCAACTTCTTATCTCACTGAAATGAACACTGAGGTGTCTTTGACTTTTGCAGGAGCCCATTTACGTTGAGGACAAGTGGTTCTGAAAATACCACTAGGTGTATTTTCCAGATGAAATATTTTCCTTTTTTTCCTTCAAAATAGTACCATTTCTCAGTCAAGTGGAACTAATATGACTTCTCTTTGGGAAYCAGTACTTGCTGTTATATCAGTGTTATTTGCCATGCCAGCGTGACTGTGAAAATAAAAGTTGCCACTCCAGTCAGAGCTGCTTCTACTGCACGGTTTTGCACAGTGGATGAATGTGTACCCAAGGGGTAGCTGTCATTAGCCATTGCTCAGTGGCTGAGATTTTCCTGGATTCGGAGGTGCACGCCTTCTCTCATGTTTAGCAATTTGAAAGGCAATGACAATTATAAACTTGTGCAAAGTTACTGAGCCATTCAGTCCAGTCCAGGGTTGCCTGACGGATTCCTTTTCTGCCTCCTACGTGAGAGCATACACTGTAGTTATTAACCACGCGAGTGATTTAATATAATTGTCACCTTCAGCCAGTGTGATGTGTGTGAGACAGGCGAGGGTGCTGGCTGAGCCTGTCTCTCACCCTCTGTTAAGGGCATGTCCCACAGGAGCAAGAGATGGGGGCGGCTGGTCACACAGAGCTGTGAAAGTGGGCACGGGGCCGGAGCAGTGATGCCGACATCCATAGCCACCGCTCGCAGCTGCAGAGCGGTGGTGGCCCCAGAGGAGGCACGAGCCGAGCTACGCGCCGACACCGTGGCAGGGTGGCAGCAGACGAGGCATGAAAGCTAATGGGAAAAGTAGCTGTGTCACCCTGGGGGCTGGCAGGGAGCTTGTGCCTGCTGGTGGATTTAGCTCTGTTCCTAAGGAAAGGATGTCTCTTAGGTACACAAATGAAAGATAAACATCACAGGCAAAAATTCTCCAAGATGCATGTAAAACGTGCTGTAAGAAGTGTAAAGTGGGGCACTAACTAGTATCCTGGCTGGGAGTCTCGGTAGTGAGAACTCCTGAATAGCCTAAATTGCTCTGTAAACAACAGAGGCAGGCTTTTCAGGAAACATTTGAGACTGACTGGGAGATATAATGTAGACGCATTTCCATTGCACTTCAGCATGTGCTGCAACTGCTCCGAGGAGTTAATTTCTGAAACAATAGTTAGACAGACTGGAGAGAAATACAAAATAAACAAATTTAAATTATTTCAATTTTGGATCTCAGCTATGCAATTTTAGTTCTGTTGCTAGGTGGGAGTCACTCTCCTATTATGTTTTTTTCTTTTTTCAGATCAGCTGAGGTCCCATATGTTTACCTTATAGTGAAGCATTTTGAGTTTCACTGAACCTTTAAAACTGAGATTTTAAGAGTAATTTGAGAACGTCAAGTCGCAGGGGAAAAGCTACCTGCTAGCCAAGTCAAGGACGGGGAGTATTATGGTCCCTGGGCCCAACTGTTCAAAACTGGCCTTGACTTTTCATCACTTGAACTTTGTGAACTCCTGATCCCTGGCGAGCAGTCCTGCAGTCCCCTTGCTGAGGCTCCTGCCACGTCTGGGGAGATGCACTGTAGTGACATGTCTCCTGTCCCTCATGCGGTTGCAGAGGTCCAGGGTAGCAAACACACCACAGAAAGTGCTGCCTTCCCTCCACCTTGTCCCCGCGGGAGTCCCTCAGCCTCCAGATATCATGCACCTTCGCCTTATCCCACGCCCGGCCCCCCAGAAGGGACCTGTGCACACACAGGGGCCTCCTGCCCCAGGTTCGCCTCTTGTCTGTATTTCAAACCCCCATTCAACCGGGAGGAAAAAAAGCAGGAATTGTGGGGCTGATAGGTGCAGGGGGAAAAGCTTCCCCAAGGCCAAGGAGAGGCCTCCAGCCTTGGGGGGAGAGACCCGCGGGGGCCGGAACAGCACATAGCACAACGCGGGGCAAGTGGCCTGGCAGGACCGGGGGCAGGGAGCATCTCTGTCCCGTCCCTCTCCCTGCCCCTGCCCTGCCCGCCCTGCCCTGCCCTGCCCTGCTCTTGTCCCTATGTCTGTCCCTGCCCCTGCCCTGCCCTGCCCTTGTCCCTATGTCTGTCCCTGCCCCTGCCCTGCCCTGCCCTGCCCTCGTCCCTGCCCCTGCCCCTGCCCTTGTCCCTATGTCTGCCCCTGCCCCTGCCCCTGCCCCTGCCCCTGCCCCTGCCCAGCGCGGGCGGCCCGGGTCCGGCCGTGCCGGGGAGCGGCAGGACAGTTTTGTGTGCCTGTGTGTATGTGTGTGGTGCCCCGCCACGCCGCCCGTCCCGGTCAGCCCCCGGAGCCGCCTCGCCCCGCCCGGGGCCGCCCCGCGGGAGGAGCCGCCCCCTCCCGTCCCCTCCCTCCCCTCCCGGC
>JAYKAV010002933.1:1936264-2110177 GCA_035582835.1 Phoebastria nigripes | reverse complement strand
CCCGCGCCATGGGCGGGCGGCGCGGAGCGGCGGCGCTCAGCCGGCCCCGCCGGGGGTAGCCGCCCGCGCCCCGCACCCGCGGAGCCTGGCATGAACTGAGGCGGGCGCGGAGGATGGCGAGCACCCTCGGCCCGCGGTGGCCCCGGCGCCCGGCCCCGGGCGGCGGCGGCGGGGGGCTCCTCTTCGTGCTGCTCTGCGCCTCGGCCGGCCTGCCCCGGAGCGCCCAGCAAGTGCTGCGGATCGGTGAGTGCCGCCCGCGGGCCCTGCGCGTCCCGCTCCACGGGCACCGCCGGCTCCCGCCGCCGGGGGCGGGGACGGTGTAGGGGGCTTCTCGCTCCTGGGCTCTTCCCCTCCCTCCTGCCCCGGGCGCTGCGCGGGGGCTTGCTTGTGCCGGGGCAGCGGGACCCGCGTACCTCCCGCGGGGCGCGGCGCAGCCCGCGGGGAGCCGCCGCGCCGCGCCGGGGCTGGGGCTGGGGCTGGGGCTGGGGCTGTGGGCGACGCCGGCTGGGCTGCTCCCAGCCCGTGGCTTTCCTCGGCGGGGCGTTTGCCCGGGTAGCGGGGCGCAGCCCGCCCCGTTTGCTCCGCTGCCGGGCTCCGCGGGGCTCCGTGGGTGCCGCTCCCGAAAGTTTTCCCTGGTGCGCGGCGGCGTGACGCGGGGAAGTTGGGCGCGGGGATCCCCCCGGAGCGGAGCGGAGCGGGGCCGGGGCCGGGGCGAGCATCCCGGGAGCCGCTGGGGGCTGGCCGCGGGCGGGGTGGGTGTCACCGCTGGAGCGCTCCGCGGCAGCGGGTGTGAAGTGCGCCCAAAGCCAAACACCGCTCGCCCCGCCACGCCGGGGGGGCCGCAGGAATGGTTCAGTGACCTTAAAATGCATGCCGGAAAGTGCTGAGGTTTCCTCGGTCGGACCGGAGGGCGGGGAGCTGTAGCCTGCGAAGGGTAACCTTTTAGGATGGGGGACGTGTTTGCCCTTCTTTGCCCTCGGCCCCTAACCCTGGGGTGTGGGGAGCTCCGCGAGTGCTGTACATACGTGTAGCCCCAGAAAACAGGAATTTATTTTTAAGTAGAAAACTCCGCACCATGGAAACRGGGCTCAGTTCACAGGAAGCCTCTCTCCCTACAGTGGGTTTCTTGTGTCAGTCAAGTGAGACAGTGAATACAAAGTATCGAAGAGTTAGGGGTTAGGAAAAACTGTGGAAAAGATGTAGGCAGAATCTGCCACGCTTCTATTTCTCTGCCTATCCCTCTTTTGCTTGACAAACACTGAACATGAAGCAAAGAAAGAGAAAAGAAGCTGTTTACGCCACCCCGGGAGACGCATTCCTAAAGGCATGTTCTCGTGCGAAGTAAAAGATTGATGCCTTTTGACCTGGCAAGCATTAACCCCACTCAGCTTTCCTCACATGAGTGCTCCTTTAAACATCAAGTGGAAGGCTCCTCATATGCGTAGAGAGCAAGGGACCCGATGACTGAAACATTTAAATAAATTAAGGGACACAGTCCCTCAAAATGCTGAGCAAAGGCAGGCGTGGCGGGGGTGGGGGAAGAAAAGCTGAAGGCGCTCTCCACCTTGCAGCTGAAAATCTATAATGAGTATGCAACTGTCCACATTCAGTGTATGCTCACTTCTTTTTTCTCACGGGATGCAGGTGAAGTTTGCTGTTTCTCTGCTCACCACTACAGTGTAACCGTTCCCCGTTTTGGAGCCGAGGGCAATGTCTGTGCACATGCACAGAGCACATGAAACATAAAGCTTTGTGCTTTCACAGACCGGTAAATTCAGGGCCAATGAAACTTGTGGAAGAAAGTAAAACATGTTCAAATAACTTATCCACATGCTACAGCAGGATGCTTTGGAAATACACAAGCATCATCACTGCTACTAGGCAGCCTTAACTTGCTTAGCTTTAATGGGAATAGCCTCTGAAGGAAAAAGGAGCATGCCAGAGTTTAAAGGGAAACATATTTGCTTGAACGTAGTCTAAATGCTTAGCTCTGTGCAGGATGAAACCTCGGCTTCACAGCTGGCATCAGCGTTGCAGGGACCCAGGCAGAGATTTAGGGTGTGCACTGCTCCCTCTGCCAGTCTCCCCATTGCAAAACTTGCTTTGCCGCTTCTGTTTGGTCTAGCGAGGCTCCCAGGCAATTGCCCACATTGCTTTTCCCTAAAATTGCTCTGCGTGGTTTGTAGACTCTCTGCTGCAAGATCTGTGTGTAGCTCAAGTTCGGATTCACTCCGTCAGTGCGTGCAACGACGGTTCCCTAGCACTGGTTAGGCTCTGTTACTTCCACCACAGTGTAAATGATGACAAGTATGACAAACTGCTCAGCTTTCAATCACAGCAACCAAATACACATCCAAAGAGTTGCTGCTGGAGAATAAATACTCCTTGTGTGTTACATGGTTGTGAATGCATAAAATATTAAATGTATTCTTATTACTATAGTTACTACAAAGTAATGATGTTATAAAATATTAATCCTTCACATCCGTTAACAGCAGCAAGTTTCTCCGTGGAGTCTGTCACTCTTAGAGGTGACAAACAGAAGTAATGGCAATAACTCCTCCAACACTTTTTGTGATAACATAATAAAATCATCCCAAAGCATTTCTGACAGTGAAGAAAATGCTATTCAGCCATCAGATTTTCTTCTTCCTGTTCTACTTACTTAAGGAAAGGAAAGCACTGCTATACAATGGTGCAGCACTTTGCACCTGAATTAATACACTGGTAGTTTAATTGCATTTTCCACTGTTAGGGAGCTTTTGGATTTTTTAAAATTTTTCTGGCTTATAATACAAATGAATGGATTCTCTTGTTGGTATTTAATCAGTTGAGAAAGGACACGTGAGCGATAGAAATTCTAGCTATTTCTCAGCATCTAGCTAATGACTACTTTTCTAGTCCTCTAAATAAGAAAATGAGGGATGGCAATATGACCAGTAAAACTAACTCATAAGGATAAAAATAATGGATTTTGAGATAAGATATAGTTTTCAGTCTCAGGTAATACAATACTTAAATTTTAGTGTCTTACTGAGTGTTTCTTTCAGGTTCATGTTAAAAAGCTTTTCCCTTGATAGATGAACTAATAGAGCTGTCCAAGGAAATACCATCTTTATCTACACATAACCCACTAGACTATATTATATAAAGGTATATTTTAAGTTCATGACCCTAATATTTTTGATTTAATACCAAGGAATTTCTAGTTTTTACACTGAGTCAACCTAGCCTTCTTATCTATCCTACTTGTACCACTTGTATAAAATAAATGAACTCAAATAACAGAAGGAAGAATATAAATTAAGGCAAGCAGGTGCTAAGTTGCAGAAACAGCTTCCAAAGCACTGAAATCTCAGCAGCAACAACATTTATTTGTTAATACTGGATGCAGAGCTTTCTCATTTCTCACTGTACGTCCTTAAGGGCATTACAACTTCTAACTAGGTTATAAGAATATACTTCAGCGGTACTACATGAAAATTTATAAACGGTAGTCATTCAAGCTACGCTCTGGATTAGAACTAACCAATAGTTGAGAAACTATGCAAGTTATTAACATATCACTGGAGTTAATTAAAAAGAGAATGTGGCAGTTTTCAACAAGTACCTGTAGGAAGTTATACTTGGATGAATCTTGGAATTAATTTCTAAAATTAACAACTCGAGAAGATGAGTAATTTTTAGGTTTCATAGAAATTGCTTTAGGTGATGAAATAGATACCCTTCAGCTTGTACCAGAAGTAATTTTCAGTAATTTGTGTGTTGTGTGTTTCTGTAGTTAAATGGAATATTTAAGTATGGGTTCATACTCTGCACTGATTTATTCCTTACTTAAGCAAAATTCCAATGGTTTAGTGGATTGTGTTTTCAAAGATGCAGGATTAGCCCCATAATATTTCTCTCCAATTGAGAAATATAGATTTAAAACAGACACACATAAGTTAACCTAACCTGCAAAATCTTATTTTCTAATAAGTTGAAATTTTCAATATAGATTTCAAAATATATGTCTGTATGTCCCCAAGCAGGGCCAGAGCTGTGAGTTTTTTTCCTGCATGATATTAACCATTCCCATACTGTGAGAATGATAAAGACAAAAACCTAATTAATTTCACTGCAAATTTGCTACTTTTTGTCAACTCTTTCTGAGATTTTCTTTGTGAAGGGAATAATATTAATACACATTTGAGCTTCATCAGTGTGACATGGCAAAAACTGTATTTGGAAAGTCTCTACATATTTGAACATCATTAAAAATGTTAATTTTCAAAAGTATTTCTTACTAGGTGTCTACAAGTTATTCTATTCCATAATATTGTGAGAAGTGGGACTGCATTTTCTATCATTAGATGATGAGACATTAACTACATTTTGTTCACCAGATCCTGAATGCTCAGTGGTTTATCATTTCACTGTAATACGATTTGCTTAAATTTCCTTATTCTACACTTAACAGAAAACTATTTTGCTATAAACATTTCTAAAGGATTGCTACCAAAACATCCAAACATCAATTTTTATGCATCTCCCTCCTCATTGGATTTGACAGTACTGTACAAGTGTGAGACAGTGCAATGTTTGGCTCGCATGCTTTAAATGGTTAATCAAGTTAAAAATACCCTATAAAAGGCAGATGAAAAATGTATCGCCAGCACCTTAGCAGGGCACTCAAAAGGTCGGTGGAGCCAAGTGGCCTCAATGTATGTAGTGAGCTCAGGGAAAACTCTTGACTGCATAATGGTTTGCACCGTTTCACCCTGAATTATTAAAATAAAAATCTCATTGGTGRTTTCTTTGTGTTCTGCCATTTAGGCTCGATGATGCAGAGGGGTGGATTACTTTGGGTTCCATACCATTGTATTTCCAGGCTTTTATACCGGGGAAGGTGTTTGCCATACTGGGTTGCTCCATTGGGGAATATTAAAAAGTCATGAAGCCAGTGCTCAGCTGACGTAAATGGGCATCCTTTTATTGAACTCAAGGGAGCTATGCCAGTTTAAATTTCCTGAAGAGCTGCCTGGACATACTTAATATATTGAGAATGATGAAACTTTTGCAATTCCCCTGACTGACCTACCTACTTACCACCCTTCCTAATGACGGGTAGGATCCGACAAAATCGGATCCTACGCATCTTTARCTCTTGTTTTACGCCAGTGCATGCTACAGAGCATTTCTGGAGCTCGTTCCCGAGGCCGAGCAATGGTGGTCATTGAGCGCATGAAGCTCGCCAGCGTTACGGTGACCCGTTACACCGTCAGCTCTGAGATGACAGCGAGACCATCTCTGCCCAGGGGAGGCTGGGCAGCACTTCCCAATGTGCTGGCTGCTGGGTCACCTGCCCATGTCTTCTCCAAGACATGGTGCCTCAGTAAGGGTGTTTGCTGGGTGGCTGGGCCATGGCCAGAACATCCTTATTGCTGGGGCGGTGTAAAGTGCTGCTCAGGATTTGAAGAAACTATAGAGGAGACCTTCACTTTCTAGAAACTTGGTGGTTTGTGTCTCTGTTGTCAGAATATACCTACGTCCTAAATATCTACTTTAGCATGAAATAGATGAGCTGTAAAGGTGCATGATGGTCTTCAAATAGTGTGTAATACTGTGGCTTGATGATTATGCAGCAGGCAGCCAGCCGCTCAGGGCTGCATTAACAGAAACACCGAGCATGAGTTGCTTCTGTCCTGGACCACTTGTCAGTAAAGGTTGATGGAGAACAACAAAGAACAGGTCCTGAGACCAGAAAATGAAAACTAAGGAAGCAAGGCTGGATTTGCCTAGCTTGGACCAGAGCTAAGATGGTTTAGACAGTACTGATGGAGGTAAAAACATTTAAAAAATACATCATGAAGGTATGTTAGTCCTGCATTTCACAGCTTGGGAGATGTGTGGTTAACTATGGCAAATTTCTTGTAGCTGTCTTGGTCAAAAGTCAAGTAGCATAAAGGAAAATGAAATGGAAAGCAGGCCAGGGCATTGATATCTGTGCTGTAGTATTTTATTATTTCCTCTTAACTTACGCAAGGTGTATCCTAATGTGCCCCTGTGCAAAACAGGTCCATAATGCTGCAGTGAGCTCCAGGTGGGCAGACGAATAGGACATCCTCCTGTGGTTCACCAAGGCTTCAAATGCATTTATGTAACACATGTGCATCGGTTCAGACAGTTCAGACTTTGCTAAAATACAGGATGAAATCTTCACAATGAAATTGATGAAATTTTGCCAAAGGGTAAGAACTTTTCATCAAATATTTTGTTTATGCAAAATGGTTGATACTTTACCTAGCGCTTTTTCAATTAACAATTCATGCACAGTACAGTGATCATTGCAGGTGGAACAATCCTTATAAATAAAATAAAATTAAATTTCTTTGAATTTCTTTTCTTGCTTAATAGCCTATTTGTAGTGTTCAGGTGTAATAATTTTTTTTAAATTCCTGCAACTTTCCCATAACGCCTAATTTCACTTATTTAGAGGGCATTTGCCTCAGCATCAGTTCTTGCTGTAACTATCAGCTCCTCCATATGGCCCTGTCTTCACTTAACATTTTCCATTCAGACCGCAAGTACAATCTCAGTACTGTTTTTTCATTACAGTCTGTTTTGTATATCCTGTCAGTAATAAAGTTTAAATCCTGCTCCCCCCACAATATTTTAAACAACTGCCTCTAATCTTCTTTTCTCAGAAAGGCTTGATTTGACCAACTAGACTATAGATTGTACTGCAGTAAAAAAAAAAAAAAAAAAATCCTATCCAAGAACTGATTAGTTTTACTCCACAGCTTCGGATCAGTAACCCGCAAGCCCAGTATGTCCTAGTTTTTGGTTGACTTTAGATTTTAGTTTGCAGTAATGAGTTATGATTTTGGGAAAGCTTTGCAGTGGGAATGTTATTACCCTTCCCTCTCTCTTTCTTTCTCTTTCTGCTGAAGGTGATACAGTATTACCTAGAAAATGATTAGCTTTCAAATGATGAATTTGCTTTCACTGAGCAAAATCAAAATTCAAAATTAAAACTGTTTCATTATTCCAAATAGGCATCTTTTTCATTTCAGCTAAAGGAGTGAGTATCTGATAGGGCTGCTAAAATATCTTTCTTTTTTTTTTTTCCTTCCTCTGACAGTGCAGAAGGTTCCTTATGTTATCTTTACAGCTTCACCTGTACTGAGACACTAAATTAGGGTGGCACAAACACTGGGAAATGTGAATCAGTTATATGGCCCAGCAGTATGGGCAAAGAGTTAGAAGTAATCTCAAAAGCTCGATTTTGAGCTTCTTTTCCTGGGTGCATCAGGCTCTTTACAATTACACCTTCTAGTTGTTTGTTCCTTTGGGCTTTCAGACTGCACCACCACAAGTTTAAAAGAGGAGCGTTATAAATTCTGTTAGCATTGAAATTGTTCCCACATTCTGCCATCGGATCTGCACATGCAAACTTGGTCTATTTCAAGGAAAATTATGTTTACAGCACATTGATTCTGGCTGGGGTTCAAGACCAGCCATCCTTCCGTAGTGCTAAATGGCATGGAGGTCCTGGTGCAATGCTGAGTAGGTGGAAGTGACAGTCAGAGTGCAGAAGTACCTCCAGAAATATGGAGCAGGACTTGTTTTGAGTGAGCAAGTGTGCGAAACTCATTGTTCTACCTACATATGAAGGAGCAGCGGAACTTCCCACAGCCGTTACGTCCAAGCGACACTTCTGCTAGAAGCATTATCACAGATGCTGCGGCTTTGCTTTGGCTCTCGGGTGGAGAAAGAACAGAGCCTTCCCTGAATTCAGTGGTACACCACTGAGACCTTAAAATCACTGTGATTTTGCATGCTCTCCTACAGAGGAAAAAGAAAAACAAAAAACAAAAAACAAACACCAAACCAGAACCAACAAAACCCCAACACTTTTTTTTTAAGAGATCAAGCGTGCTAAAATGTAGTAAGAGCCGTTCACTACACTGTAAGTAATACAGGCTTTTCAGTTCTAAATGTTCTGGACAGAATAAGCAGGAAAAGACACTAGTGTATGCTGTGGATCAAAGGCTTTGGAAAAAAAATGCTATTTTAAAAGAACAACATTAGGTAGCTATAAGAAAAGAAGAAAAAATGTTTGAAGATACAAGTATATTCTCCCCTTCCCCTGGGATAAGCGATGGAGCAGAGTCCTGCCAGGATGTTTATATGGCGCTTGCTGCCACTCAYTTCTACTAAAGATCACCTCCCCTTCCTCTCCCAGGGAGAGATGTGTCATTAATGTCCTCGGCATGCAAGCCAGATCCCCAGGTGAGTAATTAGGCTTGCCTAATCTGCCACTGCTGTTTCTGCAGTTAATGGCAGTCTGTATGTCAGCCCAACATATCCTAAGTATTACTTTAGTTGCTTGCTTCTTTAATGCTAAGCGTCTTCTCCTGCCTGAGAGCTTTGGCCTTCATGGTCCATGAGAGCGCAAACAGAAACCAGCAGGTTTCTAACTCTCTGGTTTCCTGCAGGGAATAGCAAGAGCAGCCCATGCATCTGGGCTTACAGCTATGTCTCTAAATAGGTAAATCAAAGGATGCTACTTCTCTTAACGAGTCTTGCCTCGCTATAGCTTTGTCTAGTTATAGTAACATTACTACTGTATATTGTAATGCAGTAGAACAATTAAACAATGAACAACTACTATGAATTGTGCTGTCTTTAGGGGCAGCTGGATTATATAAATTTGGTTTAGCATGATTCTGCAAGACAGTACTGAGAAGAAAAGCTGTATGTACCTTATATTCTTGGATCATATAATTAGAAGGCAAATTCATGGAAATTGGTGGTTTTGGGGGTCTACCATGCAATGAAAGGTTGTATTGAACTAGTTTCCTTACTGCTTTGTCGCGTGTAGTATGAACTCTTGTCATATTTCAAGAAGAATGGTAATGAATAATAACAACACTGAGGTCTTCTGAAGCAGTAGAGCTCAAGAGTACTTCACAAAGCACATACAATTAGTTTTATTTTATGACTGGGGAAGCCAAGGCCAGATAACTGAAGTCTTTTGCTGGCAAACTTGTGGCAAAGCTGGGAGTGACTCCAGGTCTCTCAAGTGCCATCACCCCAGACCTCTGCCCACTGCATCACAACTTTGACATTTCCTTATAGTTTGTATATTAGGCGAAGATTTGCATAGATCCTTYGGAAATTAGTAGTATGAAGTGCTAAGTGTTGCTGCTACAGAGGCCTAAGTGTGTTTAACTAAACAATTTGTAGGTGGGTGTTTTATGGCCTGAATGGTTTGCACATGCTTGGAGCTCAGCCCTGGATGTGCAGTGCAAAGCAGACAACGCTCAAGATTTCCCTGACACTGGAGGATTCTCTGAAGAAGCAGAGCACGTGCCTTCCTCTCCCCATTTGGGTAGTGGCCAAATATTAGGTGCTGTACTTGACCTTAGCCAGAATCCCCTCAGAGGCCACCAACATCCATGGCCCTTGGAAGTGCCTTTTCACTGCTCAGATTTCTTCTGAGCATCTTTTCAGCATGGTTTGCCATGTCCTCTCCAGCCTCCAGCTTTGCATCTGCTTAGCAGAGTGGTGTTCTGCTGAAGATCAGGCGTGGTAAGTCTTAGCAAGGGATGGACACCTTTAGGTACAGAAGAATTTTGGATTTTTTTCCCCATTTTGGCACTCCCATGACTACTCCACTATGGCACACATGCCCTCTGTCATGATTGATATATATTTCGAATATAGAAACATTTTGTTATTTATGCCCTTTATAGAAGGATATTATGTACATTGGCAAGGTGGTTAAGTGTTTTACTAGGCTGTAACTCCCAGGCAAATACAGCAACCCATGTGAATTGGCCTGACTTGTTCTCTTGCATCATGTTTGTTCCAGCACCATGTTTCCCCCTTCTCCCCCAAGAAAGAGTCTGAGCAGTCGGAAAGAGGCTTTCAGAGCATTCGAGCCATGTGCAGTGATGTAGACTGTACGATCAAAACTGTTGAAGTCTTTATCAAATATTCAGGTGTCCTTATAAAATTCTACAACCATGCTAGCTGGGAATTAACTCTGGCTTCTGGAACTACACATCTCAGTGCTTACAGTCCTTTGCTTTCACTGCCTTGGTCTCATCCCTGACAAAGATATGGAGAACTGTAAATTAGATGCACTGAGATGTAAACATCCAGAGGAAAAAAAACCAAACAAAATATACAACTTTTGCTTTCACAAAAATAACCTTTTGTCTGCTTACATTCAAGAAAAATACGAGAGAAGCCAAAGCCATTTTAATCCTCCTTCCCGCTGTGCAAACGGCTTTCTCCTAAATGTCTTGGGGGCCCTGTGCCAACCCAGTCATTTCTATAAAGGTTATGAATAGGAAGCTCAGGCCTGATGGAATGTGAAAAGTAGTTTACGTGAAATAGTTACTTCATTTTCGAGGAACTGCAAATTAATCCCCATTTCTCTGGAATGGTCCCAAGAGATTAATCTCAAGACATCTGAGCCCATATCAAGCTTAGAGACTCCCTATCAGTAGTCAGAGGAGAGGAGGCCAGGTTGCTGCAGCAACAGCGTGACATATGTAAAACTCTTATTTGATTATGTCAGTATCACAGAGAAAGCTGTTTAAAAGTTAGGTCAGGTTTTTTAGCTGTACTATATTTTTCTAGAGACTGTCAGTCACTGTCAGGTTGGCCAGTGAGTCAAAATGCATGATTAATAACTTCAGCAATCTCGTGTGGATAGCAAGTTAGCTGTCCACATAAAATAATGTAGTAATAAGCCATTAGAGAACTATTAAAGAAACTATAATAAGAATTCTTCCCTGCAATTTGGAGACAAATAAAATTACAATTTCTGATTAAAATATTTTCATGTTTTGTTTTTGAATGCTTTTATTCATCTAAGGGTTCAGAAAGAGCATAGGAAATTACTTAAAAATCAAACAGATGATCTTCGATAGTCTGTTGGAATGGGAGATGAATGGGTAAATATCTTGTACAGGGTGCAAGAAGGACGTGGAGTCACCACTATACTATTTTCCCTTAGGATTGTTCAAGTGTATTTTGTATGACAAACAGTGCTCACGCTAAACAAAATTGCTTTGTTAATAGAATCCTATATCCCCAATTTATTCATCCATACTTAAAAATATTAAATGCAAAAGACTATAGTAAAAGAGTGCAGTAAATGAGGCAGAAATCCTGAAGAATAATGTCTGTAGTTAGGTAACAAAAGGTGGGATTTAGAAGTTGTTCAGTCAAGGTTAGTTCAATATTTCCCATCTTCTGGGGTTTCACTTTTTAGTCTTACATGTTTATATAAAAAGCTTTTGGTATAATTCTCTATCACTGTAAAAAACAATCAGAAATGCCAGGAACGTTGCCCTCACGCCCTAYGGGCACAGCTAGGATCCCCAGTGGTACGGGAGCTGTGCAGTGCGGAATGGAGACCTGTGCCACCCATCACCAGTAGATGTGGCTGTTCTCCCTGTGGACCCGGCCCTAGAGGAGGACGAGACAGCTTCTTCTGTTGGTGTTTTTCCAGAGGTGCTTGGTGATGGGAAGCTGGCTGGCAGCACAGCAAAGGGGCAGCGCAGGCTCCTGGCTCGTACTGCTGCAGGCACCAAACCAGGCAAGGGACAGGCTCGTTTCTGCAGCTCTGGGCAACATGTGCATCATGCAAACAGGTACGGTAGGTAGTTACCTGGCCATTGGTAAAAAGCTGTCACTGACTGCATTCACAGCACCAGGCCATCAAATTTTAAGTCCCTGCATGAAGATATTCTTGGTGAAAACATTCTCAGTGAAAAGATAATCAGAATCTTTGTAGTTTGGGCAAAAAAATGTATTTGTTATTCTCAGGAACAGCTAAAACCTCCTGTATTCAGTCTGAGACAGCTGCAGGATAGGGGAAATGGCACTTTAGACGGCTAACATTTGACAGAGTTACAAGCAGCTAAAGACAAGGTTGCGTAGTGGACAATGTCTGGAGTCCTTTCTTATTGACAGCCGCTGCAAGGTCTTACTGACAACGCTTACAAAAGGTGAGGTGGAGCTCCCGTGTGGGAAAGCTCTTTTGCCTTTGCTGGGGTGAAGCGCTTTTAGCACCTGAGTCATCAGCCAGCATGAGCCGTGCCAGCCTTGTAGGTCTGATCTGGATGGTCCAAGTTTCAGGTCCATTGTCTGGTGAAGGACCATGGAAACCTGAGGTACAGTGACAGGATGGTGGCCTGCGGCAGCGCTGACAGCTGTGGCAGGGCAGTCTGGCTTGTCTGAAACAGGCCTGCTAGGACAAGCCAACACGGGCTGTTCTTCTGACATGTTGCACAGTGAATGCTGCGACCTTTACAGCGACATGCTGTTTCCTTCACTGGAGCTCCGTCTGCTTAAATAAACCCATTAAAGATGGGCATTTGTTCTTTCTTGAACGAATTTCCATTTGTTTGTCTGCTAATGGCCAAGTAGTGCAGAAAGAAGTACCAGGTTCCCTGCTTCTCCATTTGGAAACGGTTTGGGGAAGGTGCCTCTGAGGACACACAGCACTCTTGTCCATAGCACACGATCCCTAAGCCCGGTGGCAGGGATCTGGGCAGAGAGGGAGCTCGCTGCAGAGAAGGGCTTAGTATGCAGTGCATATAAGCCAGCATGGGGGGGCCACTTTGAAAAGAGACTGCTTGGCTTGTGACTGTGCTGAGCTTCACTGGGGGTGATTTGCCGGTCTGTGATCTACTGCTAAGCCATCGCAGTGGTGGTGCCGGGATGACTTCAGCACTCATCCGCAGCTCGCTGCTGCACACAAAGCCCCACGGAGCTGAGTGGATGCCATGGAACGCAAAGTTCAACGTGCATGTGACTAAAGATTTTGTCCACAAAGCTGAAGGAGTCCGCAGTTGTAAGGAAGCCGAATGTCGATGCAACTCAATGCATTGAGTGGATCGCTTCTCTGCGCAGGAACCTTTAAACTTCCCAGCCTTGCCCCCTCTGTTTCTGTTTCCCCTCTCTTTGAGCATGGAGATGCTCAGCTCGCTCGGGCCACGTGCTCTGGTGTGCGATTCGATCCTGCCACCAAGGCCACTTTCAGAATTTCGATGTAAAAATGATGTCTTTCTTCTTGCTATCTCTGATCCAACAACTTGTACACAAAAAGCTTTTTATTCTTCCGAAGCTGCTTCCTTTTGACTATGCCAAACCACCCCAAAAACTTCTCAGTGGGGCACTGCAGCTGAAGTCTAATATGAGCTGATGCTTTTCCGACTGTAACTATCTTGAAAATTTCCATTTCACATCCAAATTGTTTACTTATCTGCTAGAAACATATGTTAAGAGAAGTTAAGGCTCTGTTGCCCAAGGTGCATTTTAATACAGGGGAAGAACTGCTTCAGATATTTCGCATTACATCTTCTAGCTTTATCTGGTGCTGTAAATTATAAAGCTGCTTCATTGAACTGAATGAAGATTAAATTTTTGAACACTGTTTTCTGAAGAATGCAGATTTTTCTCTTTGAAATGAAGAATCTGTCCTGCATCAGTGTGGCTCACTGGACACTTTGCTGCCCAAGCCTTTCTTTTTTACATTAGGGTGCCAGGCTGTTCCCTGGGGACCACGTCCTGTCGTTGATCCATGTACTGGCATTAAAAAGCATCTGCAGATGGAGTAAGTGTGGGATGTGCCCTGAACAGCAAGTGGTCTGAGAAACTGTAATCCTTATGCTGTCATCTTGAAATCAGAACTATCATGAAGGAAGATCGGTGAGAAATGTTTATCTTCTCATCTGCATAGACCTTCTCCTGTAGGTGCCCAATGTATGTGTGATACACAGAAGTGTTTTAAAAAACCAATTGCCTGCAGCATCCAAGTGAAATACTTATGCACTGCTGTTTCACTTAGACGCATGCCTCTATCAGGCTGAATTCCTGGCTTCCAGCCCTCTTCTCTTAGCTTTCCCAATGTGGGGATATCTCATCTGTGTTTGTTTCCTTCTCTGCCTAACACAGGCCCCTGGGAGGAAGCTGAGTGGGTGCCTCCTTTAAAGCAACATAGTACCAATAGGATCGAGTGTTGCAAACAGTTCTGTTGCCTCTGTATCAAAGGATGAATTTAGTCACGTTTCCTCTTATGAATTGTCTCCCACGTATGCACACATGCACACAAAAGCCAGACGCTGCAGCTGCCCCAAACGCTGCTTGCTCAGAATTGCAACACGACTATCTGGTGCAGACACTTCATGGGACCAGAGGTTGTTAACCAACGTGGGAAGAGCACCAGCATCGAGGTTCCCCGTGGCCTCTTCTCTGTGTCGTCCTCATCACCTTCATGGGGGGGAGYGGAGGGGGAGACATGGTATCATGGCATCTTGTTTCTTCCCCCCGTGGCAGCTGCACTCCCCTTTTTTCAGGAGCAGTGCATGGAGGAGCAACAGCATCTCCTTTCCGTTGAAGAGAAAGCAGTGGTGGTGAGCACGCCTGGGTCTGCTGCAGGCAGCGTTTTTCTGGGTGAGTGGGTCGAGGCCATGTCCACCCTGTCAAGTTCTCCATCAGCAGAGACACTCGGGGCGTGCAGCATACATCTCAACCTTTTCAGGAGCACTGGGGTTTGCACAAAATCAGAGGAAGAGAAAGAAAATGTTTTCTACTAATTAGATGGCTATACGCTTTATGCCCTCTGGTTCTTTGCTTTAAATGGGAATATTTCTGTGTGTAAGCAGATTACTTCTGTGTTAATCAGGGTGTTTCATAGCCTATTTTATATAGGCAAAAGTTAGTCCAGTTTTCCATAATGTACTGAAATACTTTGCACAGCAAGATAATGAGAAAGGGTGATGAGGGAAAAGATAATTGTTCTTTATAAATCCAGAATAATTAATATGACAACTACTGTTTTAAGATGACTTGTGTACTCATTTATCTCTACAAGTCCGTAAGCGAAAGGGTGATGAGATCCCACTTTTTCTTCCTTCTCACAAAGGTAATTTCAGGAAGCCATTGTATGAATCTTTGTCCTGAGTATTTCTGTGAGTGCTAAATTGCTATTATGCATTGTCAGTAAACAGGTGAATCTTGTTTCTGGGCAGCTGTACTTATCCTTAGCACTTTCCCTCTTTCCTGTGAGAAAATTCATCAGAGTCAGTCTTGATCTGTTTTCTGGGTTACATATTGTTTTACAAGTATCATGTGCAAGAAAAYAAAAACTTTAGAAATAATGCTTATGACTTACTGAAGCTGCTCCCAGAAACAAACACAAAACGCTGCCCGGCAGTGAGGAGTGAGGGGAAAAATGTGAGAAACAGCCCTGCAAGCACCGAGGGGAGAGAAGGAGGAGGGGAGGAGGTGCTCCAGGAGCCTGAGCAGGGATCCCCTGCAGCCCCTGGAAGAGACCACGCTGGAGCAGGCATCCACACTGCAGCTGTGGAGGACCCCAGGCTGGAGCAGGTGGATATGCCCTGAAGGAACTGTGGCCCATGGAGAGCCTACGCTGGAGCAGGTTTATCTTGGAGGACTGCAGCCCATGGAGAGGACCCATGCTGGAGCAGGGCAAAAGTGTGAGGAGGAAGGAGCGGCAGAGAGGAGCTGCTATGGAATGACCACAACCCCCCATTCCCCATCACCCCTGTACCRCTCAGGGGGGAGGAGGTAGAGGAGTCGGGAATGAAGGAGTGAAGTTGAGCCTGGGTAAGGGGGAAAGGTGGTGTTTTAATTTGTTTCTCACTATCCAAATCTATTTTCATAGGCAATAAATTAAATTAATTTTCCCCAAGTTGAGTCTGTTTTGCCCGTGATAGTAATTGTTAAGTGATCTCCCTGTCTTTACCGTGACCCACGAGCTTTTTAATCTTCGTTTTCTCCCTCTGTCCTGCTGAGGAGGAGGAGTGAGGGAGCGTCTGGGTGGGCATCTGGCAGCCAGCCAAGGTCAACTCACCACAACTAGGATGTGGAAAAATTGAGAAGTATTCTATCCATGGCATTTATATTGGAATTGCTCATTTTTAGCAACTTCTAGTAAGAATAGKGTGAAGCTACTTCTCTCCAATGACTTTTAACTGCTGTTATCAGGGCTGGAGTTTCTCAGGTGGGAGACTGAGCTGCTCAGTGATACCAGCTGACTATGCATTTGCACAGTAAGAAACTGGATTTTTAAATAATTTAAATAACTAAGTTAGTTTAGAAGATTCAGAGCAAACTTTGCTGGGGAGCTTTAATTCATGCTAGAATTCCTGGCTTTTTATTTGCAACTCAGCTGTTTGCAATACCAAGAGCATATTTTATTACAATTCTTAGAATGATGCAATGATTCATGGTATTTTATAATGAAGTAGTATGAATGCACATTTATATTAGTAAAGTCTCTTCATTGATTATTTGACCCATAATTCCAAACCTACAGGAAAAATCTGAATGAAATGTAGTTACTGCTCATGCCAAATTGTCAGTTTTTATATCTTGTTATCACTGCTGAATTAACCCATATTGGAGAGTTAACAGGAATGAAAGCAGCATTTAAAAGGAATATTCAACATATTTAGTTGCACATTTTGGAATTTTAATACACACAACTCTGTTCCTTCATTACTCCTCTAAGTTAAAACAGAGACAGGTGGGATACAAACAGGTGATGGTCAGCCATGCTTCCGATTTAACCCCTTGAAAGCAAGGCTTATAATTAAAATGTTGACTCCTACTAAGTAAAGTAGTGCTGACAAGCTCCTTCAGCATACATMGTATTTAAAATCCCTTCCTACTTTTGGCAGGGGCTGAAGGAAGCGGGCACAGACTTYTTCAAAGATTCAAGCTCAGTCCGTCTTCCATAGCAGTCAATTTGTCATAAACTTCATTGACAACAGGTAAAGGCCAATGACTGCACATACAGCTTCTCCGGGAAGTTTGTTTGACATGAGCTTTAAACTGCCTATCTTTATCAGATTTAGCTGCAAAACTTCTTTGAAAACCAAGCCCTCGCTCTTATCTATGAGTTCTTACAGAAAATCTGTGAGAAAACGGGGTACAAAATCATCTCTTCTGATGCTCTGTTCTTTGTTTTAAGTGACAGACCACTTTTTCCCTGGAAGAGAAATACCACCCAAAGGCTATTTCAGCTCTGCCTCTCCCAGATTCAATGAAGCTGCGGCAGTTTATAGTGATGAGGTTCTGGCAAGTGTATTATTCTGACAGAAGAGAACAGTTGGGCAATTTACTGCAGTTCATCCAAACTGCAAATGAAGGTTCTGGGTTCCATTAGTTTGAGGAAATCAATGGTAAAAGGCCTCCGTCTACTTCCTTTTTTTCCAGCTGCTGATTTTATGAAGGTCTCCCACTTTTGCGAAGGTTTCCAATGATACTAAATTTAGGAGGAGCTGTGGACTCCCTTGAGGGTAGAGAGGCCTTACAGTGCGATCTGGATAGACTAGAGAGCTGGGCAATCACCAACCATACAAAATTTAACAAGAGCAAGTGCCGGATTCTCCACCTGGGATGGGGTAATTCTGGTTATACATACAAACTGGGGGAGGAGAGGCTGGAGAGCAGCCMCGTGGAAAGAGATCTGGGGGTTTGGGTTGATGGCAGGTTGAATATGAGTCAACAGTGTGCCCTGGCAGCCAAAAGGGCCAACCCGTGTCCTGGGGTGCATCAAGCACAGCATAGCTAGCCAGTCAAGGGAGGTGATTGTCCCACTCTACACTGCACTGGTGCGGCCCCACCTCGAGTACTGTGTGCAGTTTTGGGTGCCTTATATAAGAAGGACATCAGACTATTAGAGTGTGTTCAGAGGACGGCGACCAAGATGATGAAAGGCCTCGAGGGCAAGACTTAGGAGGAGCGGCTGAGGTCACTTGGCTTGTTCAGCTTGGAGAAGAGAAGGCTGAGGGATGATCTCATGGCAGTCTACACCTTCCTCAAGGCGGGCAGTGGAGGGGGAGGTGCTGATCTCCGCTCTCTGGTGACCAGCGATAGGACGCGAGGAAATGGAATGAAGTTGTGTCAGGGGAAGATTGGACATTAGGAAAAAGTTCTTCACTGAGAGGGTGGTCGATCACTGGAACAGGCTCCCCAGGGAAGTGGTCACGGCACCAAGCCTGTCAAGAGTTCAAGGAGCACCTGGACGACGCTYTTACTCAAATGGTTTAGTTTTAGGTAGTCCTGCGAGTTGGACTCCATGATCCTTATTGGTCCTTTCCAAGTCGAGATACTCTATGATTCTATGGTTTCCTTCTCTGCCCTGCTTGTTCTCACCAAAGCAGAGGCATAGAAAGAATGCCAAAATTCACTAGCTTATAGTAAGAACAGATGCTGCCAGGTGTAAGTTATTCCAGCTACTGATGGTGCTGTAAACAGGCTTGAATAAGAGAGCTGGAATGTCTTCTAGCCACAGTTTCTAGAAATAGCATTACTATTTACATACGATCACATGGCTGGAGCTAGCACAGCAAACACTAAAAGCACAAACCTCTATACAGAAGAATGTCTTGTTAGAAAAGAATCTTCCCTTGCTTTGTGCAGCTTAGCACGGAGCTTCTGATTCAGCACATGGATATGTCAAATAAGGTCAAGTATGATACAATTTTGGTGTCACGCTGAATTCATGGTAGAGCTAATATTGTTACAGTCCTGTTGTGACTGACATAAACCTGTCACATTTTCAATAGGGTGATTCATGAAAGACACAGAAGAATCAATGGAGATAAAAATAGTTAATACAATAACAGCATCCATCTCATCATAATTTTGCTTGTATTATACTGAGTAACCTGATTAAAAGGGTCATGTTTAAATGTAATCTGGCAAAACTGCTTATAAAAATGAGAGCGAAGGAACCCAAACTGCCGAGCTTTGCAGGTAAGCCAAGGGGTAATACATCAGTCTCCACAGGACACACAGCCCCCGTTGCCAGCAGCGAGCTCCCTGTATGAAGGGGGACAGCAGGCAGCCCCCACCATTTGTGAAACCTGCTCTTAACTGGAGAACCGCAGGCAGCCTGGCACATTTCTACCTGATGAGAGCCAAAATGAAATAAAAAGACCCTGAATGCTATGCTGCAAAGTTAAAAATCTCCTTTGTATTCACACCTAGGATGGTACAGGGGTCTCTGGGTCCCCATGGCCTGTGATTCTGCCTGAATATTTTGAGGTCATCCTATCTGTCCTATAGCTAGGAGGAATAGTGCATTCCGTATTTTAGGATGGATTAGCTTCTGCCATTCTTCATGACATACTTGATGGACTCTGGCATGTGTTACTCAATGAAAGGAAAGACAGCTGTGAACATATAAAACAGTGTTACAACTTAGTTTATTTTCATTTTATTAATTTTAATTTTTGCCCACATTATTGATCTCTAAATACAGAGGAATACTTTGGGTGAGGTCTGATATAATCTGAAGAGCTCCCTGACCTCCAAAGAGCCACATGGACTTACATCATCCGAGGATCAGGGTCTGCTCAGTTTGTTTGTACTGTATCCTACAAAAGAAAACATTACTGCTAGATCCCTTTTGCTGGATAATGATGCTGCATTTATTCTGAGACACACTAATGCTTATATTGCAAGTAAAGGAAAAGAAAGAAAGAAAGAATGAAAGAAAGAGAGAGAGAGAGAGGAAGGAAGGAAGGAAGGAAGGAAGGAAGGAAGGAAGGAAGGAAGGAAGGAAGGAAGATAGAAGGGCCCAAGAAGCAAACTATTTGCTGAATAACTGACCTAATGAAACCCAGGCTTGTCTTCTGCTTCTCCCCATCCTACCGTTACTGTAATGTCAGCTGCCTTTCTTGTTCCCTCTTGACCTCCTCCGCGCAGCAGCACCTGTGGTTCTCCTCTTTCTCCAAAGTCCTCTTGCCTATCCCCAAACGACAAGCAGCAAGAGGCAGTAGTGTTGTTTCCAAGAGATACACAGCCAGCCCACCAAACCTGCAGGTAACTTGAGGTTTTCCTTCAGTGAGGCCATTTACTACATTCCTCAAACTGGTTCTCACAAAATTTGTAGGAACTGCATGACTTCGAGACCTCTCTCATTTGTCAAACTTGGCTAAAGGTGGCCAGTGGTTTAATTATTGGAGCTAACAGGACTGAGATAGATGAGCAGATAGCATGATTTTGCAGATCTCGTTTCTGTAGAAAATCTTGCTAAAAAAGGAACTTAAATTCTTCGGCTTAAGAAATCAGACAAACCCACAAACTAGATTATATCTGAGATAGATAGCCAAAATACAGGTTTTCCCCATTCTACACTCTGTGAAGATGTATAATCTAAATCAAAGTGTCGCTGCTCTTGCTGTGAAGCCTGTGCTTTTGCAAAAGATTAGATCTGTTCCTTGTGGGGCAAGAACAGATTAAGACGTTATTATGCTAGTTCCATTCAAGCCACACAGCATTATGCCAACAGTATCTTTCCTTCCCCTCGAGCCTGGGAGAYTGTGCAATCAGGACGTAGACAGACATCAAAGGGAAAAGCTTTGATAGCAATTTCTGGAATATCAGGCCCATCAGTGTAGCTCAGCTTTCTCTTCATTACAGGGAAACATGTTTCAATAAATCAAGGAGCATAGGAAGTTCAGAAGTACACTGATGTTTGTTATTCAAAAAGTGTGATCTACATCCTTCACGCATCTCAAAATTTATGCCGCTCTGTTATGTTGCGGATGATAAGTAAAGCACAAAATCAAAGAGAGAATTTTTAATCTTACTGTTAAAGCCCTTTACAATGAAGAGTATTCACAGGTAGCTTCACAAACATCTATGTTTGAATTAGAAGGAAGAAAAAAACCCTCGCAAAGACAGCAGAGAGCAATTGAGAGAGATGATGTCCTCTACTACCTAAAGTGGTGGAAGAGGAGCTGGGACTTGTGTGTTGTTTTCTCAGTGACTCAGTCTGCTGCAATATGCAGAAAGGACACGGAGACATTAGGAAAGCAGATGATACATTTGTACAGTGATACCTGCATATGGTGATACAGCTTATATGTATGGACCACATATGGTAACAGGAACGGCAGTCCTTCTGAAGCAGTACTGTGCTGTTTGGCTGTAGTCTTTTGCTGACATATTAAGGTAGGTTATAATCCTCCAAATTCCTGCCTGTCACCATTTTTCAATCTATGCTCCTTTTCCCTGCCCTCACAGCCCTAAAAATTGGAGCTGGAGCCTGCTTCTGAAGCCTGCAGGCTTGCCTTCTAAAGGTGATCATTTTTATGAGATTCAGTGATTGGAGTTCTGCTACAATAGCTCTTTACTGCAGTCTTGCTATCTCCTGTCATCATGAGCTCAAGCACCAGTACACAAGGAGGATAAAGAAAAGGAAATGGGATGAAAAAATCTTAGATAAGAGCAAATTGGCAGGTTGATGATAATCTTAAGTATGTGGAACTGTGTTTATGCACGTTTTCTAGTTAAACTCAAGTACTTTCCAGTGTGCAGCATGCTTAAGAGATTACAGAATGCGGGATTTATTGCAAAAACTGTCATGAAATTCTCAAATACTCTTCCTGGCATATTGCGGTGTGCCCCAAACTTGAAAGAACACTGCATTGTGAACTCAGACATCTATCAAGTCACATGAATGTGCTTATAAAACTACCAAGGCAGTATAARAATGCATTTGCAGCTAATGGGGAATAAGGGATTTATTAATGTCTCTTTCAGTAGGGATGCCTTTGTATTAACTTAAGACTCAAAGATGTTCAGTATTTCTGCCAGGATAAGAAAAAAAATGACCAAATTGTAAGAAAGGCAGCAAGTTTCCTGGCTTTGTAAGTCTTAAAAATTCAAATAACTGGCAGTGACAAAACAACGACAACTCTGACTGCTACTGACAGTCTGTTACTTTTACAGTCACCTTCCAGAGCTTTATTGCTTATCATCAGATAGAACAGTTGGCCCCAATGGAAAAGACAGGTTGCTACAGATGACAGGATCTTTACAACGGGCAATCATGATGGCATTAGTGTTTATCCACTGCAGTAAGTGTATAAATCACAGCAAATGGGCTTCCCCTTGGAGTCGGAATCTGTTGTGTTATTTTTGCCCAGCCACAAGTATTTATCCACCAAATGGTGAAATTGCCAGACACACTTTATGCCTAGTCCAGTGAGCAGTTAGACATTACTGTCCACAGATCACAAACCCGGTATTAGAATGCCACTTGGAGACACAGATGTTAAATTAAAGGTAGTTTGTGTATTTATTAGAGAGCTCTCCCTACTCTCTGTGAGCTAGAGGTGTTTTGTAATCTGTCAGTGTAAATGAATACAAGGTTTAAACGGGTGCTATTGCTCTTTGAGGTCTTTGGTGGGAGAGTGAGGTAACATATTACAGACAYGGGGCTGCATACTGTCCCCAATTCACATATGAAACTCACTGTTGTCAGCAGCTTAGAAACAGAAGGTTAATTTTACCTAGGTAAATACTGATGTGCACTTTTAGCTCCACAGTCAGACTGTTTATTTTCATGGAAGAGGCACTTCCCAGAAAATGTTACATAAATCAGAGGAATTACAATATAAGCATCCTCTGGAGCTTTTTCATTCCAGTTTTCAATGTCGGACAGTATCCAGTGKTAGAGGTTTGAAAGGAAGAAATTAGAAACCCTGTAATGGAGAATTATGGAAGGATATCCCTCAAGAAAGCTTCTTACCCTCTGGTGTTTCACCTATTACTAATATGCATGAATTCTGCATTTAGTCTTACCTGATATAATCGTAGCTGTTCTCATTCTCCCTATGTGTCTCATCTTTTCTTGAATCCCACTGAACTCTCAGTTCTCAGTATCACCTTGTAGCAACACATTCCCCAAGTTAATTATTCTTTGTATCAAACAGCATTTTCTTTTATCTGTTTCAAATTTGGTGCTTTCCTATTTCCCTGAGTATCTGCATGTTTCCATACAAATGAAAAGGATAAACTGGAGAGGATAATCTTCCGACTGTATCCCTCTTGCTATTTTCTGTATCTGCATCACATTCTCTCTGCTCGGTTCCATCTGTTGGCCTCTCCATCCCCAAAGGCAGAGCCTGAGCTGTGAGGTAGTCTTCATTCCCCTTAGTGTTAACAGTCAAATCCAAATCTTAGTTGCGGTTAAACAAGGTGCTGTTTTGTTGAGGGGAAAGGAAAGAAACAGCTAAGAGAACGGAGGGTAATTACTTTTCCCTCTGGAGGCATCCTAATCAGAAATTTTGGTCCTGAGGGGAAAATTCCAAGGTTAAACAACAGTAGCAGAAATTTCACAGCTTGGAGTGTGCATCTGTGCTTTTGCTTCTGCACTCTCTCTTCCCTTTGTCAGAAAAGGATGCCCTAAGAGGAGCAGCATCTTCTGATCTCCCCAAAAAGCCATCACATGTCCCTAACTGCCCTGCAGAGGTGAGCTCTCTCCTGTAAAACCCTGCTGCGGCATTGTATTTTTTTGACACGGCACTCCGAGGTCACCCAAATGTGTTTTTTATAGCACTCCTCCCTTTGCCTCTGGAGGACACTCTCTTGTGCAGAGCAAAGCTTAACTTTATATAGAAAGCCTATGATGTTAGCCTCTAGAGATACAGCTATAGATAGGTATCAACTCCTGCATAGGCACCGATATAAAGGAGAGCGTAATTTTCCATATGTAAATTATAACATCGGTATAACATCAGGCCTTCCATCCTACATAAAGTTAACTTTTCTGAAAGCAGGCTGTCCCCCTCACTAGACAAAGTTTCCTTTGAAATCCACCTCCCACCTTTTATTCAACACCCTGTGTTCTGGAGCTCTCTCAATCAGCCTATTCTGTAGAAGGTTTTTGGTCACTTTATGAGAAAGAAAAGTTAGAATCTTGCTAGCTATATTTGTCCACAGATAATGCTCTGATACGTATTTTATGCAACAGTGAGACAAGCACCCATATAAGAAAGACAGAGGGACGTGCTCTCTGGTCTTGTCTGGAAAGGCTGGGATGCTTCCCTGGGGCTGAGTTCAGATCTGGAAGTAAAACATGCAGTGATCTAAATGGTCCTTGTGGGGTTTTAAATAGAGACATGGCTTACCGCACAAAGAATAAAAATGATGGTTTTCTGTAAGTTCAGCAGTTGTGTGTGTGTACAAGTCAGAGGCAGGCATGAGCAACCACAAAGGGCTGAGTCCGTTGTCTTATTCAAAAAGATGAAAGCTATCTACAAAATCGAGAGAGCAAAGGGTGTACCCTTGGCATCTTACGCTTGTCATCTAATTTTAGTACTACAGAAACAGTGGTCTAGTTATTTGTGTCCACATTACTGTCACCCTCATCTGTTCCCATTTGTGCTATGTATCTCATCCCTATGAAGTGGGCTTCTGCTTGCAGCAGCAACTGTTTTCAGCTTTTTCTTTAAAACAGGTGTTATTCTTTGTTTTATTATAACCCAGGGAGCTACTCTGCTAGGCACAGTGTAACCAAATACTTGTATTTTCAGTGTGGGATTTACAAAAGTGCTGTAATTCATCTTGCTTGCACCAAATGTTCTTGATGGTAAAAACTCAGACTTCATTGGAGTAGGGTTAGGCCAATGTCAAGTACTTCCAGATATTTCTGTCTGCTAGTTTTCTGTCCTCGGTACATCAATAGACGCAAAACAAGACTCTGTACTGGTAGTGAGTTTTTCCAGGTATGTGTTGCTGCAAAGGAATAAAGATATTTGTAATGATCCATATTCAACTATAATGATGCATATCCAACTAGGTCCTTGGAAATGTACCAGAAGTCCTTCCTGGTTGTCCAGCCCTAACAGTGTATACAGCAATATTAATATTTATTAGTCCCGTTGCTTTTATTTCCCATGCAGGAATTCTGGCAGCTGCAGAATTGCTGAGAATTCATTTTTGATAAAAAAAGAAGAGCAATCCTTTAAATACATAAATCTACCGAGAGCCATGTCAGGAAGAGCTACTTGGATTTGGTTGGGGTTTTTTTTGGGGGGGTGGGGGGAGGGTAATAACAGGAAGGAAGAACTTACACTGAAGGACTCCTGAGATCATGAGAATAGATTACGTGCCTACTCCCAAAGGAGAGCCACCCCTGCAGCGATGGAGCATCTACTATGAAAATTAACTCTATCCCAGCCAAAACCAGCACATGCAGGAAGAGCCTCATGCCCAGACATGTCTAAAGACACCAACTGAAGAGGGGGTAGCCTCTCAGCGCTAAAATGTGTATGTTTTCAGGCCTGTATTATTTTCACCTGATTATGAGGACAAGATACTTATCACAGAAACAGTGTGAGGATGTGGTTTTTTCCATACAAAATGAACTGTTTGACCTAGGCAGTAAAGGGTTATTTCTATTTACTATAGGTATAAATTGAGCAACCTCACAGTGTTCCCTCTATAACAAATTACTCTGTGATAGCATGGGTCAAGGCCACTTAATAGTAGTGAGCCTCTCTATTTCTATTGATTTGCAATTTTTAGACTATTAAGTGGATATAAACTTGATGCTGTAGGATTTCACTCCTATTTCGAATTACATTTCACATTTGCTTCTTTGGGAAATGTGTGCTTGTATAGCCCAGTAACTCCACGCAACACACCACCTCTCCTGTCCTGAGTGACCATCGTAAGAGATGGAGCCCAAAGTCATGGACTAAATGAACTCAGTGGACATTTTGTGGACATTTCTGGACATTTTATGGACATCATTCTATGATTCTATGATTTTACAAGGGTGGTCCATAGACTAAGGGAATGAGCTCACTTGTTAAAGTGAGTGCAACATCAGACTGCCCCAGGGTGTGCGGAGTTGTCACACTGAGCCCCTCTGAAACGGGAAATTTCTTGGGAATTTGCAGCCAAACAGGAAGAACGTGGGTGCCCGGCATGCCCTGTGGTTCAGCCTCTGTTTGGGAGTTAACCATAGGTCAGGGCAATTGCAGTATATTAGAGCATCCATGCCACCATATAATTTCAAATTAATTTCTCCCCCAACCTGTTCCTACAGGGAACATTCAGCAGAAGGGAAAATATGAGCCAGGCTGTTTGCCTTCATTCATGCCACTGGCCCAAGGGGCTTTCCATGGGTTTTCAAGTTTAGGGTATTATAAAAAAATCCTTCTTTGTCCTTTTTTTCTTGTCACAATGTGAGATGCTGTTTTGGACACTTTGTGCTTCCTTCCTAAAATAAGTTCAGAAACAGCTGGGAACTCTCACATATTGAAAATCTAGTGAAATGTTAATACTGGGGCAGTTTTTCCCCAGGTGATGTGATCTTAATTGCCCCAGGAAGCCTACTTTAAGTGCCATTTGCTGACATGCCATTTGCTGCTCCCTATCTGTTTGCTTTGGTTTAGCCATACAGAAGCTGAAGAAATGATCTAGTTGGAAGTTTTATGCATGCCTAGAAGATTAAACCCCTATTTATATATATTTCAATCCTGTGAGCTATAAAGCTCTTTTTGGCTTTTTTTTCTTATCAGCTTTGTTTTTATTCTATTTTGTGGTGGCAAGCACAAAGGTTTTTATGAGGTGTCAGTCATTCGGGTTTGGGAAGATGTGCAGGAGTTGTTTGGTGTACAAATGAAACCATCGTGGGGAAACTATGAGATGAGAAACTTCAGACAGAAGCACGCTACCAGTGCTTTAGCAATGTGCAAACACATTTCCCCCCCCAAACCTGTCTATATATAGAGCAACAAAATGATAAGTAAGTAAATGAATAAAAACCCAAACAGGCAAATAAAATACTTAGTGAGCCTATAGAGAATATCCTTCTCATGAACCCTGCACTGGATGGCTCGGCACCATCTGGCCTGACATATTTTTAAGTACTGAAATGTCACATATTTTTAAAGTTTAGGAATTTTTCAAAGAAAAGATCTGTGGAGTGGAGAGAAGAATGAGCGCACACGAGCGTTGAGTGTGAATCAAGTAATTTGGTGACTGTGTTCCCTGTTCATGAGACTGGGGTAAGGAAGAAGTGGATCCCAAAACAAACTCTGCCCATGTCCCATTCTTAGCGGTCAATTTTTAAAAAGTTCCTCCAGGAGCCATGAATGACTATTTGTGCCTGGTTTATAAGGGGGAACTGCGGGACATGGTGATTTTCCTGAAAAATGGCAACTGAGGTTGGGTCGATAACTGACAATGTCTGTGTGGTTACAACAATTCACCCTACTAGGTGGATTGTTTTCCTTTTTGTGTGTGTGCTTAGAGATGAACATAAGTCTACTGTCCTCACATTAAAACAATTTTTTTTCATAAATACAAATATTCTGCCATGGGGGTATTCATCTGCTAAAAGCAGAGTTTGTTGCGTTTTTTATTTACACAGGAATAAATAGTGTCTTTGATAGTTCAGTTTCCGTTTGATCTGATACCTCAATTTTTGATTCCTGAATCAAAGGAAATTGAAGGATAAACTACAGTTTTATCTGATGGGGATAACCATGATCCGATGAGGCATTTTCCTAGAGGCTGGATCAGCCTCAAGAGCTAAACTGATCACAAAGGAAGTTTATGGGGAAAAAAGCCAATTTGACAGGATTCATTTGTCAAGATCAATGGTGTGCAACCCTGATGAAAAAATAGTAGCTGCATATTGTCCATGTGGAATTGTAGTAATTTTTTCTGCTGCTCTCATAAGAAATATGAAGAGTGCCACCAGTACCTGTCCAAGCTGAGGGTTATTATAAGTGGCAAATAAGACTTAATTCTCTGAAGAGGTTTTTGTTGTAAGTATATATTTGACTTAATAACTCGAACATTGGAAAATGACTTCAAATTGCGTTTCGTGTTTAAATTCCAGTCTGGATTTTTCTAAACAGATGTGGTGTTCAAGCAAAAATTAAGCTGTTTATTCTTTACTGAGTTTGTTTATTTTTTGGTTTTGCCTTTTGGATACATACACTGTTACACAGAACTGGCATTTTTAAAATGGATGCAACTTCTTTTCAAATACACAGCAAGTTAGACACTTCACTCCAAGCAAACCTCAGAGTAGACTCAGCAGGAGGAAAACAGCCTCTGGCACAAGAATCTTTTTACTTCTCTTTTTGGATGAGCTGAATGTCACAGGAAAGGGAGTCTGGTAACATTCTTGGTTTACAGAGTTGTTCCCATTTGGAAGAGCCAAATCTCAACTGAAATAAGCTGAGCTGGCCATAATGGGCCCTTCGATGTCCTCAGCCCCTTCAGGGACGTTGGCTCTTCCCCAGGTCTCCTCTGCCAGCTGCACTTGCACGTCTCTGGAGAGGACGTGTCTGACACGTGGGAAGAGTGAGTCCCGTGGAAGTGTTGTCTGAGCAAAAGCAATGAAGTAATCTTGTGGATTACCACCACAACACTCTTGAGACACAGCTATATGACAGCTGTTGAATGTTTGTGGCGTGCTCACACACGTGGCAATGTAGGATGAAGAAATGGATTTATTTATTTATTTATTAATCAGGAATAACTCATTTTGTGACTACGTTTGAAGCTGCCAAACATGTGCTGCTCTGGGAGACGAAATTTTCTGTCTAATTTGGGATTTAAATGGCCTTGGCATCGTGGTGGGATTTCTAAGGGCTGCATGGTTTTGCTTGGGGTTACGGGTTTGCATCCTGCTTCTGCTTGCAGCTCTCCAGCTGATCCATAGATAAATTCTCCCAAATTGTTTGATTTCCTTTGTATGAGTCTCATATTTCAGATTATGAAAGCTTCAGGCTTCCCTTTGTAGGCAGCAAACTCAAGTAGAATATTCTGCAAAATTGTATCTATGTATAAATAGGACACAGGAGAAGTTATCAACACTGCATGAAAATATCGGTTGTCTTCAGTAAGAGAGCTGCTCTGCGGGACTATGCAAGGAGCCCAGACTGTTAGGGAAATTTGGTAGCAGCGAGTTGGATAACTTCCTAGCTACATGAAAGCCACCTCAGTAGTGTGCTCCCCTTTTTCCTTGCCTCAACACTCCTAGACACTACGGTATTTTATATATACAATGTTATTTAATGTATTCTTATCCTCAATTTATATACCATTTTGGGTTTGTCTCACAGAACTGTATTATAAGTTTGGCCATATTTTCCTAATCTTTTCTTTTCCTCAGGCACAAAGTCTTTGTAAAACTGGCAGCTTGCTTAACTAGCAGTGGGGGTAATGGCATCGTTGACATATGCTGTGATGTGTGTCCAGTTCTTTCCGAAGGTGCAATCTATTTTAAGGAATTAATTTTCCTTTGGGATAGTCAGTAGATTTTTAGTGTTATTTAATTACACCCACTTGCCTTTCAGATGGTGCTCTCTGATCAATGTAGCACTGTCCTTTGTATGAGAATTAGATGTGCTGCTTAGAGAATGAATTTAATATCCTTCTCCCAACTTCACTTCTGTATTTTCCTCTTCCTTGCTTTTGTTTCTCCTACCTCACCTATCACGACACTTTCATTGTACTGGCTCTTCTTCGCTTTTGTATCCATTTGATCGTTTTCAGATTTTTGCTGAATTTTACTTCCTCCGGTACAATCGTACTGCTCTCCCCTTCTCCCTGCTACAGATCCATTTCTCCGTGTTCAGTCTGTTGGCTTCCAAGTGCCATTTAATAAAGTTCTGACCACTGCGCTAAGTGCTTGAGATAATAAATTTCCTTTTACCTGCCAAAACAGTCCATGCAGAGCAGAGCGGTAGAGATGAAAAAGACGCACTAAGCCTTACAGCTGCAGGCCTCCTGCCCTGCACAGCCGCCTCTGCAGAGCTCAGATCTGGACCGCCCTTCGTGCAAACGACCCCTCAGGTCTAACACGGAGGAGGACTGAGCTGCGAGAGGGGTTGTGCCACCCCCACCCTTTGCCGGTGCATAAAGGCAAGACTTCGCGGGCTGAAGACCCTCTCATTATGGAGCAAAGCATTTTTCCACAGATATTTTCTATCATTTACTAGTTATCAGTATGGAGCTGGCGAACAACTGGGAAAAAGCTTGAATCCAGAATATAATTATATAGATGAATATCTAACATAAAAAAAGAGCCTTTCTGAGAAATCAGACTTTTCTTCAATACCGGTGTGCGTGCTTGCAAAAACGTGAAAATAAGTGTATTAAAGGACCTGAAGACACATAAAACATCTCTTAGTTTTCTTCCCAGAGATGTAATATTATTAATTCAGGGAAAATTGGAATAATAGCACAGCTAAGAAATAATTATGCAGAGCTAAGATCCCTGCTCATTCTGTCTTTCTACATGGTACAAACTTCTTTCAAAATGGGCTCTTCTGCCTGTTCCTGAATGTCTTCTGGGTCCAAATTCAGGGAAGTGTGCTTAATCTTGTAAGGAGTCACCCTCCCTTAGGGTGACCCCGCGCACTTCTGCTGCCGGGTTGCTTTGAGCCTTGTGCCCTGGCAGGAGCAAAGGCGCAGGAAATGAATAGCGCTCAGGGCTTCCCCTCGGATGGGCCGTAGTTGCGCCGTTATTGGCAAGGCAAGGTGCATATCTCTGCGTTGCCCACCAAATGCGTTTGAAGGGACTGTCTGGCTGCGCATCCATGGGAGACAGCCTCCRAAATGTGGATGGACCCTGTTCTGCCTGCAAGCTCAGACTTAGCAAAGCAAAACCACCTGCAGGATCTCTCTGGGAAATGTGAGGGTCACAGCGCACCAACATGCTTTTTTTGGACCAAACTCACCATCTTCCTGTGACAAGCTGGGATTTGATTGCACTGCTGCATCTCACTGGAAAAATATTCTTTTGAATATAGAATGGTTTTGACCAGCTCTACCTGCAAGGCAGAACTGAAAATTAAATCCTTTTGGTAGGCGTCATTCATTTATTCAACAGCACCACTGCCTCTGTTTTATATGATGACTGCTGCAGAAAACATTCATAAAATCAAAAATTATTATAACTATTCCTTAACATATTATCCTGTAGTATTTTGCCATGATAGCTGCCTCAGAGAGCTGGAATATTCACACCAGTTAACTTTGGGCACCTAACTGTGGTGCCTAGGTTAGGAACCTAAGGGACACATTGCCCATGGAGACATTTCTCCATAAGGTGCTTCCCTGTTACCCACTTAGGTACCTACCTCTTTCCATTGACTTTATTAGACTGCTAATTTAAACACCTTAATTAGATGTCTAAAAGGCAGTGGTGTGAATTCTCCACTTGCTTGATGTGATCCTATTTCTGCATCTACCGATTCAGCTAACACTTTGCTCTTCTGATCTGGTTTAGTGGAGTCTACAGGCAGAAATGTAAAATCACAGGGAACCTGCTCTGTACATTTTTGAAGGAAAATGAAAATAGTGACCAAAAGATTATTTTTCTCACACATACTTCTTATCTGATTTTATTCCTTTCTCTAAGGAACATGAAAAAAATGAATAAGCCGCAAATTCAATCTCTTCCTTATGTTCTTATCACAGACATCTCAATGTGGTGTGTTTTTTCTCACCCTGTGTTTACTATAAAAAGTGGAAAATTGAAAAGTACAAGTATCAGATCTGTCTGTACTCAAAAATTCTGTTGACCCAAAAAATACAAATTTAACCTAAAAAATGCATTATTTGCTGTCGTGGCAAGATAAGGAATTTTTTTGTGTGAATCAATCCATGATTTTACATCATACTTAATAATAAGACAAAATAAAAAACAGTTTCCAAATTAGCAGAATTAATTAAAATGTAATTATGTGTGACCTACCCTGAACTGATGTTCCTGATGAGCTGAGCTAATCCTGCACCACTTTCAACCTGAATGGAATTGAAATGTGAAAGTCAGAACTCTAGGAAGCTGAATACTTGGGGAATTTTGAGTAGATGCAAACGCTGAAATGATGAAACATTTCCTGGAGTGTTACAGGCCTAACCAAAAGACCACAGAAATCTTTACGCCTCATAACTCCAATATAGTTTTTGAACACTTAAAAATGAAAATAATTTTGTTCTGAAACTAAGTGGGACTGTTAGGTGCAAAGTAACTACTTTGGTGTACTTCAGAAGGACCTGGGTATGGATCTGAGCTCTTGCTGTGGAATCATCACTGTGTTTCCATGGACAATTCTCCGGGGGACAGGAGTTGGTAATTACTCTTTGCATCCTCTCCTGGTGCCAGTGAAAGTCTCTGCGGGCAGAGTATATACAGAATATAAATTCCCTTTCCAGAATCAGTTTGTTTTTTCCTCTCAATCCTGGAATGAATATGAGAGGTGAAGGTCAGCATCCAGGCCAAACTGATTAGTTATATCCTTAAACAATGATGGATTGATATCCTAATACAAAGGCTGCTTTTTTTTCCCCCTCTGTGTAGGAAGTCCCTTTTAAACCTTTCTGTTTCTTTATACAGATTGTCAGACAGCTCCACTTTTAGGTGTATTGATAGAGGAAAAGTGATCATTAATCCTGGCTTAACATCTCATTCAGGTGTTTGTGCCAGCATGCCTGATATGTATTTTGGATCCTCTCTTGAGTGCGGAGATGAAGACAGGCTGAGAGATGTAACATCCTGAGGCAAAAAAAATGGGCAGATTATTTTTCAGTGTCTATTCTTTTCTGAAAAACAATGCACTGTGTTACAGGCACATAATGACACTGCTGATATGCAACATTTCTGTTCTGATTAATTTACTGCATGGATGAGATCATTCTGTATTGCAAGATGTCTTAAATGATGGTTCTGAATGTTTGGCAGGGCTGTTATAAAACATTGTTCTGGAAAGTAGTATATTCAAAATTCAAAACATGGGGGTTTTTTCGCTCTTGCTAGACCATATGCAAGTAGACAGTTTGCATCGGGCCCCTGGTGCCTACTTCTGAATTACTGCCTAAATAGGGAATATTTTGATAAAAGCAAAAAGCTTTCTGATGGCATTTCATGCCCCATTAGAAACTCGAGGGCCAATCACTAATAAGGTTATACCAAATGTGTACTTATTCATGTTCTTTCTTCTCACTGTGCAAATGTTTCCAGCCTTCGCCCATTATGAACGTTACAGTGTATGATGTGCGAATCAATCCTATCTGTGCAGACACAGCAGAATGAAAGGTATAATGATGTGGGAGTGAAGTGTCAATGCATAATTCATATCTGACAGCACGCTCTGTGGAGTGCTATCCGGCAGCCTTCCATGGCAGAGAGGTCCTCATGCGCTCGGGAAATTCATCTGCATCAGCTCATTGTGTTTCTGCTTGGGTGGCAAGCTCATCATTTAGGATGAGTGAAATGCCATTCAGAGGCACTGCCGTAGTGGAGAATAAGGGCAACATAGTTCTGCGCTACCCTGTTGAGACCTTTTAGCCCAAAAAACTCATCTGGAGGAGAGTTTCTCCTCCAGGTCAAAAAAATCCACCTCCAGCAAAGATCCAAACCCCTTCACACAGTAATTTAGTGTTACCAAATTACAGAATAGAATAGAATATTTCAGTTGGAAGGGCCCTACAACGATCACTAGTCCAACTGCCTGACCACTTCAGGGCTGACCAAAAATTAAAGCATGTTGTTAAGGGCATTGTCCAAATGCCTCTTAAACACTGCCAGCCATCGGCCATCGACCACCTCTCTAGGAAGCCCGTTCCAGTGTTTGACCACCCTCTCGGTAAAGAAATACTTCCTAATGTCAAGTCTGAAAACTTATTATAAACTAGTAAACACCCTCTCAGTTCCATCCTGCAAGTGCTAGCACCCTGACCTACTGGGGTTGAAGAGGTTGCCAAAGTGAAGAGGTGCAGCTGGCTCTGTAGGTGGTTGCTTTCTGCAGCCTGCAGCAAAACAGAAAATTCATGAGCTAAAGTTCTTTCCTCAGTTCACCTGAGCATATTTATATATTATAAAACTTAGGACCATCAGGTTGTCAGCATATTTAAATCAACACCATGCATCAAAAGCTAGTGGAGCTGTGCCAATTTACACCTCAGAGGTGGTCTCCCAAACAGTCATTACGTATTGGCATAAGATAAGGACCCAGAGCTTGGTCTCGCACTGGAAGCAGTGGGAACAGATCCTGATTTTGACTCAGAAGATTCAGTGGCAGCTGAGTGCACTTTGTGAGTCCCTTTGAGTTTGAAATTTCATTTTATCTATAGGCTTTTTTTTTAAACCTTCACTTTTCTGAATTAATGCTTTTGTGTACCATGCTTAGTGATTCCTTGCTATTCCAGGATCATAATAACAAGGTTTATTATGTTCTAACCCAGTGTGTTGTGACAATATTGCAAAATTATTGTTTTGTTTCTCCTAAACTCAAGATTTTTTGTAACAGTAATAATAATAAAAGACATACAGGCTGATGAATTATCTACCATATCAAACTGCAGCACAATGGAATCTGAAATAGCTGAGAGAGTAAAACTGAAAAATACCTCAATTTACAAGTGAAACACTAACACACACTAAACTTTTGCTGCAGTATTCCTCATCTGATTTTTAGTTTTGTCTTTGCAAGCAGACAAGACTCATGCTGCTCAGGTGATGAATTTTAAGCAGATTGTAGGGATATTCAGCGCGGGCTTTCTCTGGAAGGCATAAATTGCATTCTTTGTGCAGGTTCAGGCTCAGAGGAAAGCAGTACTTCTCAGTCTGGTACGAGATGTATTTCCAAACGAATAAATAACCACTATTGGTGCACAGCTAGATAATAGCTAACTTCTTGTATAATGTATCAGGTAGAATAATTTGAAATGAAATTGCTACTGCTGACTACGTGCCGTTAACATTTTTCAATATATAATTCTTGGGAGGTTTACAATTTTGGCCACAGGAGTTGGGGTAGTCATAATTTGTTTCGATTTACACCAGTGGGTAGCTGGATCGTCTGAAGGCATAGCAAGAAATGTACACTAGCGTCTGTTGTTTTTCACCTGAGTTAAAGCTTGTCTTGTCCTGAGATCATGGGAAGGAGGAGAGGAACAGTGGTATGGCAGGGAGAGGCGCAGTGCTCCAAGCCTGGACCCGCGCTAGTTTTTGTAGATGTGGATGCTGCCACATCTCATCTACTGTGGCCTCTGTCGAGGCAAATTCCTCACCTGGGATCTTAATACTTCTTGGGCAGGAACCCCAGCTGTTCTGGGATTTTTGTAGGCAGAAACTGTCAACGGTGCAGTTTTGAGGGGCGGCTAGCCTCAAACCCTTGACATCCTTCCTACTAGTGAGAGGATTTAAATCTGAGTCTCCATCTCAGCCCCCATGGTATAGTGCATCGTCCACCTTCCCCCTCTGAAATTGAATTCTCGTGAACATGAGGAGCATGGGTAAGTAACAGTTATTTGAAGAAATTCCTGGGTAAAGGTAGTCATATTAATTTTCCGTCACTGTAGCAATTATTTATGTCTTACAAAAGGTTGTATCTATTCTGGGAGATAGGGCATGCTATTTAACATCTGTTAAGCTTGCTGAACTACTTTGTATTAAACTCCACACACCCTTTAAATTTCACCAGTTCTAGGGCATGTTAAAGATACGATGCTTTATCTGCCCTGGATTTGGAGGCAGTTGGCACATTCGGGCATCCTGCGCTATTTGAAATCATGTTCACAACAAAACATGAAGCCTCAAAATAGGACCCTGATGGAATTTTAGATGTGGATATGCCCTTCGCTGGGCCTCTGTGTGGAGGTGAGCTCCAAGCAAAGCCTGGGCTGGGTGGCTACCTCCCTCTCAGTTCCTCACAAGCCAGTGCGCCAACGGAGTGGGCTTTTAATACTAAGCTCTGATTTCCATTTCAGCAAGCAAATATACAGAGAATAGCATTAAGTACATTGTAAGTGAAAAAGAAACTGAAGGATTGTTCTGGATTTTCAGAGAAAGTGTTGCACTGCTTAAGATTTGAGATGTTCTGTAAAAGCTGGTCATTTAGTTTTGTTATTCACCTTTGTCTAGTCAGGCTACAAGTTTTGAGGGCAGAACCATTTCTCTGCTTGCACTTATACAACATAAAGGAAATACTGATTTTTCCTGTACCTCTGACTGACCTTCAGAACTGCCCAAACTACTTGATTGGTTTAAGTGAAAAAAATCTTTTCATGGGAAACTAGTAAAAAAGACTGAATGAGGGTAAGTGTGCTTCAGATGTCAGACTATGGTGCAGGACCTCTGAGCTAGAGAAGCAGTTTTTGAGGAGCTGGTGCTAAATCATGATTAAAGCTCTTTGTAGCATCTCAAACTGTCTCCTAAAGAATGACGCAGGTCACCAGATTGTGCCACCTATGTACATTGGAGAACTTAAGAAGGGGAGGGCCGGGAGGAGCAGTGTTGCAGACCTGCAAGAGCAGGTTTTGCAGGAGAAACCCCGTAAGAGTGACCTCTAGACACCTTGATGGGACCCCGTGTCTAGATGGCAAGCAGTATTGATAAGGTGCCCATAAAATGATAAATACTATTTTCAAGGGAGTTAAGATGTACACTGTTGTATATAGTCCTCACCTAGTATGCTTTCTGAGGAGCAGACACCTGGAGATAGTGAGCAAATCAGCTCTACTAGCCTTCTGGGACCATCACTGTCTGGGGAGGTGGCTGCCACTAGTTTGCATCAGGCTGAGTAAAGGAAGAAAGAGGAACATTAAATAGGAAAGGAAAATGACAGCAGAGCTGGTCAAGGGACATTTAAAGAACCAGCCCCCCACCCCTGCCCATAAATAAATAACTTAGGCAAATCTGTTTGCCTTTCCTTACTATTCATCTGCCATATGCTCTGTATTCTCACTGGATTCTTTTCGTACTTTCCTGTGCACAGAAATAACATGAATCCTCACTTTGTAGTGCAAAATTATGAAGACAATTTAGCTTTGATTAATTCTAGTTGCAAGTGAATGCGAAACATGCATGAGGGGCAGTTACTCTTTAATCTCTGTTAAATCCCGAAGTTCCTAGTACGAAAATATTAATCGTTATCTTCACAATTGCGTATGATAAAATGCAGCACTTGCTGATTATCGGGGAAATAATTTTATCAGTTGCAAGTGGGAAAGTAATGCTTAATGTTATTACACTGAGGATGTCTAGAATGAAAAGGTACTTTTCTGTGTAAACACCCTTGAGGAATGTAAGAGAGAAAGGCCAGGAAAACCCACAGGATTTTTCTTCCATTCATCCCCTCCTCTTTTCAGCTCATGTGGTGTCACAGAAGGCTGTGGAGAGGTGGTATCTTTGATTACCTGATACTCCTGGAAAAAAATGGTCAAGCTCTTAGATGCATGGTCCCTTCCACATGATTTCATAGTGTGAACATCTCTGCTGTGCCTCCACACACATCCGTCTTCTAAGTTTGTGCGATAAGGCACCCTGCCAATGGGATTCTTTCCTTAATAAAGATTATTGCAGTTAATTTGTTTATGAATTAAAATGTCATTAATTCTCTGATAATGTAAGTAGATTCAAAATGAAGCTTTGCCTGAAAAAGATGTGATGAAGAGCCACCGCAGGGATCCATACTTATTGTGCCCCCCTGATTCTGTATCAGATTTACCCAGAATAAAACAGCCTTTTCCTGTCCTAACCTCCAGGTTCTCTGTGGATTCTGAGACTCAAGGGGGTTTCTTTCCTCTCACTCATCATCATTGTAAGTAGCCAAATTATGCCCTCAGGTCACTTTGTGCAACCCTATTACCTTCAAAGTGAATCCAGTGATGTACAGCCTCATTAGATTTGAGGGAGTTTGCATAGGTTTCTCCAAAGGCACAGTCTGAAAGTAATGGAGTTATAGAATATTACATTAGCTGCAGAATATCTTTCTGCTGATGCTGGGAAGGACCCAGCTATACTGTCAAAGCCTTGGTGAACTTTCAAGGGGGAAGAAAATATTTGGAAGAAAATATTTAGAAGAAAAATATAATATGAAGTAAGTGGGACACAGTAATTACATGGTTTTGGTCCATTTTTACAGCCTATTTAAAGCTGATTCACATTTTCTTACCGACATTTCTATTAAGCTAAGGTTTCAGTAAAATGAGGAGTTGAGTTACTAGAGGTGATTTACATTTACATGCTGCATCTTTTATATGTGTCTGCTAAAGAAGGCATTCTGAAGCAAAGCATCCCAAATGATTCAGGCATGAGATTAAAGAGCTATTCAGAAGCGCTAAGCAAAAGTAAACACCAGAAATCACACGTCACAGTCAGAGGAAAATGAAGGCTATATTAAAGGCAGCTTACTTTTTAATAAGAGTTCTAATTACTTTTTCTTACATTATGTCAACATTACCATAGGAAATGGAATGCCTCATCACCTTATGTGTCCTTTTAAAAAGTGCACTTTTTGCTCCGTCTTTTCAAACATTTTCTGGAAGCTCCGCTTACGACTCTGTGGCCATGAGGTCCAGTGGAACTGGACACTGGTCAGTGTCTCAGGAGAATAACATCCATGCCAAGCTGACTGAAACACCATTTGACTTTGGTAATATCTGTGGTCTTTGGGTTTTCATTCTGTGCCATACCTTCTACTTTTTCTCTGACTAGATTATAAATTCTTTGGTTCCTCTCACATGGATTGTGCAGCGCCTGGTACAGGGGAGCCTCGAGGCTCGGCTGGAGCAGTAAGGTAATAGTCATCTTCACTTCAGAGCCAAACGCTGGCAAAGTTGGGACTTGACCATAGTTTTGAAAATTTTAAATTTTAGTAAACACTTAAACAGCTTTAAGTTTTAGTAAACACTCATGTTTATTCAACTTCATCTAATTTGTAAGTAGAATTTAAATATGCATACAATTTATTTTTGTCCATTTTTTATTGGAGAGATGCAAAATATAGTATGAAAAAAAGATAGTGATAGCCTGATGGCTGTGTCTCATATTCAGGCCATGTGCAATTTAAAAAGAGCTACAAAGAAGCATTCTTCTCCTCTGTAGGAATGGAGTAAATACGGATCAAGTTCAGTAAAACTTGTCTCTAATCAGACTGAAATAATTTTTCCAAATGGCTCTATAAATTAAAATATTTGCTCTGTCTTGAGCACCGGGGGAAGACAGATTGTAACACATTCACCATAAAAGGAGAGTTCAGCAGACCCAAATGAAAATGCAGAAACATCAATTGTTTCCATTCACTAATCATATATAATTGGTCTGGCTCACCTGAAGTAGAACACATTTGTTATTATAATGCATAATTAAAGTTCTTTTCATTTTGCTGCTTTCCAGTTGCAATTATCTTTCTTTTAACAAATGTATGAAAAGGAAACTTCTTGTAAAAAGGAAGATACATTTGACAAATTAGTATAATTAAGAAAATGTCCCTGAAAGAGGAAAAAATTTGAAAGTATGAACATTTTCAGTTCCAGATTACTTATTGACTGTCCTCTGTGAATTCCATGAGACAGAAGAAATTCTGATTTTGTCTCCTATGGATGCATTCAATTTTCTGTTTAATTTTAACATGCAGTCAGGCATATTGGGGGACCAACATTCTGAATTAAATCATTAAAGGACAGGGCTAATTCTGATTATGACTGAGAAGATTAGCATTAAAATGACATGTAAAGGCAGCAATAAACAGTATAAAGACATAATTCCCTTGAGTAACTTGAGGAGATACCATAAAGCAACCAAGCACTAAATGTTTTTGTGTTCAACAGCATTAAGGAGGTCTATTACATAATGTGCCGTGAATAGGACATTTTATGTCATCCATTGCTGTGTGATATCTTCTCGCCACTACATATCTTCTCGTAGCAGGAAGACTACAGAGCTCCTTTGCTGGACCTTGCCCCGTCGTCTTTTTTTTCAGCAGATAATTGTGAAAATTAAAACCTGGAATTTTCTGTGGTTCCACGTGCACAGCGCAGTGACAACATTGCACGTGAGGGATGAAATTGTACAAATCAGAATGGCTGAAACATTTACATCTTTGTTTGGCTTTTCACCTTTAAATCTTCTCAAGCTTTGGTTTTGCTCTTGGAAAAATCGATCTCGCCTTCTTCCCATTCCTCTTGTACCAAAATGTCCCTCAAACACACACATCCTCTCTTCCAGTTCCCTGACCAAGCTGTGTGTGCAGTGTCAGGGGCTCTCTTCTTATACATTGTACCTAGACAAAATGGATTAAAGTAAAACATGAGGTAATGCACTTTGGAAAAAAAAAAAATACTGTATTTTAGCCTTGGAGACACAACTCTTCAGAGCAGTCCCAGCCCACCATAACAATGCAAGCTCCCCAGCACGCCTCCAGGCCGCCTCGCACTTTCGGATTAAGATTAGGGCAGTCAGGGTCAGAGCGTTCAATCTGGCTTTCAAAGGTAGGTGAGGCTGGTCAGCGTCACCTGTTAGTAACAGCTTTTAAGCCTGCGCGACATGGTCTGGGCTTTAACTGCTGAACCAAAGGCTCTCGATCCGAATCAAATATCCCAGGCTATTTAGCTCCTCTGCAGAAGTAGCCTTCTGGAGACTCGCGCATGTGTTTGATACAACAGATTTAATAATCTATTAAATATATAAATCTGAGCCCATGGACACAGATGAGCCAGAACAAGCCACTGATCCTCTGTCACTGCAGTGCTCCTCTAGTGAGATATAGCGAGATCTGGAATGAAACTCTGAAAAGAAGATCTTCTTCTAAAAGGCACTTGTTTATCAGAGGCGGAAGGAATCTTGGATGTGTCCCGGTGAAAGCAAGTGGTTGAGGGGAATGGGAATATGGACACCTCCCTCCAAAACCTGACCATGAAGTGAAGACCAAAGGTGAAGATCTCTGACTTACTGAGGCCTTGCTAGTCTCAGTCTGTGAGAAACAGCTAATAACTGGTACTCCCATATGCACCATCCCATACTCCTTGTGCTATTTCAGCCCTACGCTTTCTGGGCATGAACAAAGAAATCCCACCCTCAAAATGACTGACTGCAAGCTCTGCCATGACTTGAACAAAGTTTCTGCCTGAAGTCTTATTCCACCTACTTTGTTTGTTTGTGTTTTACCACTGCAAGCGTCTTTCAGGGCAGCTTTTTCTGCGAACATGAAATGATGACACGGCACTAACTGCTACCTGAGTCTGCCAAGCCCATCTCCAGAGGAGAATAAGCTAAATTTGAACAAAGCGGCCTCTTTTAAGCCAAATCGAAGAAAGAAACCACTGCAGCTGGTCCCAGTTAACCATGAATGCAAAATAGGCACTTTATTAATACAAAAGTTTAAGTGAAATCTCACGTTCTGAACTATATGTATTTTGTCTTTTTCTGGTGTGTAGCTACTTCCTGTAACTTAAAGCTAAATTTAAAATTTTGGAAGTGATTGTAGTTTTAAATAATGTTGTTAAAGTCAGCGGTGGGTTAGAGAATTATTAGTATCTTAAGGCATCTAAGATTAAAGATTATAATATTAAGAAAACGTATGCAGTCATTAATGTAATTTTGAAGTGTAAAGCCTGTCTAATCTAATTTACTATATTACAGCATGATATATAGTTTTGACTAATTAAATGTCTCTAATCTTTTTGCGAGCTTAAGCTTCAATTAACCAATATTTACTTTCTTAGATAAGATTAAATACCTCAGTTTCCAAGAAAAATCTTTAAAAAGTCTAGCATCCCAATTTCAATTGAAGCAATGCAGTGCAGGGACACTGAGAGCCATTTTAGAGAATCAAAATGCGTTCAATGATTGAGTACAGCATTTACGTAAGGAGGACTATTAAACTGGTAAAGTGAATTTTATAGAATGTTATAGGTGCAATACTTTGGCAGCACCGTTATCCAGAATTTAGGATGTAGAAAAAGAAAATGGCTTTATTCTTGTCTGTTTGTGCAGCACACAATGTAAGGCAGGTCTAAGCTCGTTAGCAAGATGCTTTCTGGTTCACCTTCCGTAGGTTTTCACCGCAAAACGGAATGGGTAATAACTATTTCTGTGTGCAAAAGAGGAGACACCTCAGGAAGAAAATGCAGCATGACTGGAGGGCAATTTATTAAAATCCTCAACACTGTGAACTGTAGAATGAAAGTTGCATTTACAAACCATGGAATGCATCAGGCAAGACAAGATATAATAATGATAAACAAACTAGAAAGCAGAAAACTTCTTAGCAGAAACAAGCGGAGGCATCACAGCAAACCACTGTTTAAAAATGTCTCTGCTATCAGATATTTCATGCAGCACAGCAGCAATTCATATTTAAGGCTTGTCAAATATACCTATTCTCTGTATAATAAAATACCCCCAAACCAACACAAACAGTTTTTGAACAGTCACCAAAAGGAGAGGCAAGAGCCTGGAAATCATTGCCTGTCATTTCCAGCTGAATGATGAGACCATAAAAACGCAGCTTCTCTTCCCCTGAAGAATGGCCGGGAATCCTGAGCAGTCACTCCTTTCTGCTCCCTCTCTCCCTCACCCCTGTATCATTTCTCAGGGGAGGCGGGTGGGGGAAAGAGGGGGGCGGGTTTCCCCACTCCCTTCTAAGAACTTGTCTTTTAATTTGTGAGCAAGAGAGAGCCTGTCAGGATGGGAGGCTGCTCCAGAACCTCGTTTTCATTACCGTCTGATTTATTCACGACTGCGTCATACCCACTTCTCCATGTGCTGCTGGTTGTGTCCTTCAGCCTTTGCCTCCCTATGTATCAGACCCCTCCATGCCACCAAAAAGTGGTTTTAGAAAGAGAAACCCTGTTCTTTTGCAGCCTTTGTTCTGCTCTGTGATCAAGCCTTTCTCATCTGTTCCCCACTCAGAAGATGGATTTTCCACCTCCTGAGCATCCTGGCAGGGCATCTCTGCACACCTTTTTGGAATATATAGGTGATGAGGGTTGTGTGCTGTCTTCCTGGTGAGCTCTTACCAATACCTAGTGCAATCCCACCAGTATTTTACTCTCTCTAGAGCTTAACAGAGGCATCCAAAGGTTTCCTTTTCTTTGCTCATAGGAGCACAGTCATTTAAGAAAATAAATTTCTACATAAACACCAGTCTACTGCAATTTTGCCACTTTATTGTGAACCCCAGAAACTGCTCTTCATTCAAAAGGGAACACTCCCTTTCAGTAGCAGCTGTGGAAGTTCAGTATCACTCCGAGGTAAATTGGGCTGCTTCTTGTCCAGTCACCATCTGGCTACTGATTGCATAAAACAGAATCAGAGGTTCATTTTGTAAGAGCTACAGACAAAAGACAAGCTTGTCAGGAGGAACGGAAGGGAGGATGACTCACTGAAAAACAAGGTTTCAGAAAAGCCAGAATTGTTAGTACGTTCAGGTCTATGGTTTTGAAGAGCGTTCATTTTCGTATTTTCACATTTGGGGTAGATTCGTAAATTATGACACCGCTGACAGAAGAGGAAGGCATGTGCTCTCCCCAGGCTCTCTGCGGCTTGCACGTAGGGCAGGGTGCTGGGCCAGGTCCCAGCTCTGCCCCCGAGGGCAGGGTCTCGGCTTGCCTCTCCCCCGCCCTGCCCCAGCATCTCCGCGCTTAGGAGCATCTCCCAGCAGTTGCACTTGATTCTTGTACACCTCCCATTAAAAAGCAAATAAACAAACCCTTCTTCTGTCAGTCGGATCCTAGGTTTCCAAAGAGGCGTTGCTTTTATTTAAAAGGTGCTTGAAAATGCTCCAGACTATTTTTTTTCATTTGTTTAAAAGGTGTTTGGTTTCAAATCTGCCCTGCCAGTATTTGTTTTGTTTTGGTGTTCTTTGCAGGCAGTCCTAGCCCCAGAAGACATATAGTGAGAAGTGTTTAAATACAACCCGTATAAATAAACTCCCTTTTGACACCTGTTAGGGAATAACACTTTACTTTTTTTTAAAGCCTGCTAATATTATGTATTCCTTACAGTTTTGACTTACAAACCAAAGCCAGTCTATGAAGCACAGAACAAGTACAAACAAAACATAAGGAATATTTTTAGCTTGAAAATAGTGTGGTTTAAAAGCATTTTCTTAAGACTTTGCAGTGTAAAATGTACCATTTCACGTGTGTTTACAATAATTGCTTTTATTTGGATGCCTGATGTAGTAAGGTGTAACAAATGGTAACACAAAGTAGTAGACTGCCTGTTTTGATCACTGCAGTGGAACATAAATGATCAAATTAAATGGATATGATTGCACTAAATATTACTGTGATGGAAATAGAAGTTAGAGCAATTATCGTAAAATGAAATGAAACCAGGAATAGAATAATTTCTTTAGCACAATTACAAAAAAGATTTCCATAAAGTACCCCAGATCTTACACAGTACTTGTGCATCACTTGCAATGGATGTACCTCACTTTAAAAATGTTGTTTTCGCTCCAAAGCACTTTGTAAGAGAAATGTCTTTGTTCAGTGCTGAGTTAAAGCAATACCTGTCATAATATACAAGAATTTTTGACAGTGACTTGGGCTGGGGAGAGAGAAAAGATGCTGTATCTAATAGAAATGAGACAGGAAGATGTGGGTGGAGACAAAACCTCTCCCATGAATTGGAGCTGGCCACGGCTTTGGGTGTAATACTCTTTCACTGAAGAGAAGTGACAAATGGCCTTTATTTTCCTTGAACAGTCAGAAGTACTGTTATTTTCTGTTTTATCCAAGAACTAGCGCTACAGAAGATCGATTCAGTGCTGAGTGAGAACAATGTCAGCTCCTGAGTCATCACCACCTTCTGGGTTTACCCTGGAAATCTGCCACTCAAGAGGTGGCCAGAACTGATGGGTCTCAACCTGTAGGGAAGTGAGAAAGTCATCGGTCCTTTAAAGGAATTTTTGGACATGGCATAGACCAAAAGTTTCCTGTGGGTAGAAATCTTACCGAAAACATCCTATCGCTGATGAAGCATGCATTTGGGGGAATTATCACTTCCTAATAACAATGCATGAAGAAATAGGTTCATGTATCATAATGCTAGGGATATTTATAAATATATTTAAAAAGCAGGAGGGGAAATAGCAGGCAATTTTGCTTCTAGAACATCAGTCAAGTGTGTATTATTAAGCCTAAATAGACTGGATTAATCAAGTATCACACTGGCACTTCTAATACTGATTTTACATTGCAAATTCCATTACCTGGCTTTACCAGCCAGGAGAAAAGTTACAGAAGATCAATTAAACAAACAGGAAATTACCTTTTTTCTTTATAGTCCATGACTTCCAGCACTTACAATGGTGCCAAGATCCCTGAAAATTAAACAGGCATTTGCATAAGATTAATAACTCACTTGCTTTCTACCTAAGTCACTGTAGCTTATTTAGGACCCCAGAGTTATCTAATGTCTACTAGAGAGGCTGGAGATGATGAGAGCGAATTAAAAATGGCTTAATATGTCTGAAAGGATCACAGCATTTTAACACGGGGCTCTTACGTTAATAAATGCACCTGCAGCATCCCAGAGATTAATGGGTAAGATCTCAGCAAAATTAATTTAAGTAGGACGCTGCCTACACATGTTCACCCGTACACTTCCCTGCCCTGAAGCAGGCAGTGAGGTCCCGTGAATGTGTGGGAACGACCTCTTTAGAGGCAGACACCCTGTCTGTAAGGAAGGAGCCTTAAATTTGGCCCCAGGGGCCACATCTAATTTTAGGAGGAACCTGAGACTTACTGCGTTTAGAGACAGCGTACCCTGCCCCGTCAGCAGGGAGCTCCTGTTTGAAGCCCAAGCAGCCCAGCTGAGTTAGCCGGTACATCTTAAAGTAGGACTCATTTTCCTCGTTATATGATGAGTGTGTTTTAAAGGATGCTGTTTGGAAGGATTTCTTCTCCCCCCCAGAAGAAAGGGGGGGGTGCATTTTCCTGTCCCCAGTTTTGCCTGCCTTCCCCCTCGCGGCACTGGGGGCAGGCTGGGGTTTCTTGCCGCCAGCCACGCGGCACAGGAGGTGGCACCGGGGGTCAGAGCTCAGAGTTTGGACGAGGCTGGGTGGAGAGCAGTTTTTAGGATCCCAGATGGCCTCCTTGCTTCACTGCTGCATCTGTCCGATGACCGGCTCTATTCATCTGTGTGGCTTACAAATCCTTGCATTTGGGGAGAGTCGGTGTCAAGCGGCACGAAACTGGTGCTGTCACAGGCACAGGGTCCCTTTTGTGACAACTGGGCTTATGCACACTAACTAATAATAATTGCTATAAGGGAAAAAAACCAGAAGAAAATAGGTTGGCTTGACAATTGGAGGGGAGGGGAATAAACATTTCTTGTTGCTTATTTGACAGCCCCGGCTGCACGTCCACGCCCCAGATGGGGCTGGGGGATCTTGCTGGACCCAGGTTTGCACAGACCGAATAAATGATGTGGTTGTTACTACTTGAGCTGCTTAGCAACGGTTTGGGGGAAGAGAGTACTTCCTCCTCCTTTCAGCGGCTGGCTCCTAACAGGATGTTTAGCCAGATGGTGTACATAAGATTACTGGAAAATGATTTTCAGATACACCATGAGCCTGAACAAACTAATGTAGTTCCAGGTGCATCATCTGGTAATCCATAGCAGAAGATCATTTCAGAGGAAAGTGCTACTGAATCTGTCCCAGAAAAAACCTGCAAGTTTCTTTGTGTTCATCTATCTATCTGTACACAGAGCCCCAGCAGCAATCTTACTTCTTTAAAAAGTGAGTATGGAGGGGGCTGGAAGGAGGCAAAAGTTTCCTTTTGTGGCAGTTCTTTGAAAAGAGGCACAGAATGTGGGAAGATAGGATACGTGGGGATGAGGGGATGAGGGCAGCAATCCTCTTTATCTGATCTGAATGAGAATTAAGTTTCATTTCGGGTGAAGAATTGTGGGTAGCTTCAACAAAAAAAGAAAAAAAAACCCTATCATTCCTCGTTTCAGTACATGAAATTAATATACTTTAAAATAAAAAACAAACAAAAAAAAACCCCAACAGGATTTGGCAGTTAATTCCTCCATGATTAAAGGATGCAGAAACATATGAGGCAAAAAACAGCTTTTGTGCGTGATTAAATGCTGAAATGAATCCAAAGACATTTGATAACTGCAGAAGCAATTTACTGAGAATGTTCCTTCTATTTTTGACAGTAGCCATGGTCTTCATTGAAGGTAAATAGGTTCAAGAAAACGCAAAGCACAGACTATATATATGTATATGTGTATAGTACTTATAAAAGTAGGAGTTTAAAAGTTTGTATCACTGCTGGGATTTGGTTTTGTTTTTTTTGTATTCTGCCTGTTTGCCACACTGAGATCAGACTCAGCTGAGTATTTATTTGACTGGAGCTCACCAAATGGGTAACCCTTGAGAGCAGGATTAAAAAGCCAAATAATGTTCAGAGCGCGGTGTTGGAAATGCGCAAGCGACTGTATTGGCAAGCCGCATTTACAAAGGTCATTTGGTCCTAGCATGTGCAGAATGTATGCACATACTAACTGAGAGGCATATCTGAAAATCTGACAGCCTGTTATTTGCGAGAGCATTGCTTGTTTTTTCAGGAATAGGGAAGGTTCAGACGAGGGCAATAAAAATAGCATGAAGCATGACAGGAAAGTGCATAGAGCCGGCATGCAAAGATGGTAACGCTGAGACAGAGGCCTGTGAAATCCCCAAGGCGGCGGCGAAGGTGAATCAGGAAGGAGCCTTCCTTGCCTTTCTGAATACAAGGACTAAGGGGCATGAAATGAAACTAGCAAAGGCCAAATTTCCAACAGCGATGTAAAGCGGTTCCTCACACGACTTGCAGTTAATCTGTGAAACTCCTTGCCACAGGGCACCGAGGAAGCTAACAGCCTTTCACAGGTTCAAAAAGGCATTGGAAAAATCCTGGTAAAATAATCCAGCGAAGCCTCCTAAATGCCCAGACGTCACCTCTGGCTCTGGAGCTGAGTGGGCTACAGACACGCAGGTACCAAGTACTCAGGGAAAAACTATTATATGCTTCCCTGATACTCATGCTGTTTCCTAAACACCCACGGTTTGCCACTGTTGGAGACAAGAGAGCAGGAGAGCCTGCCCTTTGGTCCGAGCCAGCACAGCTTCTCTAGATTGCTCTCGTTAGCAATCTACTAACCACCACGAGAGTATCGGTAGGGTATCAGCATAACTGCCTGCAGTAAAACCAGATCTCACCCCTGGGCTGGACGGGTCCCTTTCACATGCCCCGGTCGCAGAGGAGGAGAGCCGGAGGGCCCTCGGGTGGGCTGCTGCCAGCCCCCATGGAGGCATCCAGAACCAAGCAGCACGGACCTGGAGAAAGGAGAGGCAGGCCACGAAGGTGAAAGGCCAAATCAGAAGCGCCTCTCCTTGGAGGGGAGCAATGGTGTTGTCACTGGAAATAAAACTGTCCTCTTGCTGAAGCTGGGGATAAACTCAGTGGTGGTAGGGATGCCTGTACCCTCCGGGAGAGAGTTACTCCCCATCAGATGATGCACTGAACATCAGGGGAATGAGGCCTGAAGATACTTGAAGCAGCTTAGCAGCAAAGAGAGATCAGGCAGGGAAAGAAGGTGTCTAAAATAATTAATAGGAGGAAGGCCAGTCCAGAGTCCCCATTCATCCTGTCGCATAAAATTCCTTTTAATTTATCATGCCATTGACCAGATCCCAGTGTTAAGTCACAAAACAAAGATGCTGCAGGGTCTGCCAGTCTGGTATACGTGTAATCAACACAGTGAGGGAGGAGGGTCAGAAACACACTTTCTTAGGGCTAGATTCTCTCCTTGCATTAGTTGTTCTATGATTTCCAGCTATACTGGAGGATGTGTAGGATAATATAACATTGTAACCTTATACAGAAGCCATGTTTTTCATAGTCAATTGCATTTTAAAACTCCCCTACTTTCCTCTGAACCGTTTGACAACGGTTCATGTTTGCAAAGGGTTTCAGTGCAGGCTAACTGCTCATCTTTTTTTGAAACACATTATTACTACTGAAATCAGGCCTTCTCTCTCCAAAACAGTTTATACTTACATTTGGGCATCTATTCTACAAAGAATGTGCACACTCAAACAGAAACCATTTAGGTTACAACTGATTTTATAACAGAAAACTTTAAATACATGGATTTTACTTTGCAAAGACTGACGGCAGCAGCAGAACCGTTCAGTTCAGCATCGCTACTCATGGAGCCCTGGAGGCTTCTGCTCATGTTGGCAAAGGAAGGTGTCAACTGCAGGTAGTGTGTAGTACACAGCCTATCTATGACCCACCAGCACACTTTATGTAAACCTGTGAAAAGCTGCTGATGGCAGAGCCTTTAATAATGTGATCTGAATTTCAATAGTTTCTTGATCCAAACATGGAATGACTTTACTGTACCTTTCCCAATGTATTTCTTTTCCTTCTGTAGGTCTGGGTGAATAAGAGGTATTTCACCATACACATTGTGAATGTGCTCACATTTTTAGGGTTTTTATTTTGCTTGGAAAAACTTAATGTTATTTTTGAGCTATACAAGAATCAACAAGCAAAAAAACCCAAAGACGTTTGTGAAAACATATACATGTGATATAGAGTTTAACCAAAAAGCCTTAGCGAACTACAGTTACCCTGAATAATATCTGCCTATGGGATACCCCAGTGCTGGTAGACCAGAACAGATTCTTCATATGTATATATTAGGCACAGCGTGCAAATACTCTGCACACTCGCAAAGCAATCCAGGAGCATATCAACTACTACACTGGCAAATTAACTAATAAAATAGCAATATGCACATAGGTACTCAAGGGCTTAAGGAAAAATCTTTGATTGTTCATAGAAGAGTGCATTCTCTAACAAATTTTTAGAAAATGAGCTGAATACATTCTAGGATATTTTGTTGAAGGCTAAATCCACTTGGAAATGAAAGAAACCGGGTTCCAATTACTCATGTGTACCTCATAGCTATAAATGACTGTTTGCAGACTCTATAAAGTGGTAGCTTATATTTAGATAGAAAGCAGGTAGGAACTATAACTCATAATAATTTCCTGCTTTGATAGATGGAGAATGAAAAGAAAGCAAAAAAACCCCACAAACCCCACCACCCCCCAAAAAAACCCAACCCCCAAACCCCTAAACCCAAACTCAGCAGGACTGAAAAATTTCCTTTGAGCTTAATTTTGATAAGTAACTTAAACACTTGGCTTCTACATAAGCTCGTCCACTTGAGCTCACTCTGCATCTGTTACTGAAAGTGAATAGATTGCATTGCACACACTCACCAAAGAAAGCTACACAGAGCTGAGATCTGATGCAGTACTCTCACTAGTACTGCAGTACTAGTAACATACAAAACCAAGTATTATGTAACATATAAGAACAACTCATATATATGTACCCCTAACATTTATGTCAGTAACGTGTAAGAACAGCTTTACAGGGGTTCAGACTTCCATTGGTATTAAGCATTTGAAACCTACTGTATTCAGAATTGAAAATGCATTCCAAATGAATCTAAAAATGTTCATATTTGGAAATATTCAGTTAAGTCATTCTAATTAACATCTAGTCTGTCTTTAAATTAATGATATGTATGCACAACTTTTATGCCATCTTAATATACTTTTGTCCTAGCATCTCCTTGGTTTTATTAAAATTTTAATAACTTTTTAAGCAAGGGAATTATGTCTGATATTGACTAAATTATGGCTAAATTAGAAGCTAGCAGTCTACATCAACAGCTGAAATCATGCCCCCTTGAAATCTGACTGTTTAATTCACAGTTCCAGACTACATTGTCATAGACTGTCTCTGCTCTCCTTAAAGGTTATAAATCTATTTTTAGGCTAGAATATATATCTGTAGTTGATTTTTAGAATAATTTCAAATAAGAATGCCATCTGATTCCAGTTGTGGTTATATTTTCAAGATCTAACTTGAAACCCCTAGAAACAAGATCTAAAACTACCAACATATCTGCAAGTGTAGCATGTGAATAGTGGTGCTGCAGTAATTTTAAAGTTATTATTAGTAAACATTTCTAAAAAAACCCCACCAATGTATTGGTGATAGCAAGGAAGCCTGTATTATCTTTGAAATCTCTCAGTTTTGACACAGAATTCCTTTTACGTAATCTTTACATCGTCGTGTGAAAGCCTGAGGCAATTAAGCATGAAAAACAGTGGTTGAGGGCAGCATTGATAGAGTTGTAGTCATTTAGCTTCTGATGACCAGCTCATACCAACCTATGTTAGTCCAGCATCTGAAGGAATACTGTGATGACAGCAGATATTTAGCTGCAATGCTCTCCATGCTGCAATTCCCATCCCAGGTGCCTTCTAGTTGACCTAAGAGATTTCTTTATCGGGCAGCAGTCATTTAGTTTTAATCTGAGACCAAATCAATGCATTTGCTTCCTTGTCACCTAGCAAAATCAAACAAGCTTCTCGGTAAGTGAGAGACAATTACTGATGGATGTAGGGAACAAAACAACTGATTACTGCAGTTTTGTTTTCCGTGTTGGGCTGTGGTTTCACACGTGCTGGTAGGTATTGCTGAAGCCAGTCTGAACCACAGAGTGCCCTCTTCACCCACAGACACTGCTCCTGCCCCCAGGCTAGCCCTTCGTTGCTCCAGCACAGTTGTTTGTGTGGCTCCATGCCAAACCAGGTGGGGAACTGATTTGTCCAAAAGGATCTCAGTTTGAAGAAATAGTTTTTTCAGCTGGATCTGTTCCCTTATCTGACTCACTGTGTGGCTGCACACCCAGCTGTGCTGGGCACAGGGCAGTCTGCAAGTGGAAATGAGTAGCAAGGGGCAGGGCTTGCTTAGGCACCGAAAATTGCATGATGAGGGGGGTGGGCACAGTGTCTTGGACAAATAACTTCCCTGTTTCAGCTCAGTATTTCCCAGAGAATTCAGAATTTCCAGAAATACTTGTTTATCTTAATTTGAAACAGTCAATTTTCAGCTGTCTGTGCAGAGGCCATCTAGAGGGGAGGTCATAAAAGATAGAGGAGGAAAGGTCTGAAAGATGAGATAAATGCTAGTAAAGATCAAATCTCTTATATCTATACTATCATCCAGTCTCGAGCATCTACTGCTTTTCGATACTGTGATAAGGATCTCTTCACCCATGTCAAAACCTAACTGTACCAGGAAAGAAAGAGCCAGCACAGGAGAACAAATTTAATGGGTTCTCATGAAAAAGGAGGAGGAGAGAGGTGGGACTGCAACAGGGACTAAATTAGTTAGAAAATATAAGAATGGTTGCATTATATAGCTGAGTAATAGAAACTTAAGGGAAAAAGTAGTTCATGGGGAAAAGTGAAGGAGAGGAGGTGAAAGTGACATAAAAAGCGAGGGGGAAAGGATGATAGCAGAAGGATGAGGTGAGTTAGAAACCAAGATGAGGAACAAAGTACCTGAATAAGGGTTTGAGAGGAAAGATCATGGCAGTTGTTAGCACCTTTTGGGAAAATGGGCTTTTTAGTAGAGAAAACCCAGTTTTATGCAAGAATAAAAAATAAAATGTAAGACTTAAAGTGCTGATTAATATTGGTTGGGATGGGATGAAAAAGGGAATAAAGTGATTTAGGAAGGAAAATATTGGCAAGGAAAGCAGTGTAACTGGTGCAGTGTAAAAGAACAGAAGTGAGAATACTCCTCATGGAGAATGAATAAAAGTAGGGATGAGAAACAAACTTACACAGAAGGAAACAAAATGGCTTGTCTTGAAAACAGGGACCACGACACTGGCAGAAAGGAATGAGAGCACCAAGGGAAAGGAAACAAAACTAATGACCACAGATTCAGATATTATTTTGGTAGATACTGAAAAAGAAGTGATGGGATGGAAGGAAGACCAAAGGAGAGCAAGAAGCAGATCAGGGGAGGAGAGGTCTGAGAGGAACCTGCATTCAGCTTCACCAATCCTGGTGATGTTAAGGGCAGGGGAGAGGTGCCTGTGACGTTGCTTAAAGACAGCTACTAAATTCCTGCAAGTACTTGGCTTCCTCCTTCCTCCTGCCTCCTTCCTGAGGAGGGCTTCATTCTGAAGATGCTTAACTGGGAAGAGGAGGGCTGTGCAAGGAGACCCAGAGAGGGAAAACAGCCACCTCAGGGAACACACAGCATGGGAGAGGAACATTGTCACTGCTTAAACATACCCAAGAGACAGCCTGAGACCCATAAAAGCTCACTACTTAATGAAAAGTAATATCTCATGATACATCGTGTAGAAGCTGCAGCTAGGACTCAACTGATTTTATGGCTGCCAGTAGCTGGCAACCATTTTCAGCTCTTGCAAGGCAAGGCAGGATCACACTCATGATTTCTCAGGAAAGGTTCAATAGCTCATTACCTACATGAGCAGTTATATTATACCTTTGGGAACAAAGTTTCTTTTCCAGAAAGATAAGGCTGTTAAATCAGCTTCTGACCTCCTTGAGGTTTACACAGACAAGATTATCTACTGCCTGGAAGCAGACACACAGAGAAAATCCTGATCTGCCACATCTTGCAGAAGAGACAACTCCCATTAAATACAACTAGCACAGTAGCCTTAAATAGCACATTTTGGTCCATGCACAAGTTGACATAAGTGTTTTTCAAGATGTGGCATCCACAAACTCTTCCAAGATTCCAGCACTGAACTTTTGTCTTTTCTTTCTCTTCATAACACTGTAAGTCATACGTGAAACTGTAATGTGTGAATCTATCTCGGACTCATGAGGCAAACTTTCTTCCATGTACATTACGTGGGTAAACTGAAGGAAGTGTACTCTGATCCATTACGAGCACTACCCAGTAAAGGTCGATGGAGCACATTTATTCCAACATTTGTCCATAGGCTACAGGACAACATCTTTCTTACTTTCTCCTTCCATCTATGAAAGCAGGACATGGACCAGTAACTGCAGAATATGCAGTCAAATATACTAGCATTAATTTGATCCCTCTCTCTATAAAAACACGAGCCTCTGTCACTTATGTTCAGGATGAGGAGATGTTAGTGTGACCAGTCATACTGTGTGGTATAGTCCCTGGAGTGACACAGAGTTTCATTCTGTTCAGGTGGCTTACACAAACTTGATGTTAGCCTTACATACTGTAAGAGCGGATGAGACTTTTCCCTCTTATATTTCAGCTGTCCTCCCAGCTCTGCCTGAAATGATCTTTCCACGATTTTAGGACATGTCCGTGTTCAGGTGTGGTTCAAAGCTTGCTCCCTGTTGCACATTGCACTTGTCACTGCTGATATGTTTCAGTAAATATTAATCAAGGGTTAAACTGTTTTAGGGGAGAAATTTTGTTTATCATTTTGTCATTTATACTGGTACTCTACTGACAGTCTGGTGGTGTAAGTAGTTTGGTCTGGTGTTTACTGGATTGCTGCCTCCTTGGGACAGGGATGTCTGTGTGTTTGAAGAATGTCTGGAAAATGGAAGAGGGTATCAGACTAAAAAAAACTAACCAGGACACTGTTAGTTTGCTTGGTTTTAGCATAGGACCCTCTCTCTGATAAAGGGGACTAAGAGCAATGTTTATGAGAAAATAACAAGCATAACCAGTTATAGTGGAAAGTGCTCAGCAGAATGTCATTACTATTGTGCATTTAGACATTGATGTAAAACAGTATTACTCAGTTTCACTGTAATTGTATAACACGGAGTCTTCACTATGGCTAGAACAACAACAACAACAAGCTTCAATTTCCTTCAATTTTTCTTACTAGAATTTTACTGTTTGTTAATATTCCACAGTTTTCTTCACGTACTTTTCCCATAACTACAACAGCTGCCCTGTCAGGGAGTAAAAAGCAGGCAATGATTATGTGACAGCTTTAGGGTATTTGCAAAAATAAAATATTTTATAGATGCTTTTATGACCTTTGCAGGGAAAGACTGAAGTCACAAGAATAAAACCTGCTGTTAAAAGCCTTACCCCTTCCCTACTTCACAGCAGAAAGCTAGCACCTCCACTCAGCATGCTAAGGCTATGCAGAAAATAGAGCAGCAGCCTCATTGTGGAAAGACATATGCCTGCCACAAGGTTATTATGGCCATAGACACAATCTGACAGAGTAAAAATGTGGAAGTCTTCACCTAGAAACCTGAAGGATGTCATTCCCCAGATACTTCCAACCAGCTGTTTTGCCTTGTATTGACTCCACCAGGGACAGTGCTGGGGGGAGAGAGGAAGGAGTTTGTTTTTGGCTGTTCCCAACCACCTTCTTGTCCCTTACATGGCTAGGAATGGCTTCCAGACAGATTTGCTCCATAACCTTCCCAGGGACTAAGGTGATGTCCTTAGTTACCCAGATCATCTTTCTTGACCTTCTTGGAGATGGGTATGACATTTGCCTCCTTCTCATCCACCGGAAACCTTCCCAATCACCATGACATTTAAGGATGACAGAAAGAGGCCTCGCAGTAGCATCGCCCAACTTGTCTAGCACCCTCAGACGCAGCCCATCTGGGCTCATGGACTTACACATGCTCTGTTGGCCTAAGCGATGCCTAACTCCTCCTTCCCTTGCAAAGGGTAATGCTACACTCCCATGTACTCTGCGTAGGCTCAGGAAACTGGGAGATGAGATGGCAGGTCTTACCACTGAAAACTGAGGCAAAGAAAAGCATCAGCCACTTTAGCTTTTTCTTGCCCATTGTCACAAGGTCCATCTACCAGGATGCCAGCTAATAAATACCTCTGCAATTTCCCTATTTGCAGCTGAGGATGCCAGCAAGACATCCTCCTGTCCCCAGATGTCGGCAGAGCTAAACTGAACATCAAGGAAGCAGAAGTTCCTTTACCTGGCTGCATCTTCCCTCTTCCCCCTGCCCCAAGTCTTGCAGTGCCCTTTGCCTGAAAGTCTGGAGCAGGAGTCAGGCTGCCGAGGCCACCCTGATGGGCAGTTAGGCTGGAAATGAGCTCAAAGGATGGGAGCTGCAGTCAGAAGGACATGTCAGAGAGACCACACAAGAAAAGAGTGGCTACAATTTTTGCAAGGGGAGTGTGGCAGACTACTGCCTTGGCCTCACCTTGTCTTCTGAAGCTATAATCACACCTGCTTCTGGGGGAATTAGAGAGTATGTCCTATTCCCTTTTCTCCCACCACCTCCAAAGGCAGTCTCATGCAGATTTACTCTCATCACCTTTAGAAATAGGATGGAGCATCCTGCCACTACGCGGGCCAATGGGATGTGGCTAAGTGCAATGGTTCGTGAGTTGCCTCTGTGGGATTGCCACGTGCTGCTTGCTGGGTTACCTCAGTATTGCTCTTTTTAAGTGCTTTACAGCTTTTGTTGTCAATAATTGTCAGGTTTCAAGACATGCTGCTTGTTACGATGCATCATCTTGTTACAGTACCAAGAGGCAGATCCTGCTTTCTTTGGGCACTCGGAACTCAGCCTGCCTTTGGGGGAGGTTTGGGTGAAAGTGTACAAAATTAGATCCAACATGAATTTGTGAAAGATTGAATTTCAAAGCAAGGGTTCACATACGCCTAGCAGAACTCTCTTCTTTTTCTCATCTTCTGTCCAGCCTAAATTCAGAACAGCTAAAAGGAGAGAATTAATTTCTATTTAACAAGCTTTGGGGCACTCTGGGATGAGAGCTGCTTTCCCCCACGACAGAAGCTTGTATGATCATATCACCTCTGTGGGGCTGTCAGTTTTTACCTTCATTAGTGACAGAGAGACAGAGTTCATAGCCATCAAAAAGCCTAAAGACATTATCTGTCAATCATCTCCTACTGAAGTCAGGTTTTCTTCATCTTTTCAAGAGATGGCAACAGTGCTTCTGGACCACAGTGGCACATTATTATCTTGCTCACAAGAGTAGGCAACATTGCAGAAGGAACTGTAACCTTCACCATATTTGCATATTTCCATACATCCTTTCCATTTATGTTCTCAGTCAGTGCGAGCTTTCTGGAACCTTAACTTTGAAGAAAGTTTAGCCTGTGGTTTAGAATGATTTTTTTAAAGTTTGAATAAAACATTAATTCCCTCTCCTTTCTGGATGGAATTCCTACTTATTTCACACATTTTTTATTGATTTCAGAACTGTTTCCCAGAAGTTTCTCCTGTCTAGAAGTACCAAATGGAAGACATGGTGAAAAATGTTAGCAAATTCCCACTCCAATATTTCAAACAGAGATTACAATTAGAATCCATCCACTAAATCCTGCCCTATGATAACTTGTCCTAGAAAATACATGGTCTGTTTATGTTATGTGCCATTACGCAAGCTTGTGTGTATGTGTATTACAATCTCCTTATCAGTACCATGATATTTGCATTAAATTTCATGGTAGCTGCAACCTTCTCTGGAAAAACAAAAAGTTGCCCAATTTGAGAGCAAAGACGGGGGCCGAGTTTCAGAATGGAAGCTCAGTAGGAAATAAAATTCTTATTTTCCTAAGTTAATTAGTCCATAAACCTGGGCCCTGGTCATTACAAGTAGTTTGCAGACATCAGTAAAGGGGATCTGTCAGAATATATAAGGTGATTTTGACCAGAGAACCTTCTTCCACAGTTGAATGAATGCTGCATCACTTAGTGTAGGGAATATCTCTGCTCTTCAGTGTTTTTTAGGAAGCATCCTCTTGCTACCTTAGTCTGTCTGCATACTTACTCACCTGAATGATTAAGAACATAATAATTTACATTTTTAAAAATCACCTTTCATTTTTCTCCAGGAGAATTAACAGCCCTGACAAGTTTTTCCAGCTACAAGGTGGCTCCATAGTGCAGGGAAAAAGATTATTAGCTCCATATTTCAGTTTCCTGACTCCTTTGCATATTAAACACCGCTGCTTTGAAGGAGGTGCAGACTGTCTCTCCTCCTATGCAGAAAGAAGACATGGGCATTTCCAGGTGAGCAACACAGTCACAGCTGCAGGCACTAAACCTGGTTGGCCCATAAGATAGGGTGGGAGGTCTGGTTGCCCTGAGCACTTACCTGGGACCATCTAAGGTTACAAATACGGCCTGCTGTGAGATATTCTCTACCTACTGCCAAAACCAACCAAACACAAAGGACATATCAATGAGTAGAAAAACTGGGAATAGCCCTGGTCCAATGCGTCATGACCAAGAAATCTGAACCTTGTCATTTCTTGAATCACCAGCTGGTCATAACTTTGGGGGCAGTGATAAATGTTCTGTGTCAGATGTTCTTGACAAAACCTTTCCTTGTGAAACTTTATGACAAAACTGGCATCAGTAGGAGCACGTACTGGGGTGGGGGGAAGAGCCAGGCTGGAGCCCCTGCTCCATCTGCCTAAGACACTGGAGCCTAACTCTCAGTGAATGAGACTCTCCAGGCTACTGGACATGCTAAGTGGTTTTCTACCCCTGACTTTCCCGACCTGCTATCATCCATTACAATCTCTGTCAAACTAATGTTTTTTCACTGGCACAGACGAACATTTTTCAGTAAGACTGGCTTTAGATGACATTTCAGAGGAATACGCCAGGTTCACAGGCTTTGTGCTGCCTAGGTGTGTGCGTGGCTGCCAGGGTAGAATTAGGCACTCTTTCTTGCAGCAGATATTTAACTTCCAGTTTTAGATGGAAAAATTTCCTCACCAAAATCGTTAGAAATCTCACCAGAACTCACAATTGCAGCCATTGGCTTCTAGAACAAAGATCAAGAAACAAGACACTTTTTCTAAGCAGCTGAAGGGAGAGATAGCACACTAAGATAGTAAAAGATAGTAAAAAATATTTGCAGATTTTTATATATAAAACTCTCAGCTTTATTAGTTCATCAACTATTCCACAACATACCAAAGTCTGACTGCAACATCTCAGTTCAGCTGCTCACACCCCCATGCCCACTGCTTCCAGAGGACACACTGCTTTAGCAATGGCTCAGTGTAAGCAGAAATTTGGAATTAATCTAAATAACTCCTCACCATAATACTCATGATATTTAGATGTAAGCTGTCTCAAGCCCATGGAGAAGAGTGGAAATTAAGCCTTATAAAGTCCCTGATGCTTTGCCTCCTTTAACATAATTCCTTTTTTTTTTTTTTATTTAATGGTAGCCCTATTTACTTTTTGTAAGTTTACTACTTTAAAAAAAATTATGTAATACATATACACTATGCTTCATAAATCCAAACGCTGGAACATGAAAATAGTTTTTATAACAACATTAAAGAAGATATATCTTTCTTATGTGTACCAAAGGCATCACACTGGCATTTTTAGGTGATGGACCATAAGTTTGCCAGTACAGCAGACCCCAGGGAAATGATGATAACAATAAAGCACATATTTAAAGAAAGATTTTTAAGATTTTTAAAGCTGTATTCCACAAAGATATACAGTAATGGTATAATTACTTTTTAACTTTGAGTTTTTTGAGAGAACTTCAACTCAGGCTCCAATTTCATGGAAGCAATTTGCCAGAGACAGATTGCTCTGGGAACATTTTATAGCATATAGCCATCTTTTTGTGGGATAATCAGGTAGGCAGAGTTCTACATATCAAAAAATGCCCTTGCATCTATTTGCTATAAATTGTACCTGTAATTATTTGCAGGCACAGAATTGGACACTAATTCTGAAAATTGGGGCCTTAATATCTTAAATAATTTATAGCAAATGGGTTTGGGTAATTTGCAAGTTGTAAAGCACCATAAAATCTAAGGCTTTTCCTATATCCATCTGGCATATTGCTTAATATGGGCCAACTCAGTCAGGGTGTAAAAGCAATTTCAACACTAAAGAGGCAAAGGGGCTTTTTCCTATTTGTATCAAAGCCACACCAAGTCCCCTAAGCCTGCTTTTCTCTGGCACTGGATATCCATAGCATTTAACTATTGTAATAATAGATGACATGCATAAACATTATTGAAGGTTAGTTCCTGCTTTGTGCCTAAAATGATTCCCTTGAGAGCACACACAGCTTCAGCTTCACCATTACTCTTGTCAGTCAGTCATATATGGTAGGATTTCAGATACACTGGCTTATTAATAACAGAGAAAATTCTGTACATATGCACACAGTACCAGGACAGACAGCTACCCAGCAATTTTAAGGAGTTTAATTATAATGAGTTTCAGTCATCAATATTTACAGGCAACTGTAGGCCCTTCAGTGGAACACAAACTGGTGTATATTGGCAATGCTTTAAATACATAATGGGGAATTAGCCATGAATAGACATGAACTAGCTGTGAATAGTTTTATGTAGGATAGGAGGATAAGACCTTGGAAGGCTTCTCGAACACGTACAATGAGTCTGAGCTCAGGCAAGCTGTCTGCAGTATACAGATGCACCATCGGAGCTGATCCAGGATGGTTTGTTGCTATAAAAGCTTAGTTTAGCAACAGCATGATTTTTATCTCACCACTGCATGGCACAGCAAGGCAAGCCTGCCTTATGCATGCAGTTGCACGCACAGTCGATCTGTATCTCAGCAGCCACGACCCTCACCCTTATAGAAACAAAACCCAGCGACTCTAATTCCACATACAGAGCTGCTTGCTTTCTCTCCTCCAAGTCAGAGCAGTGCCTACAACTCACCTCAAATACTCATAACCTTTTCAGTTGCTGTCTGGTCTAGCAGGTTACTTTCCCCACTCCCAGGAAGCTAATGCCTCCCTGCCCAGGGAGGAGGGCAGGGAGGCATCAGGGTGCTGATGCTCAAACCAGCATCAAAGCACAGATCACTTCAGCACACCCAGGGCAAGGGCTCATATGGCTCCTGATCACCCGTCACAAGCTGAAAAGAAGCGTTTGGTCAAATAGTGAGAATATCCACGCCTAGACCATGAGTTACTTGCAGTTAAGTACTTTACAGTGTAGTGTTTAAAGGGCCTGGCACTACAAGGCAGCACTGTCCATCTTGGTTTGCTACATTTTTATGGTTAGCTGTCCTGAAACAGAAGCAACTGTTAAGTCTTGTATGTTATGCTATATGACACAATTTTCTGTAACCTGTATGACTGTGCAGAACAACAAAAAAAAGGGTCTTCCGAGAAAAGATATTATGCTAGAGGCAAATATCAGCTACTCTTCCAGGAGGTGTTATAGTGAATTACTTGCCAGGTACTTCTACCCTCTGTAGTTACCTGTCATAGGCAGGAGCTAGGAAATCCAAAGATTTTTTCTTCCTTATGCTGTGAAGGTGGCAACATCCACTTAGATGCAAAGCTCACAACTTTTCTCCAAAAACGCAATGCAAATGGCTGGAACAGACAAATATGAAGGTCAGTATTTGAATCTGTAAATGGAAATGAGTCCCTGCTGTTCTGCCCACTTTCCTACATCCTTCCTGATATTATAAATGGGAATACCAGCCTTCCTGAAAATCAAAAGCTAGCCACAATGCAAAACAAAAAGATGGACTAAATAAAATATGTAAAATACATATTCCCTTTTCAGAACTGAACTGTGCATTGAGATAGATCTTCGAAGAATACATTTGCAAGTAACTAATCTGAAGAAACTAGTCTGCTCTTTCTGTTTACTCCTTGCTACCAGTCATGGGGAGGAGGTGCTGGATACTGCAAGGAATTGCAGAGCCAGATTCACAGCACAGACCAGCCAAAGTTTGGTATAAATGTTCTCATATTAAGAGATCAAACCAGCACTGTATTTGCTCTGAACCACCAAAGCAGTGCAGAAGGATGTGTATGCATGCAAAAATGGGAGAAGAGCCTACGCAATACAGGGAACATCATCTGCATTATTTCAGCTAAAGGCCACTTTCCCAAACTGTGCTGGCTAGCTTCTGTCCCAGAAAAGCTATCCAGCTGTTCATAGGACAATAGGATAATTCAGGCTGGAAGGGACCTCAGGAGCTCTGCAGTCCAACCTCCTGCCCAAAGCAGGGCCAGCTCTGGGATCAGACCAGGTTGCTCAGGGCTTTCTCCAGGCAGGTCTTGAAAACCTCCAAGGATGGAGGTTGGATGCCTCTCTCGCAGATACACKGTACTAGCCCACAGGCAAGAGTGGTAGCTGTGGCTGTTGTGTCCCCACAGCCACCACAGGACAGCTAGGCACTGGGCCACTTAGGTCCACCAGATACAAGCTGGGCCTTCATCCACCTGCCCCAAACCTTGTGGAACCTCATCCACCTGGGCTGAGGAGCTGGTGCGGGGTCCCAGCAGGACTGTGGCAGGACTCGCCATCTTTTTGCATGAGGATTATTCAGATTGGATCCCATCGTCCCAGGTAGAAAGAATACAAAGCCTTGACCGACTGATTTCCTCTTTGTTTCAAATGCTTCTCTCAAACATGCTGCTGGATGTTGAATAAGCAGCTAGCAAGTCCTGGAACACTTAAGAATACATGGTTTTAAATTTATAGCAGAGTCTGAAATGTAGGTCTGCTCCTCATAAGCGAGACTGACTTTTCTCTCCTTTTCTGCCCAGTTTGCTGGAGGAGAATGCAAAATCAATCTTCTTAGGAGAATTTCTGAATGCTGCTTTGCAGCAGGTTTTAACTTCAATATAATCCTCATAATCATACCTACAGGTTTTCATGAAAATGGTTCTATTTTCATGAAACTGTTCTATTAGCTGCTGTAAATGTCCTTCCACAGAGCAGAGCTTGTCCTTCTGCATGTCCCTGTACTTACTGGAGCACGAGAGTGACTTTTAATGTTTAAAAATAAGAAGAAAATAGAAGTATCAAACTTTGTGTCTGCCTTAGCGAAACCTGTTGCAGACTTGCCAGATTCCCGCATGCTGTTAACTTCTCCCACAGTATTGTCTAAAGCCTTTTTCTGTGACTTTTTAAAAAAAGTCCTTCTCCCACCTCTCATCTATAAACTTTGAATGATTTTAGCCCTTTTGTGGAATAAACACTCTAAGACAGTTATCATAGGACAGCAGTGGCAATCAGCTACTACTACCTATTAAAATCTGCTAAACACGAAAGGCCTCCTGCTGCCCTCATCCCACCCACAGATCCTCGCAGGAAGGGGCAAGGGGACCTCGGCGTGTGGTGCACTGTGTCTCTAAGCCAGGGAAATTTTGCACAAGGTGCACTATTCTGGATGCGGAAATTTTGCAATTAATTATCGCCAGGACTGAATAATGCAAAGGAATTGCTTTCATAACAAAAATCCCCACATGAAGAAAAACTTTCTTTCTTTAAAAAAATCTTTAATCAAGAAACCCCAGTTGCTTCTGGCAGATGATTTAGATACAAGAAACCATCTCCAAGACATGCATGATTCAAATACTCTTTTCAAAGAAAGTCTTTTGATGAAATAAGGGAATTAAACATCAAAACCAACATCTACCAATTGCAAAAGACAGCCCTTGGTGTGACAGCTGGTCAGCTGAGGAGCAGAGAGCTGACAGCTCTATTACTCAGTTCATTATCCAAATGTTTCAGAACGTGAGATAATTTTATTAAAACAGTGATGTCAAAGAGTTATTAAGAAAACCAGCAGAAAATGGTCCTTAAAAGAGAAAAAGAAAACACCAGAAATGTGTTTATCAGTTTGGATGGAGCCGAGCTTTGCCACCAGCCCACAGGAGCAAAAAGCATCGCCCAGGCACAGTGGCGAACTGCTAACTGCTTTTCGTAGATGTCCTCCCAGGCGTTGTCCCGTGAGCAGAAACCTGGCTATCTGCAGGTTCCTGCAGGTTTCTGAAACCCAGTTATCTAATGAAACCCTGTTATCTGCAGAGACGCAGCAGATTTCTCCCAAAGCCCTCCTTTCCCTTGCTCCCCACTTCAATATCCTCTGCTCTGGCAGGGCTCCCCAGTGGGCTGGGCTGGGCCGGGCCAGGAGATGGGCGGCCGTCCTCAGCCAGGGCAGGCAGCACCTGGCCTGCCAGCTCTGCCTGCCCGCGCTCCTGGTGCTCAGGTCTGCCCGCCCTGCCTGCCCTGCCCGCCCTGCCTGGCCCTGCCTGCCCTGCCTGGCCCTGCCTGGCCCTGCCCGCCCTGCCCGCCCTGCCTGGCCCTGCCTGGCCCTGCCCGCCCTGCCTGGCCCTGCCTGGCCCTGCCTGGCCCTGCCCGCTGTGAGGCTGCTGCTCTTCTCTCCCCGCCGGCTGCTCCTGACAAAATTCACAGGAGAGGAATTATCTTTGAGAAAGCTGCTGTTTATTTGCGAGGACAGATGGAAATGACTGACAGATGGACAGAGGGCTTGTTTCAATCTTCTTGTCCTCAGAGAGAAGCTAAAAAGTCTTGGTTTCCTGTGGCGTGTGCGAAGGATATAACGGCAAATGGTATGTGGTGGAACCGGCACGGCTGTGTGAATTTACACCAAGAGGGCATATTGCTCACACCTATTTACTGTACCTTGTTACAGCATGTATTGCATTAGGTGCTGGGCAGGCAGGGGGTTAAAGCAGCACCAGCAGAGCTCTCCCCGGGTAAGGGCCAAGGACGACTGCGCTTCTTCGTCCTCCACCCGGTGCTAGTGCTTGCAGTGTTCTGTGTCCTGCACATTTCTGAAAGTGACACTAGCAGCAGCAAAACCAGATGAAGGGGCAGGAAAAATGGATGCAGCATGATCTATCAGCAAGATGGTCGCGGTTTGGCGGTCAGCCCCACAGACTGGTTTCTCCCTTTTTTACATCTGTGAGCAGTCTGCAGTTGCCCCATCACCAAGAGACTGGTTTTGTTTGTTTGTTTGTTTTAAATGCATGGAGTTGTATCTCAATTTGTAAAGATTTTTGTGTACCCTTTTAAACCCCAACTGTGCTACGCACTCCCTTGCCCTCCAAGACACAGCCCATTTTCACCACACTGGCTGAGGAGCTTTTCAGATCCTTACGCTGCCACCAGACAGGAAACTTTACAAGTCTCTCTGGAAAGGAGAGAGTCCGTGGGTGTAGCAGGAGCAGGCGAGCCCTGCCGCCTGCTTCCCTGGCTGCAGGCTTGTGTCCTGCAAAGGGGGCTCTGGCCCCCCGGGAAGGAGGTTGAAGAGCCCCTGGGGCGCATGGTGGCCATTGTCCCGTGGTGAGCTGGCAGAGCCTTCCTGTGTTTTGCTCACTCCTGCCATGCAGTATTTGCAGGGGAAGCTCCCAGGGGCATTTCCAACTGCAATGACCTCTCTAGCTCTTAAGACTGTTTGAGGAGTGAGAAATCAGGCACAGAGGAAGGCTTCTGCCAGAAATGTCATTAAGTTACTTTTCCAGGCTGTTGAGTGACCTTTCTTCACTGTTTGGGTAGGAAGCCTGAACACGAGTAACCAGCTCTGCTTAGGAAGAGCATGCCGTGCAGGATGCCGCTCTCTGAGCCGAGCAGATGTGCATACGCTGGGAGAGGGAATCACCAGGGGTGAGAAAAGGAGGGTGGGAAAGGCATTTTAATTAAAAACCCAAAACAAGGGGTCAGGGAAATCTGCCTGCATGACTTTGGATCATCACATAAAGACGTATTTGTGCCCCACAGTGCAGTACAGTTCAGCACACAAAGCCTGCGCTAATGCCACAAAGCCAGGCTCTGGGTCTGGGTGCGGCAGAGCCGTGTCGGTGGGGTGCTGCCGAGCCGGCATGCATGCTGGTGTGTGTATGCTGCAGTTGGGAGCCAGAGAGCCAGAGCTGGTATGTTGCCCAGCTCCTGGCCACTTCTGTGGAGCAGCAAACAGAGCAAAAATCTAACAGAGCTAAGGAAGGAGGCCTTTACTGTGTTTCTCAGTTTCATACCTCCATAAAATGGAGTTCATCCAGACCTATCTGCACTTTCTTTGTTTTGTTGTGGTTTGTTTTTTTTTTCTAGTGCCGATAATATAATGTCATGTGCTAAGGGGAGAAAACAGGCTCACTAATAGGACATCAAAGCAAACCCAGGCCATGCTGTGTTTTAAATAAAAAGACAAAATAGTAGTTTCTCCGTGTCATTTTCCTCTTTGCTGTGAATCTGCATCAGCAATATTCAAAAGGTGGGAAACCTGGAAAACCCTTTTTTGGCAAATAACCATAATGCTGCGGTAATGTTAAATTATGCATATGGAAAATATGAGACCCTCAAGGAGACTGAGCCCCTGCCTGCACTCCCAGCAGTGTTTCCCTACAGTCACAGCAAGAAACGCAGTGAATCCACAGAAAGGTGCCATACCCCTTAAAAGCTCCCTATGGTTTACCTCGGTGTAAACCTACTTCCTTAGTGCTCTACTTGGGTTTGCTTTTTAAAGATCTTAATGGTGACTGTAAATTTCTGTCAAAGCAGCTGCCTTCTTTAGTGAAACGAGTTCCTATTTTGTAGAAGGGCCCTTTGATCATTGAGGCATCAAGGGGACATGCACAGTCAAAAATAATAAAAAAACCCACGCTTGTAAGACGAAAAGCTTTGCTATAATTTAAACATGGAAAAAACCAAGCAAGCAAATGTCCAGCCTCTCTGCATTTTCTTCTGGACAGCAGTGGCCCAAAACTGAGACTCTGGGCAAAGTGTAGAGAGTAAATTGAATTTCACGTGCACGTCAAAGAGGACTCTCTCCAGTCAAACCTATCACCGTGTTTTCAGATGTATTTGCAACCCTTCTTGCTCAGTTACCATCTTTATTTGAGATACCTATAGTACAGTAACTCCAAACCTCTTCTTGTCTCTTTCTGGTTCTCCTTTTCTATTTAGAATGAAGTAATTGTTTTCTTTATCAATCTCCTTCCTAATCTCAAGCCTACAGTCAGTTCTCTACAAAGTATCATCTCCTGCAGTGAGATTGTAGTTAGGTCTAACTGAGCGCTCAGTTTTTAAGGTAGATTGTTATTTCCATTGAACTGGGAGCCTCGTCAGGCTCTTGTAATAGCCCTTTATAAAGATTTTCTCAGGCACAGACCTGAAAAAAGTGAGAAAACTGTCCTTCTTCTATCTAGAAAAAAAGTGGCTGATTTTACACACACATAAAACTTCCGAGGTTTGGAGACCCACGCTGTGCATCCATCTGCATAAAATCTTTTCCACCAAGATGAGAATATTTTAGCTCTGTAACACCTACCATGGAAAGAAGTATGCACTGGCTTAGTTGTAACTTGAGTCCCATTGAGCTCAGTAGGAGCAATGTTTAGACATACGAGTCAGCATAATGAGAGACAAAGAAAATATTTCTTCAGAAACCACGTATGAAATTTTTATTCATTTGGATGTCAATAACAAAACCTCCATGAGCCAGGACTTCAACCATGACTGCTGAGTAAAGTGTGATTCAGGCTTATTCTGCAAGTAATTTATAAATATGTCATCTGTCTTGTCTTACTAAGAATTAAATCTCATAACATGAAAAGAGTATCCCACCGTTTTTCAGATAGTTCTCACATCTCTCCATTTTCAGTGAAAAAAAGAGGAAAAAAAATGAATTAACTTGTGTTTGCATTGCTTTTGTGCGAAAACCTGATTTTTAATTTTGAATTTGAGGAATGTCATAGAGAAATCTGGGTAGAATTCATGTCACCATTTCCTAAATTCATTTGGCTTTATGTAGGGCATATGGCAAGATTCCTTCTGAGATAAAAACATAATGAAATTAATTTTTACATGTTTTTGTAAAAAATGCACAATGCCCACACTAAAAGATTTACAAACATTACATGGGGCTTTCAGAGGAAGAGATTAATTTCTAATTTTTTTAATTGCCAGAAAATGCCTTAAACAAGGAGGCTGTTCATTATAGGGTTCACACGGAAGAGTTGAAAGAGATCACTGCTGAAATAAAGCATTTGCCACATTAGGCAAAGAGAAATAGGTTTTCTCACATCCTGATGAGATGGGCATGATTAAACGTGTGGACTCCACACACAGCTTTCAAGAGGAGGCATTTGCAGTAATAAGAAGAACCCTTAGGCAGCTCAAGTGTGATCCATTTACACCCAAAAATGGGAAAGAGGGATCGTGCAGCTTTGTCCTCCTCAGGAGAAGACTCCTGAGGACACCTTGTCCCCTGACATGCTGCCTCCTCCTTACCCATTGCTCTAGAGGGAAACCCATCCAATTGTCTCAGCTGGGAGACCAGCTGGCCTATAGCTAATGCAGTGAGTTGCAGTGCTGCTCCTTTTCCCTTTTCCCTTTGCTTTTTTCCTTTTTCCTTTTTTCTTTTTTCCTTTTTTCCTTTTTTTTCTTTTTTTCCCTTTTTCCCTTTCTCCTTTTCCTTTTCCTTTTCCTTTTCCTTTTCATAGAATCACAGAATCATAGAATCAGGGACATCTTCAACTAGACCAGGTTGCTCAGAGCCCCATCCAACCTGACCTTGAATGTTTCCAGGGATGGGGCATCTACCACCTCTCTGGGCAACCTGTTCCAGTGTTTCACCACCCTCGTTGTAAACCCTTTCATCACCCTTTTCCCCTTTTCGTTTTCTTTTTCCCTCTTCCTCTTCCTTTTTTCCTTTTTTCCTTTTTTTCCCTTTCTTTCCCTTTCCTGCTTCCTTTGGCGGAAGGCATGGCGGTAGGAGGTGCAGCTGCAGTGCCTCCACAGCTGGCAGACAACCTGCTCCTGCCTGTCACCAGCTGGCAGAAGTTACTGCAGCCCCCTGAGGCTGACACATGATACAGAGCTGGAGCCGGTGTCACTCCAGGAGCAGCCATGTGCGCTTCCCTGGTTCCCCCCACCTGCATCTTCCTCCAGCGGCAGGGATATGGGGCTGAATAAAAGCAACCTCCAACATAGTAAGACCCTGATTTTCAAAGCCAAGCGAGGGTTTGTTATCAATTTCCAGGTCTGTTCGACAAGCGTGTGGAGGGACTCTCTGCCAAATAAGGAGAAACTTTCATTTGGGGGTATTGGTGGATGAAAAACTGAATATGAGCTGGCAATGTGTGCTTGCAGCCCAGAAAGCCAACCATATTCTGGGTTGCATCAAAAGAAATGTGGCCAGCAGGTCAGGGGAGGTGATTCTGCCCCTCTACTCTGCTCTCGTGAGACTCCACCTGGAGTACTGCATCCAGCTCTGGGGCCCCCAACATACGAAGGACATGGACCTGCTTAAGCGGGTCCAGAGGAGGGCCACAAAGATGATCAGGGGGCTGGAGCACCTTCCCTATGAAGACAGGCTGAGAGACTTGGGGTTGTTTAACCTGGAGAAGAGAACGCTCTGGGGAGACCTTATAGCAGCCTTCCAGTACCTGAAGGGGGCCTAGAGGAAAGCTGGAGAGGGACTTTTTATCAGGGAGTGTAGTGATAGGACAAGGGGTAGCGGTTTTAAACTGAAAGACAGTATATTTAGATTAGATATTAGGAAGAAATTCTTTACTGTGAGGGTGGTGAGGCACTGGAACAGGTTGCCCAGAGAAGTCGTGGATGCCCCATCCTGGGAAGTGTTCAAGGCCACGTTGGATGGGGCTTTGAGCAACCTGATCTAGTGCAAGGTGTCCTTGCCCATGGCAGGGGGATTGGAACTAGATGATTTTTAAGGTCCCGTCCAACCCAAACCGTTCTGTGATTCTATGATTTCTTGCTGCCAAGAGCAAGGCTTGCTGCATGGGGGCTGAGCACACCGTACACCTCTGGCGATGGCACGGCGCGTGCACTGGCGAGCACAATGGCACCAGGCGCTTCGTGTGCTTTCTGCATATGGATGACGGGAAAGCTGTTAGGTTGGAGCTGGTGTCCTGAAATACGAGGCTGCAAAACTCCCTGCTAAGGGAAGCGAGCGTCCCCACTAAGGAGGAGAAGAAGTGCTGCTGCTCTCCTGCGTCTGCCCCAGGCAGCTGGGGCGGGTGTCCCGCGAAAAGGCAGCACATGGTGCCAAGCAGGCTGCAGGGCTGGCCTCTGCTGCTCCAGGTCAAAACGGGGTTGCTCTCTGGTAACGGTGCACAAAGTTGGGCTTTAGATACCACGGCAGCCAGAAGGATCTGTCGTCGTTTTTCTTGATCTACGAAGATAGGGGCCATGGCATGAATTTGTGCCCTGCTATGAGAGTGTTGCCGTTCTGGTCTGTATTGCTTCTCTAAAACTCTTAACACTATTTGCTTTTTTGACTTTTGCTGCATGCTGCGCCAATGTTTTCAAGGAAGTATTCACAGCAGCTTTGAGGTGCCCTTTCTGAATAGCAAGAGTTAATGTAATTAGTTTAATTTTTAAATTAATCATTAAATATGTATAACTCAGGTTATTTTCATCAGCCATTTTATAAATTCCATATTGTAATTTATCCTTTCAATCGATGCTTGTAATTCTCAACATCAGTCCCAAGCACCTTTTTCTAAAAACTTATCAGTTTTTAGACAACAATGTTTGCTGCCTCCAAGTCCTCTGGTAATGATTCCTACACTAATGAGAAACTGCATATTTTGTTAGCAGCTCAGCTAGTTTGCTTTTCTGCTGTTTTTTCCCCCCAGACTTCTTGAATACATGCCATCTGGGCTCACTTGCTATTTAAAAAGTGTCTAGTTACCACAGAAAAAGATTTTAAAGATTTCAAATTTACCTTTGAAAAAAATCCAAATTATGCTCTAATAAGCTAACCAGATAACACTTCAAAAAAATAAACCAAATATTAAGGAAACAGGAATTTCTCAGTCAGAAAATTTTTGATGACCTTTTTCTTTTTAATTTTCTTCTATTTTCTCCTGCTTTTCATTTTTGCAAATTCTCACACATTGAATGAACTGTAGCAAGGACCAACAGCAATTTCTTACATTAATAAGCTTATTCAGCTTACTGCTGAAGCTTTATTGAATAAAAATGAATTCTAAAAGCCTAATAATACATTTTTACTGCCTTTCCTAGAATTCAAACCTTCAGTCTACCTCTGCTCACAAAATAATGTATACAACAAAAATTTAGCCACAATAGAGAAAAACCATCTGTCAGAGTTCACGAAGGACAATTTTAAGAAATCATTTCTTGGCCCGCTAAAACCGCATGTTGAAATCCTGTCAAGATCTGGTATTATTTTTGGCAGGATTAACCATATGAAGGCAGAGACTAAAAGGTCGAATATCCCATGATTATGGACAATGCATGTGCTATCTGAAAGAACAAGCAATGCAACTGAATTCCTGACATGGCAATTTTGTGCATTGCATCCTTCATATAGCAAACAATCTGAAGAGGAGAAATGATTAAAAAAATTAATTTTTGTAAAAGAAGAATTATAACCATGGCTTTATATTTTCTTTTCATTCTGCATCTATGCTCAGATCCCAATTTGTAGCTGAACTCTACTTCTAGGCAAGTCAAAAGTCAGAACTGCAGTATGAATGGGAACAGTAAGATTCAGATTTTCATACCCACATCCCACCCCAATCCTCTTGTCTATGTTTGGAGTTTGGTCAATTTTAGAGAGCTGGATTTTGGATCCAGCATTTCTGATTTGCATAAACTTTTAATAAGATTCTGGAGGCTAGTGTGATTATGGTTTATGTTTTCAGCAAAATTATCTGAGAAAGATATCTTTTTATTTTAATTGAGTAATTTATTATACACTCACTATTTATATGCAATTGACACTTCAGTTATACCAATTTCCAGTATTATTTCCTGAGACTTCCCTTTTCCTGGTGCGCATTGAAAGTCAGTGGCTATCCCTAGAACTACAAGTTACTTTTCCAGGACCAGGACTGAGCAGAGCATCACCTAAAGACGTGCCTCCAAACTCCCCAGAAGGAACGCTTCCGCCAGCGGCTCTCCGGCAGGTGCCATAATATAGTAACTTGCATTTCTTTTAATTGATAGTTAATACCATAAAACAATAGGCTGTAGTTTAACTGTCTGAAAGAATTTAGTATTTCAAAGATTGTATGTGCTACAGTGAATATAAAGTCAAAGGTGTGTCCCAGGAAATACTCCATATTTTGTGAAAGGGAAATGTAATAATCATTAGGGAGCAAAGAAAAATCAAAATGAAGGTTTACAAGATATCCACACACTGAAAAGTGTGAAATTTCACATGCAATGTGTGCAAACTACTCTAACTCTTTTTCTTAAAAATGCTTAGTGTTTGGTCTCCTCTCAAAGTCATTTAGCTAATTTCTATTTAATACTCTCTTAAATCACAGGCTTTCTGTTAGGGCTTCACGGAGCTCTCAACCTATATTTTACATCTGCTTTAGCCACACATACCTGCACTGACTGCAAGAAACGTAATATACCCAGAAGACACGTATAATTAGCTTCAAGTCAGTGGAGGGGACATCCTAGTTCTGAGTCGGAGCATTTATTGGTACATGGACTCAGATTGCAGCGATGGCTCTGGCAAGGGGAATTGCAGTTCTCTGCAATGGGCTAGTGCCAGTCTTGCACACTACCTGTAGAGGGTTTGTGTGATGCACAGGGCTTAAGTTGGCTCACTTCCCCCTGAGGAAAAAGAGTGTTTTCAGAACATTTCTAAGCTAGTAAGGAGTGCAAGTCTTCTCTGTATGGGCTGGGTTTTATAAGAAAAAGGGTCATTGGCACAAACAATGTGATTTAGATGCAAAGTTCTCCAAGCTTCATGGTCATTATTTGGTCAAGACTGTGCAGTGCAGCAGTTTGAGTTTCTATGTTGCACTGTCCCCCAATGCCATCACACTACCACAAGTGCTACCAGGTTCTTTGAATACAAGCAGCCAACAGCTGGATTTTTTCCCCCAAGGAATTAAGGGACTAATTAACATGTGCAAGCACCCACACTACCCTTTGGACATTTGGAGAGCCTGTACTAATAGGGTCCTGGAAGACTAACCCACTCCTTCACAGAGCTCCTAGAAACCAGAACAGAATAGCCAACTACCTGACAAATCTGAAGAGCATCATCGGCTTTCAAACAATAATGAAATAACCATTGCTTCAGTTGCCCTCAGTCTTTTCCAAGCCAGCTGGCATTGTGCTACAGGGAAATTACACATTCATTTTGATTATTTACTCTCATCTGCACTCTGTATTCCCACCATCCCCTTGGATGTAACAATCATTACTGTTAATAAGGGCCAGACCAGTGAGTGCTGAGCGGCCAAAACAAAGGCCAAAAAAGTTAATGGAAGACCTTTACATTTTGGATCAAAATCACACTTTCACACTCAAGCAACTTCAGTGAAAGCTATGCACTCAACTCCCATGTCATTCCAGCAAGAGATGTGCATGTGCATCTGCAGATGTTTTATGGAGAGCGTATGGCTGCACAACACTGCTTAGTGGAGTTTATCAACATGGGGAGATAATATCACAATGCACAGGGAAGGTTAGTGGTAGCTGCATACCTCATACTAAGTTTAAGTTACCACCAAATTTGATGGTGACACTTCTGAATCCACAGGTTCCTACAATCAGCAGTTCATTGATGATCAATGATACAGATAGACAGAAAAGTGGAGACTTTAAAAGCTTCTTAAGGGGCTGGATGACCAGTTCTTGCTAATTTTAATTGGAACTAGACATCCAAAACCTGTTGCCAAGGGAAATAGATGGGGAGGCCTTAAAAATTGCAGACCTAACACTTAAATAAATAAAAAATCAGATACAAGAATTCAGCAATTTTGTTCTCGCATCTGATTTTACAACAATGGCTGATTGTGCTGGAAACTGGTTAAACAATATGTATGGACAGAGAAAACTGTGGCAAAAGCCCACAGTTTAGATCCTGCAAGAGATAAATGAAATGTACTCAGCGGATGATCCTTAGCTGAACACAAGCTGCAGGGTAAAACATAAGCTTCAATCAACTCTTGCAAATAATTTGAGCCCAATGCCATAAGTGCCTTAAATTAAATCCCTCTCAACAGGAGCCAATCTAAATCATTAAACATATGTCACGTAGAGAGCTATAATCACTAGAAGTGTCATCTACACAGCATTTAATTTACATAGAAAATGTATTGCGGTTGTTAATTTGATCATTTTTCAATGTTCAGTATCTCACAGAAAACATACATAGTTAGAAGCAATGCTGGTTTTGTCACCAAGCGAAAACCACATGTGCACATAATTCTGTTACCCAGTTTGTTGTGACATATATAACTGTGAAAGAAAGCTTTCCTGCCACATAGGACCATCCTCCTTCTTGTTCGAGATCTCTGGTATGATTTATTACTGCTTTTAGAATTTCATAAAGTTTCAGGCCAGGCAGGATCATTAGAGGATCCACACCTATCTTCCATCATAAACAAGCAGCAGAATTTCATCCCCTTACCTCAAAACTGAGCCCGTTAACTTCTATGTGACTGTAGCACGTCTTTCAGAAAGGCACTCATGGTTGATTTGAATAAATGACAACCTGTCAAGGAGTAGCCTTCTGGCTTACGGTCTGTAAAGTTGACTCTGTTTTTTAAAATCATACAGCACCCTGTCAAGTGTCACATCCATGGGAAAAAAACCAACCCTCTGTCTATGTGACTCACATCATTAGAAACTTTCACTAATCTATGGGCACCCAGGTCTTTGGAGGCTTGTCCATCCCCAGGTGGCACGCGCATTGGTGACGTCCCAGGTTTGCACGTTAGGGAAAATAATAACTAGAGACATCTCTATGATCGCTATGCTTCCTGCACTGAGCGCATCTTTTAATACAATAATCAACAAGCCCAGTTCACTTGTTATCTTTAGTGTATGTTGGAAGTAAGTCATCTGGGATGGTGACTAGAGGTAGCCAGAGAAACTTCAGTGATGCTGAGATCAGAGCCATGCCCAGCAGGCACCAGCATTTTGTAGGCACAAAATAACTAAGCAAAACATAAAGGAGAGAAAGGATGTGTCAACACAGTAAACCTGAGCAGCCACTTTGCCACATCTGCACCACTCAGCAAGTGTTTAAATAGCAGGGTTTCTCTGTAATAGCTTGTTTCTTGAGTTACTGAAACCAATATGATAATACTAAAGAATGGTCATATGGGGTTAAATACAAATTTTGTCGAATAAAGGGGAAAAAGTTGCATTCACATCAGGGGGACAAGAATCACATACTCTGGGAGAAATAGTCTGTTTCTTCCTACAAGTGCCTGCCTGAATCTGAAGAGTTTATATGATATTCTGCAGGACAAGGATGCCCCACTTCAGAAGCCCCTTTAGTCAGCCCCTGTTTTATACCCTGCTTTCCTCAAGCTTTGCCGCATTCCCCTCAGAAGGCCTTCTTAAGTGACATTGGGCATCTGAAAACCTTAGTCCAATATTTCTTTTAGAGCTGCAGTTCATGCTTAACAAGAACTGGTGAAGTTGCTCGGCAGGTCTGTTTCTCCAGTTTCAACAGCCGCAAAATGCAACAGCTTCAGCAACGTGAAACGCTCTCCATCCTCTTGTTATGGTAATCCTCCCTGAGGTTTTCAAATGTGTCGACATGAGGAGCTCAATTCAAGCTCTGTTTGACTTTCAGGGGAAGACTAGCCTTGGCGTCACTTTGAAACAGACTTATATATAGCTTCCAAAAAATGTAAGCCCGTTCAAATGTAGAAAATGTCAAGAAAATTCAAAGTAACACAATGTATAGGAAGTTTTACACGCAGAAAGGAAAAGTGAGTCACAGAGCAAGGAAAATAAATCTTGTCTCTCCTGAGCTGAAGTTTTAATTTTATTTTGAAACTTAATTTTTTCTCTCCTGATTGATGGTAACACATTGAAATTATGACTATGTAATGGGTTTCAAGCCATACTTTACGCACCGCACTAATTATAAGTAATTACAGTTTCCTCTTCATGGCAAGGTTATTTTATGGTCTTTTGATCGAAATTTCTGACAATGAAGCTATGAGGATAAAAAACCCCCACATAATAGCTATACCTAGTAGCCTCAGCTTTTGTATTTTAGAAATCTGAGGAATGATTTAGTAACTCAGATATTCACCCAGAGCCCAGAGATGTATCCAATTTTTCAGAGAATTATCTTTTTCTTTATTTTATTTTTTTTTCTTATTCATTTAATATTATGCCACAGTTTTAACCCATTTGGAAAGTTTTCCACAACCAGCTTTTCCTGCCCTTTTTTTTAAAAAAAAAGTACATATCTGACTTTCCTATCAATAACTATGATGATTACAACTAAGTATAACTATAATGTAAGAAATAAGTGTAATATCTATAATAACAAACATCTCTAACTAGTGTTAATAATTCCTGATGAAGCTGTTCCCACTGAAGCTCTTTGAGTGTTTAGCCATGAGGAGATGGAATATCTAATGCCGTACCATATCCTATAAGAATTTTTCTTGCAAAATTTGGGCTTGATCCATGGCTCAGAGAAGTCAATGGAAAGACTTGGGCTTCAATCACATTGATTGCCTATAACAGGTAAGGCTAGATCAGGGAAAAAAACAAAAAAAGGAAGAAAATAGTCCTGCAGAGACAGAATGTTGGATGAAACAACCAGAGAGATCTAAAATCTAAAAGTATATTTTCAGTGCAGCACAATTTTAAGCGTGCATTGTGCAAGTGGCACAACTGCTAACATACTCATTGCACGTAACAAGCAAATCTTTTCCAGAGCRTAAAATTTGCGTACATATGACATCTTTGTACGGGAAACAGATAATGGCCAGTATGCTTTGCACATCTTCATGTTGTTTCGGCCAAATCACTGCTACTGAAATCTTTTCTAATGCAAGAACAGACCACCTGGGCTTTGCAGTAAAAATCCAAGGATCATTGTGTATAGTCATGCTACCATAATTTCATTTGCAACCGAATATAAACTAGGATACATTTTGAATTTTCACTTAACACTTGCTGATAAGCAGGGATGTATGCACATTTGAGGGGGTTTGTTTGTTTTTAAGAATTTTATGAGTATTTCACAGACCCCATTCAGACAAATCACATCTGTTGCATGTAGCTCTTAGAACACAGAAGAAAGTGCTATCTGCAAAAACACTCTGGAGAAGAAACAAAGAAGAAAAATAGATGTAGCTACTATAGGCTTTTCTACTCAGTTTTATACTCAATTCATCCCTGAGAATTGGGTGGTAAGTCCCAGCACTGGAATGCCTCAATCTGAGTATGATTGCTGGTGAAAGACATTTCTATGTACGCACCAGGTTTAACGAAAGTTAAACATTTCATGTTTGGTTTTTATCTGGTTATAACATTGCTGGCGCAGGTATCCTGAAATTTGCCTACGCAGCATGAAAGTGGCTTACCTAAAAGGTACTACTTTTACAGGTTTCATGAGTGATTTGAGTAGGAGCCTCTCAAGTCCTCAGATTCACACACAAATGAAAAGTTTGGTTCCAAAGAACCTTTGGGGATATTCAGCATTAAAAAAAGTGATGATACAACCTGGAAAGTTCTCCCAAAGCAAGAATTTCTGGAGTTAAGGGTCTTACATCGCCTTTAATTTAGACCCCATTATGCATAGGAATTTCAACACCATATGCTTCTCCATCAGACGGTTTAACGCTGCTGGGAAGTCTTGGTTTCCTCTGCGCACTCTAAGTATTTTCAAATCAGTCTTGCTAGAATATGGGTTTTTGAAGAATATATGTTCTTTTTGGGGGGAAGCATTACAAGAAAACAGTGTTCCTATAGTTGTTTGTGTTCCCATTCCAAATTTCTATTGAAGTTGCATGATTTAACACTTCATGTAAAGTTGTGGTTAGGTGCAGATGCATTCTGTTTACACTTGTTACTTTAACATTTGCAAATGTAGATGTGAATAAGATATTTTTCAGACACAAATGGCCCTCAGTAGATTGAGGAATAGAAATGTTCCAGATTGATCATTACCAAGAAAGCTTTAAATTGCAGGCGTCTCAACTAAGTGTCTTTTCAAGAGCCAACCATCATTATTATAAAGAAATATTGCAATTCAAAGTGCAGGTGCTGATTAAACATGACTTGTAAGAGTGGATCAGCTGCAAAATCTGCAACCTCCACCCTTAAAAGCATAATCCTAGATGAGCCTACTTAGACATTATACTTTCCAAGACTGAAAATGTATCCTGGTATTTTTCTTTGAAGCACCTGCTATGCTGAGGCTGCAATATAAATAATACCCTGTTTAGAAAAATGTCAGCTCATTTTTTATGTGTTCCTTTTTGATACTTGAGGATTTAAGGATGAAACTACGTTAACGCTAGTAAGAGAGGGACAGAATAATCCAGCAGGATGGAAGAAAATGTATTTCTATAAAGTTTAAAGAATAATAAATCCTTGTAAAGGATTTTAAAGAAGAATAAATCCTGAGCAAAATCTGCTGATTTCCTTGCATCTCACAAACCATGGCGGGGCACTGTCAGTGAAGTACCCCATCCCAGTGGTGTGCTTGGAGTTTCAGGAGAATCAAAACAATTGATCCAGCTGGAAACCTGGTAACATTTGGGTTTATATCCTTCCTCTATACCAATAAAAGATTAAGGGGGACGGGGGGTATTTATTTTAATGAAAATCAATTCAATCACTTATGCCTTTTTTAAGTTTCTGTGTTTAAACTTCAGGTTTATACTTTCTTAATTACATACCTGACATGATCTGAGTGGCTTGTGGCACTCTTACCTGTATTTTGTCACTCTTTCTTGCAGACAAGTCTGCGAGTCTTTCTGTCACATTGCAACAGGCTCAGCTGTGCAGAAGAGCTGTAAAAGAGGCTTGGGAAAATCTTCCACTAGGTTAGCTGCAGCATGAACATACTTTATTCACAGAGGGGCTATGCGGGGTGCCGGTCGTTAGCTTTTTTTTGTCAGAGGAGCTCAAAGGCTTCTTCCACAGAATAATCTTTTCCTAATAGACATGTTACATAGTTCCCCTGTAAGCCAAGACAAGCTCAGCAAGCAATATGTCAAGCTGGCTATGTTTTATTAATGCACGTCTTCTGGGTTCTGAGCATCCACCTTTTTCTAATAGCTATAAAACATAGCTGATGCTCCCCTTTGCTGAGATGTTACAAGAAATGCCATCATTTCGGTCTGATGAGGACTGAAGCACAGCTGGCTCAATGGTCTATTTCAGTAACAGCCGTATTTAAATGGCTGTTGGGCCAAACCCAGTTTGCATCTAAATGAAGCTGAGCAGACCTGAGGAGAGAAAAGGCAGCAAGGCTGGGGTTGCACGGTGAGAAGGTGCAAGTGAGAGATGGTGCTGGGGGAGGAGGAGCAGGGAATAACAGCTTCCCTACACTGATCTCCTTCCTCCGTGCTCTGCTGGGGGCCTGCGTCTCCCAGGGTTAGAGGTGTGGACAACAGAGGAAGGTGCCAAGAAGTTCCCAAGTCTTGTCTCTGGTGTACTTTTGAAGCTGAAGCAGGAAGATTTCTGATTCCGTTGCTCGGTGTTTAGGAGCACAGGACATGTTGCCTCATGTGGGGGCATTGGAAGACCACACAGGTCCTGGGCTCAAATTGGTCAGGAAAATTTTTATTATGCTTTTCACAGAAACAGATCGATACTGTCACCATTTTGTTGACAAAGTTTTTTGGGGTATAGACTGGCATTTCCCAGTGAGGCTGGAGAGAGGGGGCACATATCTCAGGCCACTGTCCTACCCCCTGGTTTATTGGCTGCCCTGTGCTACCCAAGTCTCTCATATTGCCATAACAGACAAAAAAATAGTACAAGAGGTCTCATTTTCCCCTCCGATGAGAAGGATGAAGACACCAGAACTGAAGCAGGTTTCTTGTTTTCTGGTTAGTCCTACCCCACTGACTGCATTTACTGCCTGTAGCAGCGGGGCCAGAGGCTCCAGCCGTGAGCTGAGACTTCGGCAGGGTTAGTGAAGAGCCCTGGGGGAGCTCCAGCCACCATGGGAGAAGGAAAGGGCAGTGACTGTAACAGGTAAAGTCCTCTCCATTTTAGCTGAATTATTTTAAGCCTTTCCTCCAGAGTGAGAGGACCAACTTCAGACTCAGAAGTCTACCATAAAGAGTTGTTGCATATTAGAAGGAATGCAAAGTAAAAAAATCACTGCTACTTCATGCACATTGTGTGACAGCAAAAGCTAATGTAATCTTTGTGTCCGTAATGTTTAAACTCTTGATTAGGATACTATTTTTCAGGTGCCCAAAAATGCAAAGTGTCTGTAGTAATTTACAAATGAAGATCTCTGCTGTAGCTTGCTAGCTGTGGGCTTCTTGGCATCCCCAATGTCAATCATTTCTGGATCAATAGGTAGCACTGCTTTTAGGGGAATTATAACAGCTGGATTTCAGAAAGAAAAGAGTGATTGACTAAAGTTAGAGTGTAAAATGTCCCCCCTACCAACTTTAACCTCCCTTCACCACCACCTCCTTTCTGGAAAGGACGTACTTTTGGATAGTCTGTGATCTGAGTTTATCCATGCTTTTTCAGGATAAGCTCAGATTTCTTCAGCTTTAATAAAGACCTTATGTTCCTAAGCATCTTACAGATAATAATGCTTAATGGGCACTCATAAAAATAAAAAATATATAATTTTTAAAGATATAACCCTAGTGTTTATGCCTAAAAATGCTGTTTACCAAATAACACACATTTCAAAGTATAGTCTAGGATTTTGAAATGCCTCTCTACTTCTGTCTGACAGCTTGAGAAAAATGGCTAATCCTGAAGTAGTTTCATTGCATATGCAAAGTCACGGTTGCTTTATAGCAAGGCTATATTCTCACACCTGAGGACTGCTCTCCAGCTAGAGTAACCTTTTCAGGACTTCAGTCGAATGAATCCATACATCTTTCTATGGGTCATCTGCTGTCATAGTGCAGAAAAAAAAGTAAAATGGCTGCACATGCTGTATTGATTGCTACTTTCTGGAAAGTGTAATACCGTGTAACCGCTGCAAAGGAAGGTGGTAAACCACTTTTTGCACAGATATACTTCCTGTTTTAACCAGGTACCTACATAAAAGCAGGTGGCGAAACCCCTCTGAATTAAATTTTCCTTGCTATTCTTTTAGATAGGGTCTCTATTGCTCTGTTTGCTTCAAGGTTTCCTCAAACGTAAGGTACAATTACTTTGTATCTGCAGCAAGTCTTACTACATTTTTTAAACAATCTACTACTTTTGAGGTGGAACCAGATAAAATCAGTAAATAAAACTTCCAGCAAGTTCCGCAGCTCAATGCCATCAGTCTTTCAGTCTTCATTCAGCCAGCTTTCTTTCCATTCTCCTCATCTACTTTTTATTTCTGTGAAATTCTTTTTCCCTTTCTTTATTCCTAATATAAACATTGGAGTTTTTCTGTGATTGCTCCTTCCTCTCTGCTTTTGTCTTGCCTTTCCATCCCTTTCCATTTTCAGAAGCACCTTGTAGTCCAGCACATGGTCAGCAATTAATATGCCAAGATGTCTGGATGTCTCAGAGGGAAATCCTCTGATTCAGACAGATATGTAGGAAAAACGTATCTATGAAGCAGTGCTCTGAAAGATTTAAAAAGACACCAGAAAGTAAGTTTCTCTTCCAGTGGGACTATTTAAGTTGTTGCAGCATGGTGGGAGAAATGCTCAGCCATGAGAGAATTTGATCAAAACCTATTGAAATCAGTAGAAAAATTTACCTCCTTCAGTAAAGTCTTATTTCTTCTGAACAAAATGATGGGGGGGAAGTTTAAAAGCCTGTTACTTTGCTGCTGGGAGCCATAAAAAAAGGGAATGAAACCGCTGTTTCTGCAGAGTCCTGGAGCGTTTTTGCCACACAAGTTACGAAGCAGGAGGATTACAGCCGAAGGCACGGGGCTATGCATGGATCCAGCCACATAGCTGCAGCCAATGCATGGTTAACAGACACACTCACCAAGATCATCTCATTAACTAAAAGAATGGCTTTATTACTTTATAGTCCTAACTATCCTTACAAGCATTTTGGCAGTGCTCACACTGAGCCCAAACGTTCGCCTGAAGCACTTGGCACAGGAGCTGCGCTGGGCGAGGGCTTCCTCGCTGTGCTGCAGGGAGTGCAGCTCACGACAGCACTGCCCTGTTTCACTGGGTTACTGGGGAGCTCTGAAGAGAGCAGCTCCGTTCGTACCACACGTCCTGATTAAAACGTGGTTCTGTTGAAGGTGGAGGCTTCTTTGCAAAGAAGGGCATAGAAGCCACGCTCTGCAAAGTGGGCCAGATCATATGCGTGGGCAGAGGGAAAGCGGGGTGCTGAAACTCTGTGTATGCTGCTTTAGCCAGTGCCCTGGGGAAAACATCTCACACAAAATCTAACCCTGGTCTCTGCAAGGCTCATCTGCCTAATTCTAGCTCCAAGAAGAGAAGGGAAACAATTCTTATTCCCTCCTCCTTGCTGCATGGCCAGAAATAGCATCTGATGGGACCCAATGTTGCATGTGTAACTGGGTAATTAGAATCAATTTTCTCCCTCTCCTGTTTTTGTCTTGTTTGAAATTAACGCTGCAATGCATGGATAGCTAGTTTGCCCAAGTAGGTATGGTTACGTGGCGGGAAGAACAGCAAACAATATAAATAATATATGTATTATCCTGCATTTTCAGTACCTCCTGACTAGCCTCTGCATCAAGGGAAAACAATAAAATAAAGGCAGCAAGAGAATAGTTTTTAAAATTTCTATCAAATAGAGAGTTTGCACCTCTAAAATGATCCTTTAGTTTCTGGCTAGTACTGCCATTGTATTGCAAGAGATACCTAAATCAGGTCAACCATTTTTTTCCCCGTTAAAAAAAGAAAAAGTTCATTACTTAGAAATTCTATAACATGAATCATGCCAATTGAGCCTTTGGGAAATATCCCCAAACTCACAAACTGAACTGAAATAAATCCCATTGGAAAAGGCAGATCTTTGTATCTTAATAAGCTCAAATTTTTATATATGTACATACACATATACATATTTTTATCCCTCTGCTTTCCAAAGGATAAAAGCATCGCTGAATGCAGTACCTTGCTAGAGTGCAAATAATTATAAAAACCTGGCCCTGGCTCTCACAGAGAATGTTTCAGATAGAGAAATGCTTTAACATTTTCTGTTTAAGATCTTTTCCCTCTTTTGTGCTCTTCATCTCAATCTTTAACTAGGTCTTGTTTGCTGTAAGTTATATATTCAGACCTGGTATAAGGGGTTGCAGCTCTTCGGCAGTCGCAGACCTTGCACCTGTCTGCACGAGGGCAGAAACCGAAATGTGATTTCTACCAGTTTCATCGCTGGGTAATTAAGCACGAACCATGTTGCATGAAAGGCTGAGTCCCTGTGAGAGTTCAGTCTAAATCAAAGCAAATTTTGAATCAGACTGCAAAGCCTGACAAACTGTACCTCACCTCTTGTTAAAGCTGAGAGCAAAATCTTCACAAAACCTACTGGGATACAATCACGTCCTAAACATATGCCCAGAGGTGGATTTCAGGTGTGCAGTTTTCAACCTAGGAGATACTCAGTTTGTCAAATAGTCAATGACCTTTCTATAAACAAACGTAATCTTCTTAAAAAGGCAATCCTCACATTTGCTGAATTCGACACTTGGGTTGCACCCCTTCCGTCTGTCTTTGTCAGGTCATGAACCTGTCCCAGGTTTCAGCTTCCCAGTCCTACCATGTAGTCATGGAAAGGAAAAAGTAACCATCACCCCAACCCCCCCAAAGCCAGCCCTGCTCCAAATTATTCTGTTTGGTTGCAAATTTCTTGTAGTCTGGAGAAGCTTGCAATCGAGAGAGACAGCAGAGCAAATAAATGCAGAGATGGGGATAAGGGAGGCAAGAAGTCCAGATGAGCACCAGAGCGAGATATTTGCCTTTCTGTGCCCACTGTCTCTTCTTTTATCTTAGGTTCAGATGGCTGAAAACAATGAGGGTAGAGTGTAGAAAGGGCAATGGTATGGGCTTCGAGTTTTGTTTGAAGTGCATCCTAAAAGGAGGAGCCCACAGATGGATGATGAGTTACAGAGGGAAAATGGTCCAGACCCAGGATCTGGCATAGGCAATGAAATGGCAGTGACATTTGGCAGGGTATAGCAATGAGGAATAAACCGAAGGCATGCTGGACAGGAACCAGGCTGGGTGAATGCAAAGATGGTGAAAGCCGAGGTAAGGACAGGGGCTTGAAAAAGGGCGGGAATAGGCTGAAACAGAGCACAATGTATGGAAGGTTTCCAAAACAGCTTTTGAACAGATTGAAGAGGGAGTGATGGTAGGAAAGTCGCTCAAGCTCTCAGTTTCACTGTCTGTAAAATGAGGATGATAATAGCTGCCTAACCCAGAGGTCCCTGTTGCAAGGCTAAATTCACCCGTGCAAAGAATACTAATGTGTTCAGTTTGCATTCTGTGAGCCAAATGCAAACCCCATGCATCTAATTCCACAAAAACCTAGGGGAGTAAACCCTCTTCGGTCTGGATTTGTAAATGTAAAATGCAATTACTGTTTGTTACAGGATTGTGATTGTTAATGATTCTTCCTAAGAAACTTCTTTTTTTTTTTAATACACACACACACTTGACAGAGTAGTTTTTAGGTCATGTATAAATTAGAGGTAATAGCCAATTTCTGGACTAATCTTACACAGTCAGTGAGCTAACTTTAAAAAGAAAGATACTGTTAAACTATCTGCTAAAGGTAAGCCTCTGAGTAATAACTCATTTGATTATTCTTTTCCTGTAAGATGAACGCCCAGACTTAGTTCTGTAATGAGTGCACTTGCACTGGCTCTCAGTCGGACGCCTCGTGGCACAGGAGAATATGTCCTCTGGTAAGAGGCAAGGATGGAAAAAGATGCTTGGAGGGGGTTTCCAGTAGCAAGTGCTTTCACACCAAGTGGCACGCTCTTTAACTCTGTAAGTGGACATTATCTGGAGAAAAAAATCTTCGTAAGCACTGTTTCGCTCTGCCCTCTTCCTTTTTGAGCCAGCAGGTCTACCACTACCACTCTGCCAGCCCCACTGAGCTCCAGAAGTGCGTGTGAGTCCATAGCCATCCTGGCAGCAGAGCGGTGTGAGCCCGTATCTGTATCGACAGAGAGCAAGGGCAAACTGCATGTTAATTTGGCTTTATGAATCTCCTACATTAACTTGGCATCAGCAACAGCTTCTCTTTCGGGAAACCAGTGGCACATAGCTGCACAGTCAGGATTTTAACTCTCATTTCTCTTCAGTGACTGACAGGTGGGTTTTAATGAGGTCTCATGGACCTCCTGGTGTTCAGATGGTGCTGTGGAAAGGCGGGGAGGCTTCTCAGAGCATAAATCCCTCCAGGAGATAGATGTTCAGATGTTTCTGGAAATCCTGCTAGCAAATCACCTGCATGTTGTGGCACTGGGTTGCCTTTGAAAGCCTTCGGTGGCTCAAAGCTTCAGGGATGGAGCAATGACATCCAGCGGGCCCCATGCTTCCACATCGCTTATTCAATGTGTCATCCTGTGTAACAAACACCTCCCCAGGAGGATGAGAAGGTGCACGTCTTATGCTCAGGCTATGAAACTAGGATATCCTTTGAGTAAGGAAAGGAAACCTGGACATCAACCATGTAGAAATAGGGTTTTATCCTTAACTGGAAAGAGCTGTAAACCATAGAAAGTCCCCTTTTTCTCCAGTAAAGGGAAAAATACCTGTGTCTTTATGGGGAAAATCTTAGTTGTTAATCTTAACTATATTTTTCCTCTACCATCCTTCTTAGTTTGTATGTTTTAATATTTCAAATGGTTTTTACTGCATGGTCAGCATGTTTGTTTTCAAACAGCATTCTTTTGAAGCGTAGAACCTGAATAAGAATGTAAACAACATACGGCTTTCAGTTTTTTTAACACCTCCTGTTTCTCACTTTAATTTCTGTCAGAATATCAAAATACTTGGTGTTAGTATTAATATGACTACTCCTGGAGTCATATGCATACATGAATAGCTGATCTATTGTCTTTAAGTTGCTGGTACTGCTGGCTGTAGGAAAGAGATGGTATGCTGGGAGACGAAAATCTGGCAGCATATAAAAATCCCAGCAATATATCTTTTAAATCTCATTGTATCTGGTGGCTTGACTTACGGTCCTTGAATACTGTATCTAGTATCGAGCAACACTTTTCTCTATTTTAACAGTACAAGCAAATGACTTCCCTACACTGCCAGCATTTTCCACTGGTCAAAAAGTAGAGAGAATTATGTTAGTAATAAAGAATATTATTAAAAAATGTCTAGAGGACAGTTCAATAGCTGATAGACAGTGGAATCCCGGCATGAGAGGAAGGTTGACTGCTGGTCCAATGTGTAAGCATGGGTATGACCTGCCATAGAGCTGCCTCACACAGCCACCAGTGAGCTGGAGAGACTTTTAACAAATTTAATTGGGAAATATGACATTTATCCACCAAGCTAATGAACACGAGAATGTCCCAGAGCAAGATCTACATTTGAAAAACAACTGGTTTTTTGGCATGTCTATGGTGACCACTGGGTCTCAGGCTGGCGTAAGAGCAGAACACGTTTTTTTCTCTTTCAGTCTCCTTTAGGTGTCAGAAGGAAATACAAACCACCCTAGAAAAGCATGGCATTTTCACACCTCTGTTTTGCAGGCTTATCAGTACTGTCTTTGTAAGCCGACCTCCATTTCATCTGGCTTTCTGTAGTATTTTAATAGAGAGTAACAAATAGCAAAAAAACCCCTAATGCAGTAAGACACTGTTCTTACGCTTGCTATGGAGTAGGTAAGGAAAATCTCTCTGCAAGCAGGATGTAGTTTTTAAAAGTATTTTGAAAAGTTAGCATTTTACTTTGAAAGCATCAAAGTGATACCACTGACTGAAATCACAGAAATTCCTTCAAGGCTACTCAGGCAATTCTACATATATGCAGCTAAAAAAATATACTACATCTGCTGTATTGGGACTGAAATACATCAGTGAGATATTTTGCATTGAGGAAACCTGACCAAAGCAGCCCAGGGAGACAGGTCAATAACTGCCATCAGAAAGGTCAACAGTTTTTATCTGTTGCTGTTTATGACTGGTTTTAAAACAGGGATAGAGAATTTTTCCAATAACTAGCTTTTGCGCTCTGCCTTGTCTTGAAGCAAAACATTGAGACCCATTGAGAGGTATGGAAATTGATTCAGCCATGACCTTTTCTAAAACTCTCTCAGTCCATGATGACCCCTTTAAATGGAAACATTTGCTCGCTCAGAAGGACTGGAGCTGCTTTTTCAGGTGTGCCTACTGAGGTGTGCTTTTATATTTTTGACATTTTACTTGCTGTAGAATTTTTTATCTTCAGAGGATGAATGGGGCTGATGCTTTGTCATATTTGTCAGTTTGACTCGCATCCCTCACTCCTCTCCTCTCTGAAGAGCAGTCACTCATGTGTCTCAGCCCTCATTTCTGTCAGAGCGACATTAGCCAAGCAGTCATTTTCCTCTTACTTTCCACAGCTAAATTCAAAGTAGGGGCAGATATAGCTTTTTTCCTTCAACCTCACAGACATCACTTTATAAAGTAAATGCTGAAAGTGAAAGGTTTCCTCGCACATGTGCGCTGAAGCAGGATTATCGGTTAAGTGAACACGAATGCTGGGTTCTCCTACTCATGTCCTCACATGTGGCTGGTGCAGAGTTAATCCCTGCGTGCAATAGGATCAGGTAACCTACGTCTGGCATTGCTCCTCAGCTGTACCTGGTGAGACAGCCTCTGGGAAGTGTTGACATCCATGTGAAACAGAGCAACCCCTACAGCTCTGGCACTCACCTGGTTTCGGGTAGGCAGCTACCTGCCCGAAAGGTAGAAACCCATTTCACCCAGGAGGTGAAAGGGAGACTCAAAAATTTAAGCTTTGTCCCATGTATGTGCTACCAGCAGCCTACCTTGAAAGCCAGTGCTTGTTTTCATGCTTAGCAATAATAGCCTCATTTCTGGAACACCATTTATATCTTGAGTCAACATTGATTTTTTTTCCTTCCCTTGTAGAATCCTGTGGTTAAATTGTTTTTAAAATGTTGTACAGTAATTACTTTATTTAAATGAATCATCTGACAAACCAGTTCTTCATCAAACTTGTCACTTACTCTGCTATTTCTCTTTTAACCTGGACCTTACAATAAATTCTGAGCTTGACTGTCAGTCATCAGCAGAACAGGGGAGAAGAGAAACTGTTTACTAAATTGCTAGATTTCGTTAAGGATACATGGATGAAAACACTACAGCACGGAACAGCCAGATTTTATCTGCTGGCTTGTTTGTGATGCAAATTTATAGACTGATTCAACTCTTTTTTACACACACAGGTCTCAACAGAAAAATCAGTCTCAAATAGGTAGCAGTTCAAGCTTTTCACTATGCAACTATCCCAAACTTCACTCACAGTAAGCAACGATTTCCTCCATAAACTACCTCATGGACTTTGTTCATGGGCAGCAGGGCACCACTCTTTGTGCTTACTTTAGGGTTTAATCAGGAGAACATTCAGTCAAGTAAACATTTACTGACTTGGAAGAATGACTTTTGTGGTCGCAGAACTTCCCCATCCTAGCAGGGAGGGGGAGCACTAGCTTTCAGAGACTCTAAATGGCACCCTATTCAGCATCTCCAGTACAGCTGAATGAAATTGCCTGTGTAAAATTAGGAACCTCTTGACTATCTGTCCTGTTCTTACTCAGACCTATCCAGAGAATCTCACCAGCAAATTAAATCATGTAACCGAAGTTCTCTGTAAGTGCTTTACTGCTATGTTAACATGTACAAAAGGAACCTGGAAAATATCTTGAAGGGGTACCAACATATTGATTATACAGCTGACTTTCAGAGAGACCTATCTGAATACATTTGAAGTGTATGTGATAGTGGATATGCAGTTTTGATTAGTTTGCCTACGAAACACATCCATGCAAAACTTTCACTCTTTCCATCACTCTTCCTTTCCCTCCGCTCCTTCCCTCTGCCCAGTGAGCTTCTACTCTTTTTTAAAGGGGACCAAGCAAAAATTCTGCAATATTCTGCTAATGAAGTATAAATAGTTCATGGATATACATCAATTAATTAAAATTAATCTCCATTAAATAGGCAACTGATTAGAGGTCTGGAAAAAGTTCTAGTCCTAGAATGAGAAAGCGCTTGTGTATGTGTAGGTATGAAGGTTACCTCAAGGGTGGTTGAATGAAGCTGTTTTAATTAAAAAAAAAAAAAAAGTAGAAAGCAATACAGGCACAGCACAATAATCGTTTCCAAGATGGAGAAGATTTTTCGCCAAGATCAAATGGTAAGAGACTCATCCTATTGGAAGTGGGGAGAGATGGTGGTCACCCTGTCGTATTAAACAGTTATCTCAGGCTATCCATTATGCTCGGTGACGTCCACCTTGCCTTTTGAAACAATGTTCTGCTAATTCTAGTAGGGGTCCAAGCAAAACACAACAGTTGTATCTTGCTGGCCCAAGACCAAGCTGGCATTATAGCTAACTGAAAATACTTGTCTTCCTCAGGTGAAAGGAGGGAAAGCAAATTTTGTTTAACCAGAAAAGTAGTAAACTTGTTGGTATCATCATTGGGATGAGGAATTATAGGATCTTAAAGAATAAGCTTTAGATTTTTTTCCTTCTGGTGATCCTATAGTTTGCAAATCTGGAAAATCCTGTTGACTCTTAGCATTCCACGTGAGGTTTTACATTTGGTTCCAAAACCAGCACTTAAACTTTTTCCAGCTATTTCTGTGTGTCACAGTCTCCTGTAATCACTGGTATGTTTTATAAGGGAGAGAAAAAAAAAATCAGAAAGTCTTTAAGGTTCTAATACATGCATATAGTAAATGAGAAATACATATAGCAAACAAGAAAATTGCTTAAGTTGGCAAATTGCTTAAGTCACGTTAAGGTATTGTTATATATGGGTTCGAGAGATAATATAATGCTGCGTATTCAAGAGTAGCTAGAGATTACATTGCCGACTTGGGTTTGATAGCCTCCAGTGTTTTCATTGCTGAGTTAAAATTCGAAACAGGTTTTAATTCCACTGTGTTTCCATTTCCTGATTGTCAGCTAATGACTGCACTATTCCTACATTGGTGACATCAAAATTGCAAGAGATTGCAGTGCATTAGCTGAATACATTCTGATGCTCAGAAAATATAAAGCAATATCTAGGGCTCAAATTTCACATGGGGAAATGCAAAAATATGTAACTGAGAAATCCAAAGTATTCTCTAGTGACTTGCACTAAATGACTAAATTATACTTGCAAAATCAAGTACTGAAGCTGGAGATTGCTGTTTAAAGGAGCTATTTTTTTTCAAATTAGCTGTGTTTGTTATGCATTCATCAAATCCCAGTGCTCCTAGACAGTCTGAATGTGTTGTTGGCATAATAAAGTCTCTAGAGGCTAGAGGGAGTAGACATCCCAGTATAAGTGGGACAGCCTGTTGACTTGAAACACAGCCACCTTCCCCATATCAGAATATATGCCAAAGAAGTTCATTATGCTTCCAAAATTCAGATTGGTTATTTACAGGTTCTCTTTTGGAAAACTTGCTTCCAGGATAAAGAAAAACTCAGACTCGCCTCATTTGTTTTAAAAAGGAGCAGGAAGTATATAAAATTTCAGTTTGAAACGTAGAAAATAAGTTCTGACAAATTGAACAGCACTCAAAGAGCAGTTGCCCAGCTGGAATTGCACTGGATGGGTTGGGACACCTCTTGGTTCAAATAGTTCAAAACAGATGTTGGAAGAAGAGTCTAGAGGAATGATAGGAAGTTGAGAGCAATTGTGCTAGACCCAGCATGGTCCTTGCAAGGAGACTTTTAAACCAGTGCCATGATGGTACTGGTAGACACTACACCACTGGAGACGTCACTCAACACTTTGGCACAGAGGTGAAATCTTCTGTGGGAGGAGCATGTGGCTCAGCTATATTCTATACAAACAAGTTCAGTTCATTCAGCAACGAGCTTTGAAAAAGTAGAAATATTCACCTGTCCCTGAGCAAACTGAGAAATGACCAACAACGTTGCCTAAGGTTTATAAAAAACCACAGCCCTACTAGGACAAAGACCTCAAGTGGCAACTTTCAGTCCATTTCTATTCAAACTCCTAAGTCACTTCTGAATGTGGATCTTGTACTGCCAAGATTTGCAGAAACACTTCAGAAAACATCTCCAACACATCCAAGTTTCATCTCCAAACATAGATTAGACTGGAGCAGGGGGAACAAGACTTATGACTATCACTACTTTCATTAGTTAGGAACTCAATAGAAGTTTTCACAAGCATTTAAAAATTTTACATTGAAAAGCCTGAAAAATAAACATGCATCACCCTTCACAGATGTTTGTCTAAGCAACATTCATAATATTGAGTTAACCTACAGTGACATTGTAGATAAAAACTAATGATCCAATATGCTTTTGCTGTAGTGCTTTTAACAGCGATTTTAACTGTTTTCCTTTATGAACACTCAGATTATTATTGCTCATAATTTATTTTTCTCTTTTTATGTACAGTGATGAAGAGGTGAATAATACTTCTCATTTATCTCTGTTTCAACAGGAGGGATATTCGAAACTGTGGAAAATGAACCTGTTAATATTGAAGAATTGGCTTTCAAGTTTGCAGTCACCAACATTAATAGAAACAGAACACTGATGCCTAATACCACATTAACCTATGACATCCAGAGAATTAACCTTTTTGATAGTTTTGAAGCCTCGAGAAGAGGTAATTATCTCAATTACTCTGTCAGTAACATACATATTCTATACTACCTTTTCCCAGCCTGGTCTCCTTTTTTGCTCCGATTGTTACGTGTATATGAACGGTAACATAAAATTCATCCTTCAAAGTTATTTGAACTAAGAATCAAGCTGGTCTTGGACTTGCCATCTAGTTTCTGATAAAACACCTACATCCTGTCTGCATGCTAAGGGCCCCAGATGGAAGATGACAAGTCCAACCCATTTTTCTTTCCAAAAAATAGATTTGCCACCTGGAATTCTGCAGAAAATGATCACGGACTAACAGGGAGCACAGTGGGATGCCACAACCCATAATTAGCACACACACATAGATATCCATTATTCATAATAAATTATTTCGATTGTACTTTAAAGAACAGAGGCCAGTAGTCTCCCTGTCCTGAAATATTAACACTTCAGTGGCTTAGAGACAGAAGTAAATTTCTCTGTTATAAACAACTATAAGAATTGGAGTGGACAAGTTTGGAATTTTTTTGCCTATTCTTTTATTTTTCTCAGGGGGAAAATTATGGTCCAATTTACTTGCATCTAATTTACTCGCAGACAAAAACAGAAAGGGGAAAAAAGTCACAAATCTCCTTAGGCACCATGTATTCCTTCACCTCTAGGAGGCAACCTTGAAGTTTGATAAAATTTTATATACAGCAATCTGGTTCCTGGAATTATGTGGTGTGCACACAATCTCGCGCAAACAAGTCTGGAGAGAGACCCATAAGTCGCTAAGACTTTGCAGATGTGCTTTGCAGTTCACCATAACATCCGTGACTGTAAATGGTACAAGATATGCTTGCTATAAGGCAAAAGATGTGTCCGCTATAAGGCAAAAGAAGGCTGGAAAATAAACATGCTTCACATCATGAATCATGCTAGAATGCTGGTGAGCTGTCACCTTTCAAACATCGAAGTTACTAAATTCTCCTCATGGTACTTTAGTTTCTTACTAAAGATTGGAAAAAAGGAGAACGCCTTCAAAGAACATCGAGAATAGCTTTAAATTGTGTTTATTGCATTCTTTTTCAAGTATCAGATATATGCTGGAACTATATGCTATCAAAAATCAAATATGCTGGGTTTATAATCCATATAATCCAGACTGAGACAGGATTTTAGGTTCCCTGTAGAGTGAGAATCTTTTCTGTGACTATTGTGAAAGTACCTTTTCCATTTAATCTGTAGGAAGGAGTTCATTATAAATATTCTTGTAAATCTACATGCAAGGAATCCATGCAGACAGTAGTAATTTCTTCTCATCATGAATTATTGATATTATTTATGCAATTTGCACATTAAAACCTGTGATCCTTTAGGAAGGCTTCTGAATTAAACCTTGAAAGCCTGTGCATTTTATGCTGTCTGTAAAACACTCATTTGTAGACTGAAAACAGGAAATAATTGATTTTCTGTCATATTCTATTACTATCAGAGAGCTAAATATTAATTTAAAAAATCTCAGCTCATTGTGGATGTTTGTGTACTTAGTATTTCACCCAATCACAGTAATTTCTAAATTTCCCACAAAGAACTACCTTACAAAGAGTACAGCATTGCAACTCAGTGCAGGGCTTTGTCCCAGTCGATAAACCTTGTTAGAAACATTTGCAGTAAATTTTACTAATGGAAAATTATAATTAATATTACTTCATCTTCTGTCTGTTAGCCTGAAAAGACATGGGAGGCAAAGAAAAATGAAAAGACATCTACAGGAGGGATTCTTTTGGCTGAGATATAGGCACAAGGAGAAAGAAAGCTTTGTTGATACTAGCATTTGACTGATTTGGAAAGGTATTAAAATGTCAGTGTGTGTTGGTTCTTTATTTCCCTGTGTCGTTACTGAGGGCTTTAGGCTTTACTGCCTGTTTTGTAAACACAGATTATGGAGCGCCATGAATCATAGTGCCCTTTACTGTTTATATTCCTTCAGTAGCCTGAAATTAAAGCAACTCACATCGGTAGAAGCTTGCCAGTCACGGAGGGAATCCAAATAGTGTCTGTTGTGACTCCATGAACATATTTCCTGACACGCTGCCATGAAACTTAATTCATGTGACATCCCTTTGGCAAGTCCATAGCCAGAAAGCTCCTGGTTTCCCCAGGATAATGCCATTTTGAGAAAGGCAATTTAGGAATCAATGTGATCTGAAGGTAATGAGCGGAGAAGTTGTTTTTGTTTTTATTTGTAGCACGCAGGTTCTAGGATATAATGCTAATCAGTAAAGCCATTTTCAGGAACCATTTGCAAATCTCTCAATGGGTTTGGGAGCAACATGGTTACCCATTCTCCCTTTGAAATGATGGGGATGGATGGAGAAGAAATGATCTCAGTAAACATCATACAAGTTACTTGCTTTTGCCAACTAACAACTTCTTCCTCTCCCTTCCTCTCCCCCTCAGCGTGCGACCAGCTCGCTCTTGGTGTAGCTGCTCTGTTCGGACCTTCCCACAGCTCCTCCGTCAGCGCAGTGCAGTCCATTTGCAATGCACTTGAAGTCCCACATATTCAGACCCGATGGAAGCACCCCACAGTGGATAACAAAGATGCGTTTTATATCAACCTCTATCCAGACTATGCAGCCATCAGCAGAGCAGTTTTGGATCTTGTACTATACTACAACTGGAAAATAGTAACAGTAGTATATGAAGACAGCACAGGTAAGTAGTACTGGTGTACTGCAGGTCATGTACTTCTATTAATGTATGTATATGAATAAATTCTGTGAGAGAAAGTGCCTGTGATAGTTCAGTATGGCAAACTTACAGCAGTTTTCCCCAGAATATAGAAGAAAAACATCTTGTAAGGTGCAACTGTCCTTCCGCAGCTGTGGCTTTTGGAAGGCTGTTCGCTTCATCAGACCTTAAGAAGTCACCAGGAGGTAGCTCCTGGATTCTGAATACTCAATCACATTTTGCTTCCTATTTGTGGAACAAATGACACAGCTTCAAACTGATAAATATTCTAGTGTGGGGCTGATTAGGGATTCCCCCTCTCCATGAGGGGTTGATCTTAAAAGGGATGCATCTACAACCCAAAACTTCAAGCTGCAGCATTTTTAATGTAGAGACTACCTTATTCCTTGAAACTGTCTCAGAAACAGTCAATCCACTTGTCAGCTGGGTACCGAAGACTGAATCTGAAAGTTGCAATTCATGTAAATGTTTCCAGCCTGGGACTCTTAGCTTAGAGAAGATCATTCATTCTTTGTGACAAGAACCTCCCCCTGGGGCACACAGTAGTCATAGCTGTCCAGCGACATACCACGGACAATTAATTTCTGTAACACGTCCCTTTTCATTCACACAACAACAACAACAACAACAAAAGATAATAATAAACTCATTCCTGGGAACAAGCGATTTAAAGGCTTATCAGAGACTGGGACTTTTTTTTTTAATACACAGAGACTGTGGAAGAGTGTCGACGTTATAAGGAAGTCCAAGCCACTGTTGCATGTCTTTACGTATCTAGGCTTTACATATCTACCCCTGTAGCTGATAACCGTATATTGTACCAATAGCCGAAATATTTCAGGCAGCGTCATTTCCCTCACTGCAGTGGGAAGATACTGTTTCTGAGAAAGGTATTAGCTGCTCTGGTCATTGGGAGAACTGCATACCTAAACTGCTCTCAGGAGTCCTGTCTGGCAGGATTACACACCAAAATTTATTCCAAGCATGATTGCAGAGACCATAATCTCTCCTACAGTGTAGACTCAGTCATGGATTAAGGGTCCATATTCTGGCTTCAAAAGAAAAGGTTTGCATGTAAACAAACCATTAAAAGCTCCGAGACGTCTATAGCTCTCCTGTCAAAACACAGGAAACGCTAAGTCCTGCCAACCGATTGGTCTTTGCAGGGCACAAAGTTATAGGTAAGGGCACATTCTAAGCAGCAGAAAAGGTTTTCTTGGAGACATCATGTCTGTAGAGATGAAGAAAATAGAGCCAACTAAATAAGACTTACACTGACAGTTATTCCACTGTAAACTCTCACCACCATCCTTCAACACTATCTTTGCATGGTAAAGGTGTGGCTGAACCATACGCATTTCTGAAAAATGCTGTTGTGCATTAGCGGTCATTGGTGCAAATTAAGCACTCCACTGCCAACCCCACTCTGAGACTTGCATTCCCCTTTCTCTTCCCATTGCCCACAGAAATAGAGCACCTTCTAGAGCTCTACAGATGTGCAGGCAACATTTAAATTGATTATTTGATAATGGCATAAAACAAACCTGGATGAGCCATGAGCTCATGCATCTGCCTAAGCCTTTAAAGGGAGTATGCAAAAAAAAAAAATCATGCCTTTTAAAATCACATTGTAAAAACATGTCTGAAAGACAGAATTCTGCTAAAAAAAAACCCCAAACTCAATTTAGGGCTAAAAACATTGTATTTATTTCTGCACTGTTGACAGCACAAAAGAAGCATGTTTCCTCCTGGATCCAAGAGGCAGGTCTCAGTGCCAATGTTCTGCTCACCTTGGACTCCTAGAGTACACCAGAGGGCTGGAGGTAGAAGAGAAAGAACAAGTCAGGCTGGGCTTACTGCAGCAGTCTTCTTGCATTTCCATTACGATGGTCTAGCTCAGCAGTATTTCTGCTGGACTCCTAGCACTGTATGCCAAAACATACTCATGGATAAACAAGTAGAGGTCTTTTTCAGCCTACCCTATTATCAAATTAGCATTCCAAAACACTAAGTGCTGTGTACGTGTTCAGTTACAAAAATGACTGATATTAAAGAGACTTCATTTGCAGAGATATTTACAAAGTAAATTAATCATCAATCATCTTATTAACTTGGAGTCAGGAAAGTAAACAGGTCAACTTTGATCAATATAAATAGTCTTTGAATTTTGGGTTAGAGTGACACCATTTAGCTCAAGCTCTTTTTATTTCTCATCTCTCATGTTTGACATTATTACACCACAAGAAAAAAAAACCATTAACTTATTTTTTTCTTAGAGACTAATTGTATGTGAAGAGCAGCTTCATTCCTAAACAAACAATGAACTCATAGCTGTAACAGTGAACTTCCAATGATCCATACCCAGGTTATTCAGGTTGAGATTAGCCCTGCTCCAGGTTAAGAGTCTATTTTGAAGTTTAAGTGTGGAAAATCCTGCTTTCATCCTTCACGCTACAGCACTGCTCCAAGCCCATGTGCCATCACGGCCAGCTCCAGCACAGAGGCCACGTACTGTGCCAGTTTGCCAAGCTGTAGTTGCCCACCTCCTGTAGTTACGGTTTTCACTGCTGCATGGACACATCCATCAACGGAAATGCAGTTACAAGTCTGGACTGAGCAATGTTAAAAAAAACAATTCATCTGAGTGAGCTCATGTTTCCAAATGATCCAAATCACTTGTGCCTGCACTCCTTAGCTCAAACACTATTTACCATGCTGCCAGTTTTTGTCATCCAAATGTTTTTCAGCCATAACTTTTTTCCAGTCAATGGTCTTGGAATGCATACAGAGACAAGAGCACTACAAATGTCTGAATGGCTTAGCACCAGCCTTCACAGACCTCCACTGTTTAATAAGGCTTTCTCATTGACATCTGCTTTTTGAGATCTGGCAAATGATTATTGTATAGTCCCACATTTTTCATGAGCAGGTTGTATGATATATGAAGATGGACACCTCCCAGGGGCAAGGGCTTTACATCTAGGAAGCTACCTGTGTCAACAGAACTTGTAACACCAAACAAAGACACTTGGTGTGATACAGAGCTATCTTCCCTTGACATCTTAACATCTCTCTTAATTATAGTCCCAAGTTTTCATTCTTCAGCATTTTACCACCATATCAGCTTTGCTCTTAGCTTGTCCAGTGCTTACACTGGTGTAAGCCGTTTTATGTTATTTCTCATACCCTTTCTGATATTGACGAAGCAGTTTTTCCAATCTTCTAGAATTTATTCAAGGTTCCAATATTTATCACATTAGTTGTTGAGTGGTAGTAATCTACTGAGTGGACTCTATAGGACTGTCAATGGCAAGCAAATTTTATATAAGCAGGTCCAGAAAACCTGCAACCAATAGTGCTAAAAATTACATTTGGAATAGGAAGTACTTACTCATCCTGCTTCTTATCAAATATCATGTTAAATGGTACCAAATGCACCATGTTAAACAATTTTACTGTCTCCTCCAAAGGGACCTACAGCAGTTATGAAGCTTGTATTTTGTTCCTAAAATATGCTTGCAAGATTTCTTCACGTTTCCTGAGTTGAACTGATCAGATTTTTATCCTCTTGTCTCTTAAACTTCAATATGAATAAGAATAATAAAGCACACTACAGCTGATTTTTATTTCTAATCGCTGTCCTTCCTGTGCCATTGAAAGATGGACTTCCAGCCAAAGTCATCTTTCTTGATAGTAAATTAATGGCTTCTGGCTATAGAGTAAATATTTATTTAAACACCTCATAGTTTTCTCTTTCTGAAATTCTCATCCCACTCATTAATGCCTATAGCTTTCCAACGTTAGGGAAAAATAAGACTCCTAAGCAAATTTATTTATTTTTCAGTTGAGAGTGTGCTCCTTTTTTCCATATTAAGCATAATCCATGCTATGTTCAGAGTCCCCAGGCCATAATCAGCCTTCATTCTGATTATTAATTCCTCTTTATTTTTCATCAAGGTGTTAAAAAAGAGTTAGTTTATATCAAGTGCAATGCCTTTGTGTAAGGCAAAAAATTGCCTCCTGAGGTTTAAAGACAATCTAACGAAGCCTTGCAATAGACTGCATGATACATCAAGCATGCATTTCCCAAACTTAGGTACCATAAATTATGGTTTATCTTTCCACATGCTAGAACTGGGTAGACATACTGTTCTCTGGTTTAATTTAGTGGTTTGTAATAGATCCCTTCCAATATCCCACTTTTGCACTTTGTTATTTGGCACATTGATCTGTAACAGACACATGAGTTTGTCTCAGTTATCAACAACTCCAACAAAAGGAATAACACTCTCTTCAGTGCAGGTTTGATTCTGCTTTTGGTCTATCTTCCCTGAATTCAATAATTTTAACCTAACAGGTGCTGAGAAGGGCAACTACATCAAATTCCTCATCTTCTGTAAGAATCCCTAACTTTCCCCACTTGTTAGCCTGCTCTCTCAGCATTTGTTTAAGGCTCAGAGGAACCAAATCTTTTTGTCATATCAGTTCAATCAGTTTGTACAGGGCACAATTTGAGTTCTTACTGAATTTGCTTTCTTTGAACTTGCGGTTACAAGAGATATCTAACTTTGCTAACTCTAACACAGTTTTCTAATAAAAAGGAGTACTTTCTCCTAAAGCAGTAAAAGCATTTCTTCAATTTTAAGTCTGGCTGAATTACATATACTTTTTTTTAATTAAAAAAAAAAAAAAAAGTGAAATGGGGAGGTGAACACTTTCTACCGACACACACTACCATGCTTACTGCCAATGTGTATGATTATTTGCCTGTTGGAACATTGTGTTTATGTTAGGCATGTTTGAACTCCTAAATATGTCACATAGAACTTGCAGTAGTTCTAGACATCATGAAATGATATGAAATATTCAAAGACTTTCACATATTTTAACATTTTACTCAAGTGTCAGAGCAAACCATTTCTCCTGATCAAACCACTAGTGGAATCTGGAAATCCAACCCCAAACCTTACTGCATCCATCAAGGTTAGAGACCACAAGATACTTCCTTGACAATACAGAAAATTCCCAACCCTGTTTCCGAAGGAAAAGGGGAAAGTGTTTAGATGTCGGGGTAAAAGGCAGCAGAATACAGACAATAGGCCAAGAAAGTTAGGGAAACAAGTCTGGTTTCCATCCTTATGGGTTTTGTTTCGAAGCCCTAAATTGAACCTTTCCTCTCAGTAGTACTGGCTAACACTCTCTCCAGGCCCTTCACAGTTCACGCTCAGCCACTGCAGCTTCCACCTGGCCAGACTCTACAACATCTTTCCTACCCAAGTTCCTGCTCCAGCACAGTCCTGCGTCACTGTTCAGTTCACATCACCCACTTTGCAGAGAGGGGGCCGATGTCCAGGATGTGTCACTTCCCAGATTGGCCGCTGCTTCCTTCCCAACCTCATGGGCAGTCTGTGATGCCTCCTGCCTGTTGCAGGCTGAGCTCCAGATGGTATCACCAAGCAAGAGAAAAGTGACTGCCCTAAGCACTGCACTTGCCCAGGCCTTCCCCACTCTCCCCAGGAATCAGACTAAACACTTCACAGTTAATAGTTGTCCCAAATCCAGACTTGGTGGTATCATGTCCAAGGGTTTGGATTTGTTGAGCAGGAGGAAGAAGAAGGAGAGCACTGATGGTTATTCCCCTGTGCTATTAATTATGCTGGCAGTCAGTTGATTCAGGCTTTTGCCTGGTCCTCCAGAAAAAGAACTGCAGTTCTTTTCACTGCTTCTTTGATTTCTACAGTACACTATAGCTAGGTTTTACCTTCACTTCATGTGGCAGTAGGAAGTGATGGGAAGTGCAAGGTCCAAGTCTCATGTGACTGAAGTAGATATTTTAAGGCACACAGCATTTTCCTTCCCCCAAAAAGAAGATGGAGGTGGGTGGGCAAATCCTTTTCTTCTGCTTTTCACCACACTTGCACTTAAGTACCTCTTGTTGCTGGAAAGAGAAACAACAGTACTCAGTCTGAGCTGTGGATAAGATGCAAGATTCCCTGCATGCTGGACTCTTCCTCCCAAATCTCAGTTCCTCCTCTTAGAGTCTCCATTCGTTATAGCGACCAAGACACTGCAGTAAAGGGCTGAACACTTGAGTGCGTGGTACAACCAAGCTACAGCTTTACAGCCAGATTACATAAACTCCCCTACTTGTTAGTCAGTGTTGGGAGCATGTGCCCCATTCTCATAATAATGAGCTCAAATTGTTTCATATTTACACAGGCTGGCTTCCAGCCAGGCTCCGATCTCACAGCGCGTGCAGTAATTTACATTTGAATACTCATAATGCTTAATATTCTATATTGATTGTTGATACTTGAAAACGTGCGAAGAACAGACCCAGCATTGCAGGCGGAGGGAAAGATTAATTTTTTCAAAACGCATTGCCAGTACTTGAGTGAAAGCCAACAGTCCTCAACACAGCAATCACTCACTAACCTCAGAAGAAATAGGGATGCTTTGTCTTGCCTTATATGTACCATTGGACATTCAACCAAAGACATTCACACACAAGACAAATATATACCCACTCCCAGCAGGAGAGCGATGAGTTTTTTCATATTAATAATTTGTTTGATTTTTGTTCAAGAATTGCTTCTTGCCTGTATTTTCTCTCTCTTTATGCATATTTTTAAGACAGCCTTTTACTTTCACTCAGCAGGAGATCACAAGTTTTTTGTGGGTAAATTACATTCATGGATAATGAGAAAGAGACTGTAATCACACACCTCAGAGAATTCTTAACTATCTTACTTAGGTTTTGGAGGCAGTACAAATTACATAGGAGTGCTGAATTAGCCAGTAGAATTGCACTGTGTTTAAATACTTGGACAAATCTTCAACTGGTTGAGCTCCACTGACTTCAAATAAGCCATGTAAATCTGTACCAGCCGAAGATACAGTCTTAGAAATCATGTTCTTGTGTTTACAGACGTAGAGCTGGATCTCAAAATATTTCAGTTCTTTATAAGAATTCAGACTTGCTGAGTGACCTTACGCAAGTCACTATGCCTTCAGGCTTTTTGTCTCTAAACTGATGATAAGAAAAATTTAAGGCTCCTCCTCTGGGGTATTGCAATGTATGCTGAAATGAGGACAATGAGAGCCATATGGAGGGCTATTAAGAATAATTATTGGTAAGTGTCACTCAGGCTAACCATTGGCTTCTAAGTGAGCCACAGTGGAGGTGCTGGCCACTGAACATTTTTCTCCCTTGATCTCCCCTCATCTGCTTGTGCTTGACATTAGGCAGGAAAGTTAGTAAGGAGGTTTCTTCAATTCTATGTTCTTGTTGTTTAATATTGAAATAATAATTAGCTGCCAAGGAAGAAGCATTATATCCTTTTTGCAATAAACTGTATCAATATAGCATCAATACAAACATATCCTATAGTCAACCAATTAAAAATACGTTTCAGAATATTTAAATGTTGAAGCCAAGTATAACCATGAAAAGGAAAACTATAACAATATTAGTTAGGAGGCTGGCAAATAGGAAGCTAACAACTACCCTTTGGGTATGTGAAATATATTGGGACTGATAAAAGACCCTGTTTAAGTGACAATAAATACTCATCGCACAGAACGGTTAGTTGTGTAATTGCATATCATTTTTCAGGTCTAATTCGCCTGCAAGAGCTCATCAAAGCCCCTTCTAGATACAACATTAAAATCAAAATCCGCCAACTGCCCTCTGGGAATAAAGATGCCAGGCCTTTACTCAAGGAGATGAAGAAGGGCAAGGAGTTCTACGTGATATTTGATTGCTCACATGAAACGGCAGCAGAAATCCTTAAGCAGGTAAGGGGAAGAGGGTGAAAAAGCACGACATCCATTTTGTATCCTGAAAGTTGTCAGCCTCTCTGGTTTTCACTTTCTGGGAAACACTAAAGCTGAATGCATTTACCAATTAGGCCATAGGCTTGTTAATAACAGGGACAGAAGTTGTTACAGAACGTGCAGCAGCATCTGAGCACTCCACAAGACTGCAGGGCTTCACAGAGACGTAAGGACCAGCAGCAGTATTGATGTCTGAAGAGAAGCCCGTAGATATCCAGCAGAAGGAAATATGCATTTCTTTTTAATACTTCAGGTTCTGCTTGACTAGGAAGATTGTTGCATTTATTTTAGCTTGTCCTGGTTTAATCAATAGACTTTTTATGTCTTCCCCACAAAAAATGAAAGAGCCCATTTTGGAGCGCTTAGGGAGCAGCTCACGTTGAGCTATTGCCTCCACAGAGGCTGCACATCAGGCTCAGTGCTGACTACAGTAACAACAGGGCATTAATCCACTGCAGACAAGAGCGTAACTCTGCATTCACATCCCTGTAACAAAGCAAGATTTGGTCTGCTGGCACTACCTCATTACATTTTAAATGCTGGTACAGCAAGAAGATGGAACGGAGACAGTATCAGAAGAAAAACGTATACTTTAAAACAGGACGAGAGGCCATTGTGCAAGGATTGACATAGCCCTGACCTAAGCGTGAGAGTTGGACGGCCACACAAGCAAGGACAAACACCACAAAGCCTGATGTTAATGGGCTGGGATGTTACCAGGGGCACACAAAGAGTGGTGTAAATTAGAATTTACTGTTGTCGCTTGCTATATATTTCTAGACAATCAAAGTCTAAAGCACTGGCTTCTGCAATTCATTGACCTATAGACAATAATTCCAAGCAAGTAATACATTGTGAATGTCATTTCCCTTTTTGCTGCAATTGTAGGTATGAGGGGTTGTTGGTTTTACCGTCAGTCAGTCTGATGGGAAACACTGATCCCAGAAGACCACCAGAGAGGTTCCACTGATCTAAATGCACAGATATGGGATGTCCCATAGAGGTTAAAACCTATGCTTCCATCCCAGAATGTTTTGCTGAAATACTTAAGTTATGCAGAGTACCGTTCTGTATCAAAGTAAGCAAGACAGCTTACTGGCTGCATTAGTCTGCAGAGCCTGAAACCATCCTCTCCAGACTGGCGAATCTTGGTCCTGTGAGTACAGACTTGCAGGATGGTGTCCTAAATCAGATGCACTACAGCTGAGAGCAGCACGCAAGTTCCCATGAGCTAGTAGGGTTAGATTTACTGCTGTCAGGAAAGTTGGCTGGTACTAAATTTTAGGATTTCCTCGCTGCAAGTTATATATTTAAGCTACAGCAGGGCCAGATGCAGGCATGATGTTGGGAATGTGAGGGAAGAGCAAGGGGAGGGTGCGCGATCACGCAGCTGCTCTCTCACGTGGTGGGGAGCGCACTGTAGCAAGCAGCATTAATTGGGAAGGGGGGTGGACAGGAGAGCTGCTGTCCCCTCACTCTGCTCCCTGTAGGGCTGTCCAAAAGCATTAAAACATGACAGCAGGAACAAGCTGCTCCAAAATGAGATTTGTGGGGGAAGAGTTAAACTGACAACACAAATTTTCAAGGATCTGCAAGAAGAGAGTACAGATGTCTGGCACACTGCAGGAGGCACAAAGCTTCAAATATACCAGGCTGAGTATGGAAAAAAAAAAATAACCTTAGTGTCAAAAGAAGAAGAGGAAGTGCTAAAAGATGCACTAAGGCAGGGCAAAGTGGCAGAACAGTTCGTGTGGGAAATGGATCAGGGAGACAACTGGGAGGCTGCAGATACAGATACTGCTCTCCAATGCCTTAAGAACTCAGAGAAGGATGGTGAATGGCAGTGTGGGAGAAAACAGAAAAATTGAGAGGTACACCTGTGGGTCAGAGCTGCGGGAAAGGAAGCAACATAAATATGGGGTAGAAAGAAAGGGAAAATGGCTTTTATGTGAGATATAGTTCTGTGGCTGAATCTAGATGCTGGCAGCAGTAACTCAGGTGTTGAAGTTCCTCACTGTCAAAGACAGCTGTGAAATGTGAAGGTGTGGAGGGCTCTGAATTCACGTGGGACTCACCTGATTGTAGGTTAGCTACGTGAAGTACCGTGGTTCACATTCTCATCACTGCACACACAAACCCCTATATAATTTTACACTGAATGAAAACAAGATATTAAAGAGAATACTATAGAAATTATTTTAAGAAAACTATGCAATATTAGTAAAGAATATTTTTTACTTTGTAAACGATCCAATAGATATTACAGGCAAAATATATATCATTGTTAAATTATACAAGATTTCTAATAGGAGTAGGAATCAGAGCCAACAGTCACCTAAACCTGTCCCCAAAGCAACAATTTCTTGTCTGCCTACTGTATTTACAATAATGTAGTAGATGTTTAGTAGCCCATGCAGGAGAAAATAAATAAAGGAAGTGGAGATTTGTAGCGGCTTGGGTTGCGGAGCGTATTTTACAGATTAAAAATGCAACAGGGTCACACAGGGACATACCCAACATTGCTTATGCTCGGTTCTTGTGTCCTGTTCACCCTCCAAGCCTGCACAGGTTTTCCCCCAAAAGCTTTGCACAAGGGTCTGCATTTCCATCCCTCCAAGCCCAAGGGTGCCCTTCTGCACCAGGGTCTGCTCCATCTCCTTTGGACAATCCCCCAGCACAGGCGGGCAGCATCCCTCACCTCCTTCAAGCCTCGCCTATGCTGGGAAAGAGGCAAAAGGCCACCTCTCACCTGCTCTGGCCATGTTTCCCTGCTGGGGGGCAGCGAGGCATACCGCCAGCAGTATTTCTGCTGCCAGCCTGCCTCCGAGCTGAAGGCACCAGCAGGGCAGAAAAGCTGCTGCCCTTCTTCCAGCGGTGCCCGTGCTACCAGGGTTGGCAGCAGCAGCAATGGCTCTGCAAGCAGGGGCCGCTCGCGCCAGCGCTCAGGGGGCACCGGCTGTGGCACGGCTTGTTTCCCAGGAAGGGAGGGCAAGGATGCCCAAAAGCTCCTTCTGGGAGCAAAAGGATTAGCACATCCAGAATTACGTCCTGAAAGAGTCAGCATATGGCGCTGTGTTTGGGAGTGTGGAGCTACCTGACCCAGCCGCATTACCAGGCTGTGGGACCAGGGGAGGTGACCTCTTCACTTGCCTTCTTCAACCTTTTGTTTACAAAAGAGCACAAAAGACAGATTTCTTCTCTTAAACGAGATTATCTTTTGCTTATTTATAGCCTCAACTAAAATACCATTGAGCCACACATCTTCCTTGTGCACAACAAGAACAGGCGAATCAATAACCTAATTTAAACAAAATACAAAGCCTGCACACAGCTGAATAACCTATTCCCTAAGCTCACACATTTCCCCTTCTCTCTGACATGCTGCAGAGACCCCAGGCTTTCACAATCCCCGACCAGCTTAATGAGGCCTGGCCCTCTCCTCACCCAGATCTGGAAGGAGCAAGAGGAAATTGTGATTATTAATTGCTGCCTTTTCCAATAGCTACTTTGAATTTTCTCTCCATATTCCCTCACGAGGGTTGGTAACCTCATGCAACCGGCACATGGCGGCTAAGGGAGTTTTCCAGCTCTGTTGCCTGTACCAGGTAACCACACAAACTGGCAGCTCTGCTGCCCAAAGTGACCCGCTCCACAGGGATCAGGATATTCTGAAATTACTTGAACCGGGAGGTTATACCAGCAGGGTTTTCAAACAAGACATACCACACCAGCAGAGCTGATGGCAAAAGTTGCAGCTGGTCTGTCACTCCCATAGTCGACTTGAAAATCTTGGCTGCTGGAGCTTTAAAACTCATGAAGACTGAACAAATCATCTGTCAAGGAGCAAGATCTAGTAGAGAATTAGATGCCAAAAGCAGGAGCCAAGTGCAGCTGTGGCTTCTTAGGGTAAAATTGTGATCTCCAAAGTCCTGCTCAGGATCTGCTTAAGCTCTGGAGGAACCTCCCTGTTTGACTTCAGCATTGCCTGTCCTGCTCTGCTCTGAGGGTGCCTAGCATCTCTCTCCTTTCCAAGCCTAAAAACAGATATCCCTGAAAGAGTGTGAGATAATAAGGCACACTCCAAACTTGCCAAAGACCAACAGGACTGAGTCCATTACACAAGGAAGCTGGAAACACCTTCTTAAGGAAAAATCTGGTGGTTACAACATTTACCTGCAATATTTTGTGGACAGAGATTTGGTGCTCTGTCTAGACTAGATAAGCAATCCCACAAGTCAGTTAAATCTAGCTATTGCAAACTGCAATCTGTTTTATGCATGAATCTTCCAATATATCCTGCATATACTGTATTTAGTCTGATACTGCCTTTTTGTATGAGGAACTTAGTTCAAATGGTTAAGTTCAAATGGTTAACCTTCAATTTATTCTTCTAACACACCAATAGTTGGCATAGATTTTACTGCTAGGCAAACTCATCTCTCATAAATTATGTTGCTACTAGCCTTAAATTATCTACTCCTTCCTCCACCCTCTAAAATAAATTTTATGAAATGTACTGTATATTTAATCAGGTTTTGGACACTCACAGAGCATTTTATAAAGACTTCTATGTTCACTTTAACTATGTGACAGACAAAGAGCAAAATAATTAATTCAGTTCCTACAGAAGTATGAAAACTAAGTGTCACCATAGTATACATTCCAGGTAAAATAATAAATGTGAGAATATAAAATTTCAGTTCCTGAGTATGCTCCTTCTAGTAACTTGACAGGTAGGCTGAAGCCCAATCTCTGCTAAGAAAAGGCAGGATCAGCTCTGTTCTCACTGCTGCTGGAGAAATACCAATGGCAGATCCCTGCAGATGCCCTCAAGCCCCAGGGTGAGAAGCAGAGAAATACTCACCTCACTGATTATCCTCTCTCTTATTGATTTTATAAAGGGGTTGTTGATGGGGGGACATCCTCTTCTGGGCACCTGGTTACTGCTGAATGGCATCAGATGGCAAGAGTGTTGGTCCCTAGGGTATGCGTGGGTTAAGACATCAGTAAAGACCATGGGTGCATAAACGGTCTGGCAGGGGTAATTCATCCTGAAATTTGGCAGTGCGCTTCAGTTCCCAAATCTAAATGTGGGTCTCTATAGAAGTAAATGTGGCCACTGCCTTGGAAGCTTTATTCTGAGATTTGAAGATACAGCAGCATGGGCTATAAATCAGAGTACAGTCTTTTGGGATCCTTGCTGTGTAGCAACACAGCTGCACTATGCCGAGACCTCTGCTTCTCTGTTCTTGTTAGCTGTGCTGTCTAGATGAAAGCTAAACTAGTTACATAAAGTCAGTGAAGTACCATCCATGCTACATCTTGCACATGTAGTTCTTTGCTTCCTTGGAAGATTCATTGGGTGGTGCAAATGCAAGTAGACTTTCAAACTGAAAGAGTGCTTTCAGTCTTGGTACTGTGAGATGGTGTCCATGCTGGAGTTTGAAAGGTAATGCTGCTGCCCTAGCTCCCTGGGAGCTCTTCAGGAAGCAGAAGGAGCCAACCACAGCTGACTGGGACTCTGGGCCAACACATTTGTCCTGCCCTATTGCTATGGTCCTTGCTTCCAGCTGGACTCCAATACTAGCGAAGTATTTACAGAATGTATCTTGTTTCTTGACATGGCTCATGTCCACGTTGGAGGAACTCTATACCACTCCAGCTGGACCGCTGCTGTGACTGAGTGGGATGCAGATTTCCAGAGAGTTAAGTCATGTCCAAGTAAAGCTGTCTACATAGAGTACAGGGAAGCACTGTAAGCACAATATAAACCTTTTCTGTTGAACACTTGAGAGGCAAGGAGGCAGAGGGGCTTTTATTCATTATGGTGTATCTTGCTGATCTTAGAAAACAGTGATAGTACTAATTAATTGGATAATGAAATGCATTCATGTAATGGTTATGAAATTAAGTAATAGCATGAGTGAGGAAAATGCAAAGTGAAAGCAAGCAAAGTATTTGATGCAGTTCCCGCTAATATGCTTCACCATCATTCTGGTTTCAGCCCGCCTTGAAGGAAGACTGACACTAGCTCTAAATGAGGTGGTGATTTTTTTACAAGATGAACAAATGCAGGTTGGAGCTGGGATATGATGCAAGCCAGGAACAGGGCACCCAAAGAGAATTACAGACATAAGAGAGAATATTTTGATCCAGTTTCTGTCAGTTTGCCGTATATAATTTGACCACTGATACTTTTTCAGATTCACATTGCAGTTCATGACCCACAGCTAAAAGTACAGGTCTGCGAAAGACAAGGCCCAAACTTCTGATCTGAAATGGATAATTAGAGATGGAAGTCTCTTTATCTTATTTGCCAAGATAATCCATAATCCAACCATATCTGAGTTTGGCTGAAGAACAGATTTTATACAGGGTAGGATGGGTAGGAGATCTACAAGGAGAATGGAGAATATTTTAGACTGGTTTCACTAGTTTACATTCATCTAAGTTCCACAGTAAGTAAAAGCTGTTATTATTTAAATAGGACATTTATATCAGATGCATAATTATTTAAATAATTACACGCAAAGTTATTTAAATAGGACTGTGTAATGAAATCTCATTCTAGCTTCTTATGGGCAGCTATATATACATAAATCAATCTTGTTGCCTTCCCTTCTCTCTTCTGGGCTGCTGTGCTCATTTTCTCTAGTGGGGAGGACACTTGCTCTGTGGGAAGAGCCTGTGCAGCTGCTTTGCAAGGTACTTCAGAGGTGTCCCAACCTGAAAGGAGTCTTTGCTCCTAACATGCTTTTAGTATTGTCTCACTCCTGGTAGTTCCTAGAAGCTGCTTTCCCTGTACCTGCTGTGTTGCAAACACAGCAGAAGACGAGTCCTTGCAACTCTCCTATTTACACTAATAGAGGCATCCAAGTCATTAAGACTTGGGAGTCATTAATGCTTTGGGGTCTCCAGCATGATTCTCAGAATTCCTCTTGCTTTTGCTTTAACTTGTCTTCATCTCCTGTTTTCCTAATACCATCCATCAGAGTGGGCATTTGGTACTGTCATTAAATCATCATTCATTGGGAATTTTACTTCGTGACCACGTTACCCTAAAACATAAATAAGTTATTACTACAAAGTCTTTACGATCCATGAATAAAAAGCACCGTATTTAGGTCAATCTACAGATCTAACTCACATGTCACAGTGATGTCTAAGTGCTATATAACTGTTAACTAATTATCATCCTTAATGACTGTTAGAGGGGAGGACAACCAGTTAAGGCTGTTCTTGTGACCAATGCTAAGTGAGAGGGTAGAGCTCAGTGGCAGATCAGGGCCCAGCCTGGGACAGATCCAACATCAACTTTTATTCCTTAACCAGACAAGGACATTATTAATGTGTGCGTGCCACTTACAAGCTCCCTTCCAGTTGTCTGTATCTTCATATCTTAATTGAGTCATCGTTAATACAGAAAATACAAAAGTGACATGTTGATTAAGCTTTCCTGGGCTGTTGCAATACTTTCTTTGGAAGAATTTCAGTGAGCATCTCTCATGGAGCCCTTGGGTGCAGGGTCCTTGGCAAGTCCATGGCACCCTTCCAGCAATTGCCATCGTGAACCTGAGTCTTGGTTATGGCAGATAACATTGCTGGCTAAACCTCGCTTTTTATATGCAATTGCCTTTGGTTTTCAGGGGTTTTGGTTCTGCTTTTTTTTTCAAAGACAATCCTCCAGCATGACTTTTGAAATCATTATTATTCACAGGTGTGTGTGTGTCCTGCCAGCTCTGTTTATAGTGTACTTGGGAATCAATATTCTCATAAAAAGTTTTAATCAAAAATGTGTTCAGGAGGCAAACACTCCTCTCAGGCTACTACCCTTGGATTTGTGAGGAAAGCAATAACTGGGCTACCTTGGATTAACTAGCTAGTTACCCAGTAGCAGTGTAGCTGCAGCAGCACAAGTTAGGTAATGCTTGCCAAAGATCCAGGCTACACACTTTATAATCATTCTAGTTAATGTATCTGTCTAGTTAATGTAAAGTTGTATTTTAAGGCATTTTATGGCTTAGCATTGCCCTGGTTCTCCATTGTCTTACTACTTCTACGCAGGCAGGTTGCTGTTTATATCTTCTGATGACAGAAGTGCAATGACTTGACGTCAGCTCTTCTATCTCAAGCTAGAATTAAAACTGTAATGAATCAATAATTTAAATCTGGGTATTTGAATTCCCCTGTTTACACTTATTAGTATGAACTTGCTTTCATACTAATGTAACACCATGGACTAACTGCAAACTTCCTATAGAGGACCGAATAAATTTAGGCATACAGAGGATTACCAGGGCTCAAACCACATTTGTATAACCTAGCAGCTGGTCTGTGCCCTGTATGAAGCAATTGGGTTATTTCAATGCAGTTTCAGCTCAAAAGAGACCTGCATCATAAAAGTCCTGACTGGCACCTCCTTCCCATAGGAGGGACCTTAGACACAGAAATCCAATGGCTGCAGGGAGCAGAACTGAGTCCAGCCAGGTCAGCTGGGAAACACAGCATGCAAAAGTTTCCATTGGTGCTACCATATATCATTTTCTGTGCATAAATAGGGAAGGAACATCAGTCTCCAGGATTGCTAGATTGCTCATTTCTACAGGTAATAAAATAACTCTAAGAAATGGAATAGAAGAGGATTGTTAAAACAAGAAATAAAAAAGGCAATTTTGACATGTAAATTCAGTGGAGCATTTCAATAAAATACTTGCCTTCTGGCTTGATTTTTAATGGCTGGAAATGGATTGGTTGTTTGTGATTAACACTGAGCTGTTTTTATTATCTACTGCAGCTGTCCTGGTTTCGGCTGGGATAGAGTTAATTTTCTTCCTAGTGCTGTGTTTTGGATTTAGTATGAAAAGAATGTTGATAAGACACTGATGTTTTTAATTGTTGCTAAGTAGTCTGCTAGTCAAGGACTTTTCAGTTTCCCATGCTCTGCCAGGTGCACAAGAAGCTGGGAGGGAGCATAGCCGGGACAGCTAGCCCAACTGGCCAACGGGGTATTCCATACCATGTGACGTCATGCTCAATATATAAATAGGAGGCGTGGTCCAGGAAGTAGCGATCGCTGCTTGGGTATCGCTCAGCGGGTGGTGAGCAATTGCATTGTGCATCACTCATTTTGTATATTCTATCATTATTATTATTATTATTATTATTTTCCCTTCCTTTTCTGTTTTATTAAACTGTCTTTATCTCAGTCCACAAATTTTACTTTTTTTTTCCGATTCTCTCCCCCATCCCACTGAGGGGAGGGGGGAGTGGGCGAGCGGCTGTGTGGTGTTTGACTGCCTGCCGGGTTAAACCACAACAGCAGCTTAGAAAGTTTAGGTTCTTTTGGTTTTTTATGTGAGGAATTGCCATACACAGTCACACAACTGATTTTCAGAGGCTTTTGCCATGAAAGAGAATTTTGGCAAGCCAAATCACACTATTTTCCCTGTCTTTCAAACAACTATTCAGGCACTGCTAAAAGTGTCCTAAAAATACTATTAATAGCAGATGCTTACGTTACTGTGATCAAGACTGAATAACATTTAACCTTTGTCGGTGTTACTGTCAGGATAATGAATTCTTCAGAAGTTTCCTAGCTCATAATTTCTCCTCCTCTTCACAAGATCCCAGAGAGGGCAAAATGCTTGCATCATGGTAATGGTGTGCGTGGACGCAGCGACAAGCGTAGGTGATGCTGGGCTGAAACTGTAGAGCATCCTGTTATGCACCATCAGGGATGTTTTATGTAAGCATTGCCAATGATTTTTGGAGAGGGGCTGAGGGAACGAAACACATCCCTCCCAAAGTTTCCTGCAATGTGAGGGCTGGGAAGAAAAACTTCCTCCTCTTCTGCCTGAGGTGGCCAGTCAGTATGCCTTTAAATGCCATCCTTACCTTGCAGACCTTCAAAAGGTCTGACTCTGCAAAATGAAACCAGACCAGAAATCCTTTCATACCAATTGTTTTGACAACCTCCTGCAGACCTGCATTCCTCAGGTGGAACAAAAGGCATTTATAGAAGCTTTTTTCTTTTTGTTTTTCTGGCTTCAGTGAGCATTCACCGAGTGTCTTGTTCTCACATGGTAATGCAGAATTGAAAAAAAATGCACTTAAGCACTTTTCCCTACAAATTCCATTGTCTGCCAGTAAATTCCTTTGTCACACTTCTAAACTGCAGACTAAAGAATTTCACTTTTAAAAAATCAGCTCCTCGTTATCGCTAGTCATTTTTCTTGTCCTAGAAGTTTTGCAATCTTTAATCTCTTTCCTGAGCAGAGGTGATAAAAACATAATTTAAATACAGTGTGATATTTTTTGCTCCTGAAGAAAAATGTAGGTTTTATTGTAATCAAGTTTTCATAACCTGTAACGTATTGTTCCAGATTAACCCATGCTTTTCAGAAGACAGTGCAGTACACTGAAAGCATCCAGTGTAAAGTACATTCACCTTTCAACCTCTTTCCACAGATTCTCTCCATGGGAATGATGACCGAATACTACCACTACTTTTTTACAACACTGGTAAGGAACACTAAAGTTTTGGGGGTGAATTTTCTCTGTTGCAGAAAAGACAACTAAAAATTTACACTCCTTCTATGAGATCTTTGTTTCCATTCTTCAAGGAAACTCCTGGAGAATGAGTATTAAAACTCTTTAGTAATATCAAGAGTCACAATTTTGTGCGGAAGCCTTTTTGCAGTATCTGTGGGGCTGGCTAACACCTTAATACAATGAAAATTGATTGCAGTATTGTGTTTAAGGAGGAGCCATCGGTACAGGTGGATCAGAGTGAAACAAAATAATGAATGAATGGCTTTACAGTGGAGCCGAGGGCAAGCACTGCGGGTGGTGCGGTTCATCGCTAAAATGTTTAATTTACTTATGAAAACACAAAATCACATATGTATAAAATCACTTGGGAAATTTTATAGTAAAAGAAAAAGCCTAAATTTTCTTTTATGGTACAAATCTATAAATACTTATTTCAGCACATTTTTCCTATATTTTATCTTCTATGCTATATATAAATACAACTCAATCCAAGCTTAAGGTCCATTTGCATTGTAGACTAGAAAGACAGCAAAGAACCCATGTTGCTAGAACAATCCTAGAGGGCTGGATGATATCTGTTTATGTGCATCAGCTTATTCTTTATTTCCTTTCCATATAAAATTTTATGTGGAAGTGAAAAATCATTTTGAATCCAATAGTCAATTCATTAGTCAGAAAAGACTATCTAGCTGTTTGGAACTTGAAGTAGTAGCTTGAAATAGTTCTCTTTGAGCCCATTTTAACATGAAGGAAAATTTAGGATTTACTGTGGAACTTATAGTTTTATACAATAGCAGTGAATCTAACATAAAATGGTAACCACCATCAACAATATGCATGAGATGATTGTGTAGAGCAGTAAGCAGTGCTGGTGGTATCTCAGCGTTGTGGTATTGTAAATGTTGACATTTTGATGGTTACTGTGGTATTAAACCATGACCAATGCATTTTTCATTTTACTGGCCTGTCGGGATCAGCAAAAAGTTGTTTTGAAAAACAGCCTTCAGGCTTTGAAAAGCAGTTATCATATTTCCACTGCCTGATAAATACAGCTGTGGAGTGTGCCACACAATTATATCACTTAGAATATCCATTATTTTCCTGCCCTGTAAACGCCGAGCACTGAAGCGCATGGACTTACTGTGCACTGGCCTGACACGTCCATTAGACATACTGGCAGCAAGTCACCTGAAGGAGACAAGGCAGGAGAAAAATGGGATTCATAAATAGTAAAAGTGTATCGCTCTCGACATCTCTTGGAATTTTCCTTCCCCAAGTCGAGAAATAAGCTTGACATTGGCCAGCTAATTCCTCATGTTGGTTTGTCAGAGCTGTAACACTGTTAGAGGACTGCTATAAATTAGAATTAGATACTGCTGTGCAGGTTGGCTGCAAAATAGTGTTGTTGTGGGGAACTGATTTTTACATTCCAACAAAGCAGATATGTGGTTTGTCATAAATTTCACACAGCTTTGGTTATTCAGATTTATAACTGAAGCGGTCATGACTAGGCTTTGAGGGCAAGCAGAGTGTTCACAGGGGAAACAAAACAGCACTTGAGCTTTGGGTTGAAAATCAAACACAATTTTGGCCTAATTGTACCTTCCGAACATTTTGCTTTAAAAATACTACATCTGGTTTTGTTTGTTTTCTTAATGGTGATTTAGGATCTATTTGCATTAGACCTGGAACCCTACAGATACAGCGGAGTAAATATGACAGGGTTTCGCCTGCTCAACATCGAGAACCCTCAAGTTTCATCGGTCATTGAGAAATGGTCAATGGAGCGTCTACAGGCACCACCAAAACCAGAGACTGGCCTCCTCGATGGCATGATGACAGTAAGTGAACAACCACAACAATGCAGGGGCATCTACAGCGCGCTTCGCAATGCTGTTCTAGCGGATGTGAACCGATCCCATTACTGCTGTATTTCACAATGCAAATGCTGAAGCAGCATCCCCCAAACAGACTTCCTTTTACCTGCTTCTACCCAAAAGTGCATTTGCCCTGTGAACCAATGTTGTACTCATCTGTGTGCCAAACCACTGCCGGGCAGCTCTGGAGATGAGTGACAATTCTCCATCACGGTGCTGTCCAGCTAACACCGTTGATCTTATTGTTGTCAAATGCATATACTGCTGCCTCATTTCTCTAATAATGTTCTGGATGGAGTGAAGAACATAACAGGAAATAAAAACTTTCAGAGCAGGTGTATGATTTATAACCTGCAGGGAAAGATATTGTACATGTGGACAGGTAATAGCATTTTTAAATTGGAAAAGTGCCCTTTCTCTTCATTTCCATCATCTACAGCAACTCTGGCTTTTAAGATATAATTTAAAGATAAATGAAAGGTATCATCAAGCCAGGAAATTAGGATTTCCTCCCAGTCATTCCCCCAAGAAGTAAAGGAAAGAATAGGAACAATTACCTGGACAGCGTGACTCCATTCAGTTTTGTGGGGTCAAGGGTTGCCATCTTTTTGCAATATAAGATAACGTATCTTATGTAGTGAGTAGAGTTTGAAGTGATATGAAATAGACTTTATTGCAGATGATTGCAGGGAAAATTTTGAAACATCCTAACATCCTGAAGAGAAATGCGTTTTGTGTGCTACCTCTAGCATTTCAAAAAAATGTTGCTTGTTTGGGCAGTGCCATTGTGCTCACTCATACACAAAGCAGGGGAGAAAGCTGTCCCTGGGAACTTCTGATGTGAATACACAAGACATGCAAGGGCAGCTATTCACACATAGCTATTCACCTGCATTCACCCAACTGTAAAACTAGGAAAAACAAAGTTCTTACTAGACTTTTATGCTCTCCTTTGCACCTCTGACTTTTAGCCTCTCCTTTGCATCTCTATAATCTCTTAGTGTCCTTGATGCTCTGAAACAGCATGAGCACCAAGGAAAGCATCTTCTTAGTTGGCTGAGATCATTTAAATATTCATAGCAAGTTCTGCTTATTCAGTTTGATGGAGAGCTGCAATACTGCTATATTTCATTAAACAATAAGGCTGCACAGTATAAGGAGATCAGGATTACATGTCCTATTGGTAACTCAGGATTTCTCCCTTCTGGTTCATGCTATATTGTTTGCCCTGGTGTCAGCTTGTGTGAAGTCAGCAGGGCATGACCTAGACAGTTTTGAGTTCATATCCCACTTTATGCCTAAACTGCACACAGAGGCATAGTTGTTCTAATGAGATCTTTGGGTTTCTTTGCAATAACTTAAATAGTATACAAAAATCAGAAAAACAAGTTCCAGGACTAACTCTTAGTCCCTTTCTTCTTATGCACAAGTACAGACATTAATATAAGGCTGTTTGCTTCAGAAAATGAGGTGACCTTTTGTTCCTCCATGCAGCCCCAAGCCCTAAAACAGAACAACAGTGAGGGGAGAAATAAAAGGCTAAAGGAGGTAATAACCTCCCAGTTGCTGCATGGCAGGATGGATGAGTAACAAGTCACACAAGCATGAGATTCAAACAGCCAAGTCTGGCACTGCTGCCAACGTACAAACACTGCAGGATGCACTGTGTTATCAAGTAAAAGCATCGGTGGTCCCAGATAGGAGTGCAAAGTGAGGTGCACTGAAGCATTTTCACCAAGTATCTCCGGAGTCTCTAGGCCTGGGACACAGGCAGACTGGGACTCCAGTGATCAAGTAAAATTCAATCCTGAATGGACATGTCCCCAGTCTAATGTAAAAGCCGATCTGAAGTCCATTGACATTGATGGGAATCTTTCCATTGATTTTGAGGGATTTTGGATCAGGCCTTTAGTCTCTGGGTCCGCTTGGACCAAACAACCATCTGTTTTAAGACACTTGACACTGAGAACAGCTGTTATTGTCTCCTCCTGCTTGTCTCACCATTTATAATGTTTTCAATTTGCTCTGATTGTGGGAGCATTGTATTGGGCAGATCCTGACTAGCGTGTCAAAAGCGATTCCTCATCTGCAGTATATTAAGATTAGTTGATAAATTCAGATCACATTTGATTGCCAGCAAAAACCTCCAATGCTGGTAAGACTGATGCTGTTGTAATTTACTTAGGTAAATGAAACAGGCAAAGAATCAAATCTATTAATTTCCCAAAGGAATTGCATGGGAAAGGAATAAAAAATGGATTAGCTTTGCAGTTCATATAAATGAGTCCAGTTTCTCATCTGCAGAGTTAGTACTTTTTTTTAAGGCCCCTGCTTAATTATTCAGTAGCTTTACAAGAAAGGTCAGCACTTCATTTTTACAGCATCCTTGTGCTTTAAGCAAAACATGGCCATTCCCACCTCACACATGAGAGCACTGAAGCATAATGCAGGTGAAGGTGAGATTTTTCTAAAACTTCCCAGTGATAAAGAGTGACAGGGTGTGCGAGCTCAGTTTGAGGCTTACTGGGCATACTTTTAAACCAATAAACCCATTCTCAAAAGAAACACAGATGCACAAACAGCATCCAGTAATTTTAGTAATATTTAAGTATCTAAGGGCTATCTGCCCTGTCTTAGACAACTGGAAGTTAGATGTATAAGCCCAATTTAATCACCAAAAAAGACACCTCAAAAGGACAGTTCACCTCTCCCTAAGACAGCATGGGAGGTATGGCAGGGGAACAGCCCTAGACAAATCTCGGTGGGGCCATTTCACACATTTGTGCCAAAAGCCAAGATCCTTGAGGGCAGTAGACACTTAGAGACAGTAGACACCTCTCCGGTGGAATACCTACCAGGTGCTCGGTGGGATTGATTTCCCTGGAAAGCAGGGCCTACCTACCCCGTGGGGAAGAAAGCAGTCCCACAAGTGCCATGAGAAGAGCAGCGATGGGGAACTAGTAAGGGGGCCCCATGCAGGCAGCCCTCCCACATGCCCCCATGCCATGCCACCATGACACGCCAACCTGCAGGCTGGGCAGAGACTGGCTTGAGCACCTGCACGGTGCTTTTGAATGACACACCTGGAGGTGTTGACAGTCTTTGGCAAATAGGAAACTATAGAAGAGTGAGTACTGCAAAGTGCTTGTCCCTAAGACATGCCTGGAGGATGGGACCTCGGCTGCTGTATCACCTGAGGCTTCTTAAAACTCCTCTCCGTGACACAGAGCTACCCATGCACTCCTTCCTGCGCTGGACCCACTGACGTCTCTCTTCCTGTAGTTTTCTTCCCAATGCTTACCTAAAAATACTCTGAAATTAATATATGCTGCAAAAAAATGGATTTTGTTACACCTCAGATATCCATGGAGAGCCGAGTAGTGGCCTTTTCTATAACAGCAGCCCAGGGAAACAGTTCCCAGTAGAGAAAAGCAGGGACCGGGCACAAAGATGTACATTAAATAAAGCCTTTCTGTTTTTTCATGCAGACTGAAGCAGCTCTGATGTACGATGCTGTTTACATGGTAGCAGTGGCCTCCCAGCGTGCCTCCCAAATGACTGTCAGCTCCCTGCAGTGCCACAGACACAAGCCGTGGCGTTTTGGACCCAGATTTATGAATCTGATAAAAGAGGCAAGTGTAGACCATCTGCTTACGGTCAGCATAATCCTTCCTTTCTTCTTTACCGCACTGGCTTGTGTTGTTGCTCCCTACTCTTTGTCGTATGCTATGCTCTTGTTTCTGGCACTCGGGTATCCAATTCTTCCTCACCTTCCTAGCAGAGAAACGTTGATTTACAGACACAAGGCTGTGGCTGGCATTCTGGTGGAGACTTTATCGGGTCTTTCAAAAAAAGAAACTGCTAAACCCTAAGTGTGATAAAATCTCAGACCAACACACCATAAGACTTCCCAGATTTTTGCTCGGTTAATGTTTATTGTGGATGTTTATAATTTCTAAAAATATTAGATAACTAACAACAGCCATTCTAGAAATTGAAAGAAAAGTGAGTCCTTAGCTCTGTCTTTGCTTCACCACTTAATTCCAATTGTTTTGCAGATTGTTTGACCAGTAATCAATATCCAGAAAATATTGCAGCCAGTATTTCTAAAGAAGTAAATTGCTTCATGAAGTCATGCACTATCTCATAAGAATCCATCACTGAGCTAGCTTGATCACAGACGTTCTAAAAAACACACATTTTAGCTGAAATGCCTTCACTCTTCCAAAAATTCAGTTTTTATTATGAATTTCAAATGGAAACTTTTCCTTCAGGGAGGAGTGTGGAAATGAAAATTGGAAATTATGTGGAGTGTCCTATATATACTTAATCTTTTCCCCCAGTTCTTGTCCATGGCAGTGTGATTCCTGTCAAAGCCACATTCATTAGTACTTGTGTAGGTGGAACAGGACTTGTAGGCTGAGGTACAAGGTAAGTGGTGGCAGCACGTCAGGGCATACACCTGAATCCAGAAATACAGTAGGAGCAAACTGAAAGACAAGACATGTGGTGGTTACAGAACATGTAGAAGAGCTGTCATCACCTTCTCCAAACCTTTCCAAGTAAATTTTTTAGAATTGCCATCGGCAATATACGACATGGTGATTCACCTACACAGAAAGCATTGAAAGTTACTGAAACAGTACTCTCGACACAGGGTGTTTTATGAATTCTAAGGTTTCCTTGTAAGCTTCTCTCTTGGAAAGTATAAAGAAAAGACAAGAGTTACCCCAGTACCCAGGGACCTGACTTAAGAATTAAGGAAGCTTTGAGATACTTTCCTCACTGCAACACGATCATGGGAACACCCAGAGGAGTCAGGGAAGCAGCACTGGTAAAGATTATTTCTCTCACACTGACATCAGCCGTGCTGCATCCAGCTCCCCCACTGGGGAGGAGCTGGGAAGACTGTAGCAGGAACAGTAAAAGACAGGAGAAAATTGTCTCAGAAGTGTCTGTAATAAAGATGAATTTCTCCCTCCCTTCTGATTTGATCTAAGTGGGAACCTTTGCTCTTCTACTTCTCAGCCTCAAACTAAATGAGGTACCATTGCTACTCATACAATTTCTGGTGCATTTTAAGAACCATTATAATGAAATTGAAAGTTAGCAAAAGACTTTGTATCAGTGAACGCACATGCATAATTCTACAGTGGTGACCTACTTATTTTGGGTGATGCTAAGCACATAGCATAAGGCTGCAGAATCCTAAGTCAGAAGAAGTACTTTGACCAAGAGTACCAGACGTATCTCAGCAGATCCAATTCAAAGCTTAAACAGTTATGCAGTTCACATTTATCATGTACAGCTAGCTTCTCTTGCATGGAGTGAGATATGTGAGCTAATTACTGATCGTTTTGCAGATAGTGTCTTTCATGGTCAGTAAAACACTGATTTAAATACTCCAAGAGTCTTATCTTCCTGTTTCTGTTGTAGCCAAAAAAGGTGGTTGTTAAAAGTAGAGAATAAGGTTTAATAAGACAGTATTACATTTCCCGTAAAGGTTATAACAGGTGTTGGAAACTAAATAGCAAATACATGTGGACCTCCCTAGTTCATGTTAGGATCTGGTTTGCTCAGCAAGGATAGATGAACTTTATAAATTAGGAATCAAGTGAATAGGTATGGAGAAAAAAAGTCAAGTAGGCGGAATGATAGTTTGGGCCGACATAAATACAATTTAATTTTACTATTTTGTGATATAGTACTGACAGTCTGTGAAGGCATTTTACAGACTGGTCTGAAGACAAATATTCTGTACTGCAGTCTAAATAAACTACTTTCAGACAAAGAGGTTGCCTGCAATGAGTCCTGCAGGTGCTAGAGCTTAGCAAGTACTTCAATGGTTCCGTGGTGGGTCTTTGCATTTTATTTTAGTGGTGATAAGAACTACAGCCATCTCATTTGCTTTGTGGGCCAATGCTATACAATGCCAGGCTGATGGTAATAGAAAGGACCTCAGAACCTGCCTGGGCATGAGCAGAGGTTAAGGTGGAAAGCCTCTGACTTGTATAGCAGCTCATAGGCTGCTTCTCTCTTCACTCAGCAGATGATAAATTAATTTTTTTCAGCTTGTCACTGTCCTGTTGGGAAGTCAAGGTTCAGGTCATATCTGGTCCTCAGGTACACGCGAGTTAGCTTCTTCCTGAAAGCAACTGGATAGTGGACATCCTAAGGCAAAATACTGCGTTTTGATTCATGCTGATCTGAACGCAAGCGCACTGGAGTCGGTTTCTGAATTTTCAGAGTACCTGAAAACAAAAGATGGCTAGTTTAATGTGAGAATACTCCTCTCTCGATCTTAGGACTTCAGGTAAGTGTACCGGGTAACAGCAGTAGCAGATCCACGGCCTATTTTTCTTAATGACCAAGACTTGAAGTGCTACCAGCAAGACTATAGGAGAAAAGCACTAGCAAAAATGTCTGAGGCTACAGAATAATCAATTACAGCAACAAAAAGAGTAATCTTCTATGCTCTAGAGATCTCATGAGCTAATGCTGATTGTAGGAGACATTTGGAAATTTGCAGAGAAAAGCAAGCCTGACCAAAGCCCCCCAGCCCTGAGGACAGCTTTGAGGTCAGAGAGGTCATCAGCTAGTTCCCACGAAGGAGGATATTACATAAAATACACTGTCTGGGATCAAGACTCTTCTACAATAGCTCATTAAGATCTTTTTAATGAAAAGTAAATCCTTGTCAGAAGCTTTTGTTTCTCAGTGACCAAATGTCATTCATATCTAAATGATATTTTAATCTTTTAGCCCTTATGAAAGCATTTGCAGGGAGTACATCTTACCCATGCCTAGAAAGAAAAAGGAGGTTGTTGTCTCTCTTCAGAGAGGGAATAGGGAGAGAAAGGATGATTCCACCTTTCCCAAAAGGAAAATGTGTGTAAACATGAAACAGGTGTTTATAATTGAATGATCAAATTTCCTGGTCATGTCTCCTTTAAAGCATGAGATAAGCCCCAAAATAATGATTGTCTGTTATTCAATTATCATCTAAACCAATGTGAGCTCCCCTCACTCAAATCCAGTAACAATTAAAAGAACGACTGCATAGAGAAGTATTTCAGAAGATAGAGATGCAGACTTTATCTTGAGTGACTTTATTAAATCCCCTCAAACAGAATCACACACACAAATCTCAAAGATTAAAAGAAATTTGAAGCATTTTCATCTACATTTCAGTTTATGTTGTGTTTTTGGCAAGATACATTTCAAGCACTTCTAGCTAGTAGAGACCCAGGAGTGAGAGCAATCCATCTAAATTCTGCATCAAGTAATTGAATACAGACTTCCTTTCGTGGTGTGACATTAAAAGCTCTCAAGAATCCTCTGAGCTGAACCAATTTTTTGTGTACGTTAATGTAATGACCACAGAAAGTAACAAGATAAGTGGACTTGGTCATTCAGGCACTACCATGTCTGTAAAACTTTCAAGTCTCTGTCTTAACTTATTCGTAATAATTCTTCTGAGTGAAGATGTCCCAGTTAGACTGGAAAGCCAACCTCATTCAAATGCCTTCAAGCTCAAGAAACTGTTTCCTTAGAATTTATAAAGGGTTTTCCAGCCCTCTGCTAGCTGATTCTTGTTTCTACAAGTAATAAGTGGTATGCCTCATAGAATATCTCCAGCCTGCAACAAAGACAAGGATTAGTAAAATTAAGTCCCTGAAGAAGCCTGCTTAAATTCTCACATCATTTTTCATTGTTAAAGATTTAAAATGAGACCTTAATTTAGCTTATTTTTATACAGGAAGAGTACTGTAAACATTGAACACATTCTACAATTTTTAAAGCATCTAGCACTCTGTGACTCTGGTCTGTCACTCTGCTTCAAGAGTAAAATTAATTAAAAAAAAAGATGTATCCAGTCCTTCCCTGTACAAAAGGACAGCAACTGACTCAGCATCAAGAAATGAAATTATGCAACAAGGCGATCTTTATTATCTTAGATTGTTATTTTGCGTGCTTTTTGAAACCATGATGATAATTCAGAGTGTGGTACTCTGTGTTCTGGTTACATTGGCTATAAATGTTTTTATTTCATGTTTCTTCTTTACGAAAAGAAAAGAAAAAAACCCCTTATCCTATATACAGAAGAATGTAATTCCTGGAATCTTTCCTTCCAAACTCAAGGCATTTAAGCAAATGATAGCCTTGCTCTGTAGAGAAAGAGGCCTCTCCATCAGCATAATAGGAAGACTGGGAAACAGGGAGGCATTATAATTTCCAGTCACCACAAAAAGAGCTGGGAAGACCTGCACCACAGGAAAAAAGTCTTGACAATCCTCTGAGCTGAACCACTTCTTCATGTAGACTAATGACGATAGAAAGCAACAAGATGGGTGGACTTGGTCATACAGGGACTACCACGACTGTATATCTTTCAAGCCTCTGGCTCAACTTATTTGTAATAATTCTTCTGAGTGAAGATGATCCAGTGCATTAGTCACTTGCTAGCCCACACTTGCCTCCAAAACCAGCTGCATGTCTACCTCACCTGTGCTGAGAGTATACAAATGATTTAGAAACTCCTGTCTGTCCTGAGGTATCTGCTATATACACGCTTATTCTAGACCTGGTTGATCTACAATAAGAAAGTAGTAGGTTTCTCTGTTTTCTCACATTTTTAACGCTGTTTGGCAGCAATCAGATGTTTTTTTCAGCACAAAAATGTTTAAAAGTTTATATCCTTTAAATCTCTGAACCGTTTCATGTTTACCCAGCACTTTAGATGGATGGCAAGTTCCTACTCTCTCATTCTGATCAAGCAGTGCAGGTGAGATCCTGCCAGTTTATTTTTCTCTTGGCATGGAGGAAGCAAGCAAGCAACCATCCTCAGGACTGCTAGATTTCCTGGGAAGCTCTGGTGCAGGGAACAGAAGACAGAACTAATGAGTTGACGATGGCACGACCACATCCAGATTGATCTTGTCCAAATTTGATGAGCCGACTAACATTTTGAGAAAGAGACGGGAATGCACAAATTCTTGATTAACTGGTAGCAAATCACGGGATGTAATTTTCAGGGGATTGTCGATAATAACTAACTAAATCTAAAACAAACATAGAACATCATTGGAAGAAGAAGGAACTGAAGATTTTTCATTACAGAAGAAGTATGAATTTAAAATAAGACAGAAGGGAAAGCAATCCATCTGGGGAGATATTCATCAATTTTTTTTGGTTAAAATTGGCAGCATCTCCAAACAAAGGAGCACAAAACATCTTGTAAGAGAAAAGAACATTTCTTTTGTTTCATGATCTTTTATTACTACCAAAGTCAACATGTAAGAGTATTTTCATGGGACTAAAAATCTACAGAGTGGAACAAAAAAAGAAGTGAGCAGTACAAGACTCTGGATGTCAGAAGACCCAAGAACTCACCATCTCCCCTGCTGTCTGAGGAAGGATCTGTGTGTCAGTCACCCAATCTTTCTGCTGCACAGAAATCTCTATGCATGTGACTGTGGAAAGATGACAATATTTCAGCTCCAAAACATAAAATAGCATCTCTTCTGCTGCATCTTTGTCATTGTGTTTCAGTGTTGAGTCAATTACAGCATCTATAGATACTGGCTGCAGTTATTCTCTGGGCTCTGATGCTGCAATATTTAATTAATTCAAAGAAAAGCAGTTATTTACTTCGATAGGACTTCTCTCACCAGATAGTTTGATATTGGGATTTGATCTACTTTCATTAAAACAAACATTTTACTTTGTTTTACTTTTTGAGAACTTACTTCTTGTCCATGAAGTAATGGATGCATTTCTGATATAAGCCTATTACTGTCTGTTACTTTGAACGGAAAACTCTTAATTAAAAGAGCAAACAAAACAACTGCTAGACTTGCATCCCATGATGATTTATTAGGAAATAAAGGTCAGCTTTCCAAGGAGATAATGTACGGCTGAGGTTAATGCCAATAGGGATTCCTATTCTGAAATCAAATTTCAGGTGGAAAATCACTTAATTTATGGAATGATCTATGCACAGATTGCAAAATAATGGTCCTAGAACTTGCATACTAAGAGTAAACACATGTTGAATTAATAAAAAATTATGTGCAAAGTTCTGATACTGTGATATCTAAAATCAAAACAAGAAATCTGACAAAAAGATTATATGTATTTTCTTCCATCCCGTTTTTATTTTCTTAAATATTACCTGGAAAGTACATTTGTTCATAAAAAATGAGTAAGAATCACTATAAAGTGATTTTATCTGAACATATGGAGGATATTTTGATATTTGCTACACAAAACCTTTTTTCAGAACATATTTTACATGTCCTGGCCTACTAAAAGTGCTCATCATTCACTCCACACTGATATTTCAATTTAAGTGTTAGTGCATGGCCTAAACTGGATGATACTTATTTGTGCTGGAAAAGCCCCCAGGAGCCCTAGTCTCATCACCATTGAGCCATTCATTGTGCACAGTCTTTGCTCCAAAAAGCTTACAAGATAACTGTTAAATGCAGATGATTTAGGTTTTGGAGCCGTGTACTCTCATTGAAACAATCTGTTCCTCAACCACACAACCTCCTACTCACTCGTTCACAGATTTGCCAGCACTTGGGTCCCATTATCCCAGGTGGAAATGACACAGTGCTTTGCACCACATGAAGCCCCCACAGGCTCCTTGTCATCCCTGTTGTTCAATGGGTCAATGTCACTGTAATAGGCCAACAGCTCAGTTGGGGAGGACATTTCCCACTCAAGATGATGGGTGGGAATGCCAGAGCTTTAGCTTTGGCTCCTGGCTCTGCCACGGACTCTGTGCAACCATGAGCAAATCACTTCAGGACAGCTCCAAAACCTGTGCTGTGGTTACCTGATAAGGCAAAACTGGTCATTGCTTGGGTAGGCACTTCCAAAGTGCTGACGTGATCAGGCTGTTCACCATCCATGCTTGTAGCTACCACATCACTAAAACAAAAGCAGCAGGACCTAAAATCTAGGTGAAGAAGTCCTGTAGCTGCAAATGTTGTGATCCCCCTCTGTAAAAGATGGATGAAAACTTTTGTCTAGTTAGTGTAGTTATTGTTAGCTGTGTGGAACAGGATTTCTCTACATGCTGTCTCGCCTATGCAAGCGGTATCTGTTACAATGGGATCCCAATCCCCATTAACACAGTAGTGTAAAGTTACGGTTTCCAAGTTCATAGTCAACAGTAATCCCACCCAGACACTTCAGTGACAGTCATGTTCATGCATGGTAAGATAGACTCTGCTCTTACTAGGAAGAATAACTGGCAAAATTTGACCTTCCCTTCCGATTCTTCACACCCACTCCCTCATCTCTGGTATTGATATAAAGCAATCTGGTAGGTGTAAGCTTTAAAGGAACTCAAAGGCTTTTCAAACGTATGCTCTGAAATGAACCCACCTAAGCCGTCATCTTCAAGTATTCAGGGTTCATTTGTCAAATCTGTCACACCAAAAACCTTTCATATGATTACCCTTGAACGTCATTAAGCTCAACCACTGCTCTGGGAATGAGTGCTCTTGAGCGGCTCACAGAACAGCCTGTGACTTTCCTAAGAAATCCTCCTTCTCTACCCACCATTTCTCTCTCTTGTTTCAAGGCAGGGGTGTGCTCAGTCTTATAACAGCTGTCTAAACCCCTTCCTAAGAACAAGCCTGCCCCACACCTCCTCTTTTCCATTCCAGTGCTGCTTAGTAAAAGCCCGGGACTGTTCCAGTCCTGGACCTCTTCCGAGTAAAGAGACTATGAAGCATCATGGGTAGAGAAAACCCTGTAATGGTTTCTTTTTGTTATATCCGTTACGCTAGATTTGGACCAGGATAATGGAAAAGTCATACACTAACTCACTATATTCCATAATCCTTGAGAATCTCTTTTAATAAGAGGATTAATTGTAAGAGCTGATAAGTTGATGTGTGGCTCAGAGCACATTATTATTTCCACTGTAACTAGAAGCAATATCACTAGCACTTAAATCTATCAACTGTCTCTGCAATTCTAATAAAGCAGGAGCTTTCTCTTCCAAAAGGAAAGAAAACCAAAGGAAAATTAAAGTAAACTTTTCCTTGGTCATTACCATTTTGGTTAGTATATAGCGGTATTGTTATTTATGGTGTTGGAAGATTTTGTTGTAGAAAAGTGATCTGTGGTATTCTGAGCATGTGGCCACAGTAGGTTTAGGTAAGCCTATGTTTTATAAATTTTTCAGATATCTGATTTTGTAGTCAAGAAGCAAAAGTTTGGAGTGGGGAAAAAAAAAAAAAACAAAAACATGAGAAAAAGAGCTCACTCACTGTCTTGTCCCTTGCCATCAAACACCACAATCAATATCCTCTGTATATGTGAATTAATCATTGTCAATAATTCTGTAACCATCAGAGTTCTGCTCTGTTAATAAGTCTAAGACCCAATGGAGGAGACATCATTGCCCACCTCTGCATTTGGATGTCTGTTAACACCACAGCCCTCATCAGAAATTTTGGATTATCAGTTTAAAACTAAAGTAGATGTTCACCTTCTTTATAGGCAGGTAATGCTGCCTAAACAGAACAGGTCTGTTGCTCTGGTACACCTGATGCGCCATTTGAGATCCCCATATGTATTCATCTGCCACCTTTTCTTAAAAGCTGAAGGATGCCGTACCTGAAGTGGCATGGAGACAGTAGCACTTGCAGAGGTTGCTTTGCTGTCATCCACTCCAGGTTGCTAATGTTTAGCTGAAGTAAAATGTTCTAGTGAGGTGGTGGCTAAAGGAAATTATGATGTAAAGTCTCTCTTCAGGCCAAGAATGGTTTCCTTTCAAGTTGCTCATTTTGGTAGACCAGCACAGAAGCAGAATGAATTTCCTAATCTCAGTCCAAACACATGATACATTCATTTAGAGGATATATAGGTCCAAAAAGACTATGATGTTAGCATGTGTCTGCCACTGTGCAATGGTAAATGAGCAAACATAATCTGGGGAGTTGAATACTAATGCTTCCTGAATTCCAGGTCAGATGATTGCCAATAATTTTTTTCTATTGTTTCATTATCATTAAAAAAAGAAAGAAAAGCAACGGCATGATGGTGGTGTAAGTTAATACCTTTTACTTCACAATTGTGGTTAATTGGAAATGTACATTAAATCAATAACTGATGTTCAGTTTTGCCTAGTAACTTCTGATAATAAATGAACAGATTATAACACCAAGAATTAAAAATACAAATATACTTGATCTATATATCCATCATAAAAAAAAAAGGAAAAAAAAAAAATCAGTCCAATTACTTGCCTTTGTAGGTTGCCTTTAACATGCTTGGGAAAGCAACTTACCAAAGGTCAAGATAATCCCATTGACAAAACTGAGGAGACAGGAAAATATTCTTATCTTCGATTAGACTTCACTCTAGCTTCTGAATGTACTTCTCCCATACTGAAGAGTCCAGCTAACCGATTTCTGTTCCAAGCTCCCATTAAATCTGAGAAAAATTCTGCTGATTGCATGCCTTAAGGATAAGGTTTCAAAATATTCAAGTTACACACAAACAGCAAGAGAAAGGAGAAAAAAAAAAAAAAGAGAGAGAAATAAAAAATACAGAGACTGTTTTACAAAATAAATAAGTAAATATGGCCCATTGTCTACTTTGGGAATTTCTCAAGTCAATTGCAGTAGGGGTTTTTTGTGTGCCCAGATGCATTTGTAAGACTTTTGAATGAAGACGACTATCATTTAGCATTGCACTTATATCCAAGAATAGTCTTCACATAAGATGTTGTTTATCATCATTTTACGATACTTTCATATTAAACAATAATTCAGGCTTCAGTGGCAGTTGCAAAGCATCTGATTATCTTGCACAAAGTCAGGCTTGAACCTGGTATTGTGCAGGGTTTTGCAGCTGAACAACAGAACAGTTCCTTTTCTGCCATAATACTGTGCTAAAATAGCTTTTCTTCTTGACTTTTCACCCAGAAGTTTTATCAACTCCTTTTGTCTATATATTTTAAAAATTTGTTAAGAGTTATGACAGTTTCTCCTTATACCATTTAAAGCAGATTCAATATGTACACATATTTTGTAAGTCATGTAGTCACAGCTTTATTTGCATTTGGGGGTGCATATTTGTGTCTCAGATGTTTTCTTCTAACATTAGCTCTGGACATGCGTTCAAAATGGAGGGTCTTATTTTTTGAACAGTGGGAACAATAAAAGGTTAAAACTTGAGTTTGAAACTCTAAAGAGATTGCTTGATTAATTACAAATGGAGGTCTATAGAACAGGTTCAGAAAACCTGTTTTATTTCACAGGTTGTTGGAATAAGTGGAATATTAATAGAAGAGTAGAAATGCACATTATGAAACATTATTAAACACAATAGTTTAAAAAGTTAAAATAAGATTATGCCTTTGCATTTTTGTATTGCCAGGGCACTTTGAACACTTCAAAAAGGACCTTGAAAAATTTAAAGTTTTCTAATCTGAAACACAACTATCCAGTTTCTGTCACTGCAACACTGGACTCGGAAAGAGAAAATACGCCATAGGCAGATAAACAGTTAACTAAAATATTTGGATAAACATATATTGAGTAAGAAAAAACAAATCCTTAATACAAACACAATCAATTTGTCTGAGAAAGATTGACACTTTTGTGTGCAGTAGTGCAATACAGTATCTACAGAATTGGCTATATACCATTGAGGCTATATCATGAAGCTGAATATTTACTCAGTCAATGCATTATATACACTGTGCATTATGAGTTCTTGATCTAGTTACATCTTGCTAATACAAATCTGGAAATATAAGTGAGGTCTGGTGGAGACAAAAGAAACAGAATATGAACTGTACCTGTTGTTTTACCTTGGTAAGTCTGGTAGCAGCTGAACTAATTGATTCTGTGATTGAGCTGTTGGTTGGCTTTGGCTGAAACTAAGGCTGCTATAGTAATTGATTCAAGATGATGCAGTGGAAATTGATATAAAGACCGCATGATGGTAGTGTGAATTGATAGCAAGCTTCTGGAGCATTTGCTCTTAGAAGCTGAGTCAGCTTCATTTTCCAGTTGTTATAATTTTCCATCAATATATTTATATGGAAACCAATATTGTAATTTGGATATTTAACCCCAGATTTCAGTTTGTAGTTTACCCACAATCTTAATTTTTTAAAGCAGTGAAAACAGAAAGTTTCCTGGGTTTAATTAGGTTGCTTTGGACATTTTTGCCATGTCAGGTACCTGACAGCCTTCAGAGATGACTGAAGACGTATCTGTAATCCGTTCTATCATCTACTGATAGAACTTTTCAGTGCTTAATAAGAAAGTGTCTGAGTAGCTGCTGGTCCTGTATGGTTTGCTTCTCAATTACCAGTTGAAACCAACATATTGGGTTAATTCCCCATTTTGTTTAATAAACAGGAGAAACTCATCAAATGTTTACAACTTAGAAATAGGAATAATAATTATCTGATAAAACATGGTATTGAAGAATGTGAGACCTTATTTTGAACCTCAGACGAACGCTGCATTGCCCTACTGCTGCAAACCAAACTCCCAAAAGAACAGCATTTCCTCACGGTTCTGTTGTCAGAGGCAGCCTGCAACCTTGCATAAATGAGATCTAAGGCAAGCAAAAGACGTTACAAACAGAAGCCACAGAAAATCACATTTTTTAATTAAGCTGCAAGCTCTACTCAAAATTATACAAACAAAATCGAAAATACGTTATCTCCCTAAGAGTTTCAAATTGTGCCCTTAGTTCCTTTAATATTAAAGCAAGGACAGAGTGCAAAAAAGCAATTTCTTTTGATGAATTACATGATTAGGTTCCGATTCAACTTTTATTATATCCTGTAATATTTAACACGGAGTGTCACTAGAAACATTAAAATTGCTATAAATCTGGCATATAAAAACATGAAATCTCATTGCTGTGTTAAACAGTCGTGTGGTTTCTGACTATTCAGAAAGTTCTGCTTCATTTCTGTTCATTAATTGCATTTGAGAACTGTGCGACTGCTGCCTATTCTGTTTGCCTGAACACGGCGCCTGATAGGCRCTCGGATCCTTGATTTACCTGGCAGGCATCTAGAAGTGGTGGTATACAGCTGTGATTTCAGAGCAATGACACATTTTACTTTCTTTGCATGCAGCAGGCAGTGGTGCTTTAGGACTCAAATTGTATCGAAAGCTTGGAAGTTTTACCATAGACTTCGGAAGGCCTGGGATGGACCGTAGGTTCCTAGCTCATCCCTCCCTTTGTTTCTTAAGGAAAACTTTTGTTTCTGATCAGGAAAGAAACATCACCTGTCCGTCTAGACGTGCTGCATACGCAGGCGCCACAACTGTCTTGAAGTCAGAAATAAAATTATGCTCACTGGACACAAACCCAAATGTTTTATTTTTGTTTAGAAGAAATAAAATACATAAAATCAAAATCAGAAATTAATTTTGAATTAATTTTTGAAATTAATTTGAATTTAGAATTCAAATGGTATTGGAAGCGTGTGCCTCACAATTAGGGTCTGAAAAACCCCTTCAACGTTTAAGTTTACCTCTTCTGAGAAACACTCCCTGACTCCTGTTTATAATTTAAGTCACATTTGGGTCATTATTTGATGGTCTAAGTAGGACTTAAGTTAGACAAAGGCTATATGCACTTCTCTGTTACCTTGAAATTTAAGCATACACCTATGCAGCTTGTAACATGTTTTCCTTCCTTTTTTTTAGTGGGGGGGCAGAAGCACCAATGCCTATTTTCAAAAGTGAGCTAGCATTTCACCATATAAATATTTTTTACGAGAATAGAGATGTAGGCTCCTGATACCATTTCCAGAAGTAACATATTGGTTCCTTTATTCAAGATCATATCACGTTAGCAGAGAAGCTGAGCATCTGATATGTAATCAATAAATGGGAGCATTTCACAGAAGCGAATTGCCCTCTGAGGAGGAATTGATCTCTAAAGATCATATTTTAAAAAAAGATTCCATCTTTATGAATAAGAGATGGGGGTCATGTCAGAGTAATAAAAAGACAGACTGGAAAAGAGATACTATATAATGAAATGCATTCATGCATGTCCCCTCCTGCTATCTTAATTATATCAGCATACAAACCCACAGGTGTTTCACTGTTTACAGCTGAGATTTTCCTATGTTCCCGCATCACTAAGATGGAAAGTCTCATAGTAAGTTTGTTGCATTTGTGCTTTTCCATTCTTATTTTACTTAAGCATGCTTCAAAATTCTGCTATATTTCCAGAAAATTCTAGATGCACCAGATTTGTCTGAGACACATGGTGATAACACCCTGGCATCTGAGATTAAATCCTGCAGATTCAGAGCTAGAATTTAGATTTAACAGGAAGGGGAGACACCATTCTGTAAGTCTGCTGATTTTTAATGCAGCTTTCCTTATGCCATCCGTCTACAACAAATTAAATGAAGCAAATAACAATGCGCAGTAGAAAAGCTTGTAATTTAAGAATTATATGGCTGACACACATGAAGAAACTATGCCATCATTTATCATCAGCCTTTCTTGTATCTTTGAAGAATTTAATCTAACGTGGGAGCTCCCAAAAATAGATTATAAAAATCATCTGCAGTTTGAAATCCATCAAATACTTTCTTTTATAGATAAGCTTTAGCTTTGGGGACAAAACAGGGGCTATACGAGAGACAGATAGATCTCATTTGAAAGAAAGTGAGCTTGCTGGGAAGCTTTCAAGATACAGAAAACTTAAATTGCAGAGGAAGTTAGTTCTGGACATTGATCCTGCTGCACTGAAGATGCGTTCCCCAGCGCAGGGAATCATCGTGGCTGTACAGACTGATGTACAAAGTCCACCACTTTAAGTTATTTCTGATGCTAATGTTTAAAACAAGGAAAATGTGATTTCACTTAATTGTGGTAGAACAGTAAAATGCTGCCTGGACCAAACCCGATCATACACAACTTGTAGGCTGTACTTCAAACACGTATGTAAGACTTGAGTGTACCTTACGCTACAAAGTTTTTATTAGGTCTCTGTCACTGGGTGATTTTTTTCTGAAAGCCTGCTTTTAGAGCCATCATCATCGTGCCATCAATACCTGTGAGCACAGGCAGTGGCAGTGCTCCTATTAGGAATGATACACCTCATTTGCTTACTTGGGAACTGGTGTCTTCTTCCTCGGGGATGCAAACCGAGTAGGGATTAATGAAACAATTCAGCAAAGTCCAGGACATTAGGAGTCCAATGCTGGTGGGGGACATTTAACCACAAACTGTCCAAGAAATCAAGGAAGAATGACAAAAGCCCTTCTCTTGTTTATCTCTTCCTGGAAAAATCTGGATTTCTGGGCCCTGAGTAGCAGAGGCAGTATCTATCACACGAGACGAGGAAATGCACAACTGCAGTGTTGAGAAAGCTTCGGTGGTTTGGGATGGTTAGCTACCTTCCTTCATTAAGGACCTTCTGGGGACTCCCATTCAGGACCGATTGCCATTTGTTACCCATTCATCATGGAGAACTTGAAAGGTCCTGGCTTGGGATAAARAGGATCACTCCAGCGAGGCTGGTGGATTTAGGCTGTTGTACTCCAAGGTTCAGAACCAAAGCTTAGACAAAGCAGACTCCTTTTTTCATTTCTTAGTGAATTCTTATGCAGTGCAAAACTGCCCTGTCTTTGGGCACGTGTAATACATCTTTTATTCTCTCTTTCTCTTGCTTCAGTATATCTTTTTATATACAGTACTAGACATATGTAAATCAATATATATAAACTGTCACAAGCTTGTGCCTGACTGTAAAATACAAAACACACTGAAGAGAAACTAAGTAAGAAAAAGTTGACGAAAGTTTTTTTTATCAAAGTAACAAAGCCACATATGTTTAAAAATTTGGAAGTGATTCAATGCTACGGTTAATTTAAAATGCAGTATTTGTTATGGCTTCAGAGTAGTTCCTGCTAATCGTTACAGGGAAGAGTGTTTTTGTGTTCACACAGGCACGGTGGGATGGCTTGACAGGGCGCATAACCTTCAACAAAACGGATGGCTTACGGAAGGATTTTGATTTGGACATTATTAGCCTCAAGGAGGAAGGAACAGAAAAGGTAACCAGATCTTCTGTAAAACAATGACAAAAAGCTAATTTGACAGGGGCGTAGGAAAGTCCATTCTCCTCAGCTTGAATCTCCTGTGCTTGGGGTTCAAACCACTATTCTCAAGATTATTTAAGTCAAAGTTAAAACAGAACTACTAAGATTGTTTTATTATTTTACAATGCWTACCTTGCATTTCAAGGTATGGGATAGGAATTTGGGACTGGCAATAATTATCTGAATGGAAGTAATTATTTTAAGTGCRCATTATCTTCAGTTCTTGCTGCTGTAACTTGGTGTGGTAAATTTGTATATATAGGTAAAACCTAAACTTATCTTACATGTAGTGCTTTTAATAAACGTGACAGGAGGGAGAGAGGAAAGAAGGTGCTTGAGTAATAACCTAAACAAGAATTGAGATGTTAAAAATTCTTTGAGATTAGATTGGTTCTTTTTCACTAACATCCCTAACTGCTTATCATAAATTGTGCTGAAATGGTGAGACTACAGGGGACTAAGTGAGTTATAGCATCTTTGTTTGAAAACAGAAATTTCTGCATGAAACAGGTTCTGCATTCAAACAAAAGACAAATAAAATTCACATTCCTTCAGGACACTTAGGGAAGCATGCCTCTGAAAAAAAAAATCCATGTCAAAAGATTTTGTTTTCCTTACTTTACCACTTATAAATTCTCCTGAAGATGCAGAGGGGTAAGGCAGGGAGAGCTCCTTGACTTGCAGAGACCATAGGAAGGAACCCAAAGCCATGGACGCTTTTGGCCGTGTTTCACTCTAGCCGGACGGTGCTGCTGGTGGCACCCAAACCCTGCCACCGCCAGCTGGGGCCCATGCTGGAGACCGAGGAGGACTTGGGAGGCCCCGGAGGGAGGTGGGATGGCCTTGCCCCAACCCTCAGCCAGCAAAAGTGGGCTCCGATGGGCACCGCAGGGCTCCCTCCACCACCGCCTAGGAGGTGGCTGCTGGGGTGTCCAAAAATCTCTAACACAGGTAACACCACCAGCTCATGTCAGCTGGAGACAGCATTGTCCCTTGCTCTGCGTACGCTGGCTTGACTCCGAATGATAACTGCTGACGGGTTAATTGAGACTTTAAGTGTAATTGCTCCCACACAGCTCTCCAGACTGGTTCTCTTTTCATTTTTAATGAAACACTCTGTTTATTTTTCTCTGTACCAAGGCTGCTGGCGAGAGTTCTAATCATTTATATAAAGTGTGGAAGAAGGTTTGTACACAGACGGGTGATGCAAAAAACCTTTGGGCTGGGTTTTCAGACTCAACCTTCGGGTTTTGATAGTGACTCTCATATTGCAGTTTAGAGACAACAGTCTATCCAAGAGTATGAATTTTTCCAGTAGAGTAAGTTTCGTCCCAAGTAGAGACACTGTTACTTCCAAATAGTGAAAATATCTTAGCAGAATTCAGCTTTTTCACCAACATTTTTTTTTTTTTTAATTATTATTTTATTTCTTGGGAGCTGTGCTTTTCTCCTCTTAGAGCAGAGGCTCCTGGCAGCAGCAAAAGCAGTCCTTTTCTCAGCTGTTATCATTCCTGATTCACCTAAGATTCAYCATGAGTGGTAAATTTGCACCATTTCAAATGTGTATTAGCATCAGCAGGAAGGACTGCTTTAACGTCCAGGGTTGGGGTTTTTTTTACCTCCCACAAAATACTTACTGTGCAGGCAATGTTCGAGCATTGTTGACTCAAAATCTTGATGAGTGTGTTATTAGCTCCTTACAGAAAATAATATAGATGATTAAGTGGATGCTGTCATTCACTAACACATGGAAATTGGAACTAAGCTTGTTTATAAAAGATCTAAATTACCCCAGGAATCTCAGCCCTCTTTTAATGTAAGGTGCTTCTGCCTGGTGGATAAGGCACCGAAGTGGGAGTCAGAGACCAGCTCCATGCACTGCTTCCCTCTGGAGGTACAACCCATGGTTGCCATGCGTAAGAAGAAGATAACAACTGCATTTACTACGTTTAAAGTGTTCTGGAGTCACAAGAAAAAAATTTCTTATAACACTTAGAATTATATTTTGTATGTATTTCACACAGATCTTATTATTTCCCACCCCTCCCACATATACAGTTAAAAAAGGTTTTGGTTTTGTGTTGTTTTGAGAGGGATTTTAATGCTACAGAGTAGACCAGTGCAAAACTTCCTATAGCACTCTTCCCGTGTTCTTATAGAGCACATACTTAATAACCTTGTTTTAATCTCCAGTGAATCAGGCTAAGGCACAAAGGCCCCCATTTCCCTCATTACTGGTGAATAGATCATCCTACCTGACACGCAGAACGCTATTGAACCAATCTCGCTTTTGACTCTAGGCATTTCATGTTATGCTGAATTGATTTAAACCAAATTACAATTGGTTGAGAGCACAGGCTTGCTGAGAAGGGCATATGACACCTCTCAACTTGTCACTAAACTGCAATAAATCCCCCGGATTCACCGTAGTGATGTACTACCTTGGCCTCATTCTTCCAGTGCCCCTCCGACCTCCTCCATCGCTCTAATCAAGGTTGACCTGCGGTGTCATTCTTTTATCCAGACGTAGAGTGGTCTCCTGGTGTATTTTGTATGGAATGTGACTGTGTCGCTCCATGTTCTTCATAGTTGTTCTCCTCTTCCCTGCTGCCAGCCGATAAAAGCACATCAAGTCGGTAACAACGAGCAGAACTGCTTTTTGATTAACTCAGCCACCTTGGTGCAAATTCAAGGACACTGGTTATTTACTATATTCCTGGCACAGGCAATCATAATATCCAACATTTGATTTCCTGTGTACTTTCCAGATCAGTTTCCCAACCTGATCTAGTTTTGGAAACAAAGGGAATGATTGATAAACACTTGAAAAAATAATAAAAAATAAATGGCATGACTATGCCCATTAAGCATACTTTGGAAAAAAAGTTTGTGAAAGGCGAAAGCAATGGCACCCAGGAACACAAACACAAAGTTTGTCTGAAATTATACAGTTATTACCCCAAATCCACACTCAGCAGGCACAAACTAATCTGCTGGGTTTGGTACAAAGGCAACACCATCTCTGCCTCAGTTAACAACCAAAGAAAAAGAGTCCAGCCTGGGTCTGAAATGACTGAGCATCTGACGGCAGATAGAGACCTTCAGTACACAGGAGAAGTCAGCGGGTTTTGTCTCAGACTTACTTGGCAGCTTCGCTGGCAATCCCAGCAGAGAGGATCTGAAAGCGGATCCCTCCCGGGTAGAGCTGAAACATGCTGGCAGAGTGGTGCGGCGATGCAAAGGGCTCTGTGGATGGCCGATGTCAGACCCCCAAGCCATCTGTCTGGTGCTCTCCACTAATGTTCAACACAAACCAAACTGCCTGAGCCAGCCCCTTGCCTGGAGTTTTCTCACATCAGCCCTCAGCCACATTGTGTATGTAAATCTAAAGGCAAAAAAACCTCAAGATGCTTTCAGACTGCGTTTATGTTAAGTAAATATTTATCTGAATATATCAACACGGTTATAATTTCTGCCCTGACAAGGTGTAGATCCAAATCCACTGAAATCATGAAGATCTTTCCCTTGAGGCTTTGGATTGGGCATTAAATACTGCAATTCTTCACTGTCTCTGGGGCTAGAAAGGAATTTGCCTTTGGCCACTTATATTTACTGAGCAAATACTGATCAGTGGGTGAAATGGTATCACCTTGCTAGCTCTGTCATATATAGTAGTCAAGAAATGACAGAATAATCTTTGCTAAACCTGCTGAAGGCACAGTGGAAGCAAAAGGCCAGTGCATCCATCAATCTGCTTCAACATATTTATTCAAGCTTTTAATCTGTTGTATTGGAAGAGAGAGGTCTTGCCATATGTTTCAACTCTACCATTTACAAAAATTAAAAAAAAAAATCATAAAAATAGACATTTGACATTTTTTAGCAGGAAACAAAGTCAACATGTTCCACTTTTGTAGCAAATTGGCTAATACACCATTGTATTGACATGCCTTATACTCTTAGACCTTATTCATTTCCACCTGCTTTTGAAAGGGCAGTATGTTCCCTGTGTTTTCTAAATCAGCCATTTGATGTTGCTGCCTTACTCAGACCTACAGCCGTTTCCCTTCTCTAGCATTTCGTGCCACTGGTGTCTCTTTCTGTGGTGACTAGAGCCAGTGCACTCTTCCTAGGCGGTGAGCATTTAGGGAAATGTTTCGGCTCGCTGCGGCTGGGCAGCCGCTCACCCATTCTCTTCTGTGCAGATTGGGGTTTGGAACTCATACAGTGGCCTTAACATGACAGACAGCAACAAGGACCGATCGACCAACATCACGGATTCCTTGGCTAACCGGACGCTTATCGTCACCACCATTTTGGTAAGTCTTGCTGGGCGGAGGTGACGCCACCAGCCGCGCTGTAGGATGCAGGCATTGCTGACGGTGGGTTGTGGGGCTCTCCRCAGCCACCTTTGCCACCTCCACCCTGCACGCCATGGCTGTTTTCCGCCACACTAAACAATGTTTTGTTAAACTAGCCTGTTTTCAAGCAAATTTGTTAGTTTAGACCCAGAATCGACATACACATTCATCTATCCACAAGATTGATTCAAAAATACTCCACTGCCAGTGAAAGACTCTTGGGAATCTCCGCCTCCAAAATTGTTTAGCTTACTTCAATATTTCAGAGATGAACCCTGCATACTTTTCTTCCCAGAAGAATTAACACACCCAAATACTCAGCTTTGTAGTCAGTACTTATACAGCCTTCCTTTTTACTGAAAATGAGATGAAGAGGACTGAAAGAAAGTAGGAAACAGTGGATAGACAGATTGAGGTGTGTCCTTACTATGATAAACAGAAAACATGCAACTGGGCATTCATGAGTTGTTCTGCCTCGTGCTTTCTCCCTGGCCAGTAATGCCACTTTTTTCAATTATTCTGCCTAATTCCTCAGGAGGAGGGAAAGAGCTCAAAGTCTCCCTCTACACTCCTTTTCTGTTGCCAGAGGTCTTTTGCCACATTAAACTGCAGAAACCTGCTTGYCCTGATCTTCTTCTATCCCAAATCCTTTAAAAAGAAAAGCAACAAGGTACTTTGCAATCTACCTGTGCTGTTCTACATTCTCTCATGTGAATACCTGCTCAACTCACAGCTATTTTGCACATTTGAAGATTTTTTTTCAATAAAGATTTATTTCTCACAGAATATAAAATTTTAGGTTCCCCTTATGATTCTTTTTCTGTTATTTAGGCTTCTCTCTCTTTCAATATCCTTTCCTGTCCCTTAGGATGGGACAATGTGGAGTACAGATCTTGGGTCTGATTTTGGAGCTGCTAAGCACTACTTTAATTAAAGCTCCTGGGAGCTATGAATGGTCTGTTCCACTGAAAATTAGGGCCTTTATGCTTATCACTAATTGATTCAGTCAATTTGTTAACACACCTAAAACAGCTTTTAATGGACATGGTAAATTACTGGTTTCCATCTAAATGCAATCCATTATAAAATATTAACATAATTTAGAGAAACTGGTATAATCCTGAACAAACCTCATTTCTATTGCTACATGTCTACTGTCTTTTTCTATAGGAAGATCCCTATGTTATGTACAAGAAGTCTGACAAGCCCTTGTATGGAAATGACAGATTCGAGGGTTATTGCCTGGACTTACTAAAGGAGCTGTCAAATATTTTAGGCTTCATCTATGAGGTCAAACTAGTTTCTGATGGTAAATATGGAGCCCAGAATGACAAAGGAGAGTGGAATGGGATGGTCAAAGAACTCATAGATCATGTAAGATTGAATCCTTCTCTCTTTATTCTCCTTTTACCTGTGGTATTTTATATGAAGCCAGCCCAAATGAAATGTTTGCTTTAGTTTTAATTTTTTTAGAGCCACTGGTCTGTCTTGATTGCCATTTGTCAGAGTAGGAAGTCATGTCAGTACATCTGAACCAACAGTTCGCGGGTATTGGGGGGAACCTCCATCTGCGGTGGGGCAGCGGGCACTGACCTTGCACAGGTCCTGCCCACCCCTTGGCTACGAACTCCAGCGGCAAAGGCTGAGCTTCCAGCTCACCTCTGCCCTGTGGCAGCCTCTGATCCGTGGACGTAGTCCCTGCCCAGATGCTCTGGCAGTCCTCGCTTGCAGTCTGCCCCGTTGCACAGGACCGAGCCCCACATCCCTGGTCATACCTCTCCTACTCACATGCAAGTCACAAATATCTCTCTGCCTGCAAAAAGAGGAAACAGATTATCATGTACCAAACAATACCCTAGCAATGTTAAATTTTGTCGCACGCTTCAGATTTATAGTCAAATTTGGTTTAGTTTTTAATACTTGGGGAAAAAAAATGGAAGGAATAGTAGTGCGTTTGCTGAACATGAAAAAGAATGAGTATTTTCCCATTTGTGTTTTCAGAAAGCTGATCTGGCCGTTGCTCCTCTCACTATTACCTATGTAAGAGAGAAAGTAATTGATTTTTCCAAGCCCTTCATGACGCTGGGAATCAGTATCTTATACCGGAAGCCCAATGGGACAAACCCTGGTGTTTTCTCCTTTTTAAACCCTCTTTCTCCTGATATTTGGATGTATGTTCTCCTAGCCTGCCTTGGTGTCAGTTGTGTCCTCTTTGTCATTGCAAGGTAAGCCGAAGACGTAGTTTTAGATGCATCCACATTAACTACCTCTCCTCCTATAGGCGTCGCATGGGCTCTGCAAAGTAGATGTATAATACTATCCTAAGGGTTTTATCCAGTCCTAAAACATAACATTCTAGGAAGTCTCTTGGTATTTTCACATCAACACTGCTATCACTTTTATATATTGCAATGTGATGAGATTTTACTTTCCTTAAGGGCTGAATGGAGAGAAATATCCGATGAAATGTGTCAGCCTTTCTTTGTCAGTACACAACACCTCAGCAGACTACATGTTGAAAAGCAGTTTATATTACTTGCATGTAAGCACTTCTCTTTTCCACTAAGAGTGCATACARTTAAAAGGTAAGAAAGAGGATGTGAACGTATTTTTCCTGAAGGATGTTAATTAGCTCAGCTAATTTCCCCTTGAAAATACAAGACAACGTGACTGGGAACCTGAGGGGACAATCTGCAAGGTGATATATACCCAAGGTTCTCTCCTAGCGCTGTCCTGAGGTGCACCCTGCCTGTCGGTGGCAGGCTCCCAGTGATGTCCCTATTCAAAACCAGCAGGAAATAAGCACGTACACACCGCTTTTCCAAATGAGGCTAAAGCTCATAATGTTCTCAAAGGCAGGTGTGCTGCAAAGTTTCTGGACCAGTGGACCACAGTCACATCTCCAGAGGGCCAGCAGAACACTCTATACCTTTATCATTGAACTTTACCTTAAAAACTCTAGACAGCTGATATGGTTCCACAAACTGGATACGAGCTACTTATCGTGGCCTCAGAGACCATGGACCACAGTCTGGGAGTCAGTTGCTCTAGGGCTTTGAACAAGAGCAAACCAAGCATGAAAGAAAATGAACTTAGAAACTTGTCAGAGGAAATTGGTCATTTGAGGCATACTTTTTTCTATACTCCTGAATAAATCTGTACTCCGAACTGGCATAGTTATTGTTCTTTTCTTCAGATAGTGATGTTGGAATTTCATTTCCAACTCTGTTTATCTGAACTCATCCTAGCCTTCACTTTTTCCTTTTTATAATTTAAAACATAAATATTTTTATTAGTACTTCACAGAGAGTCATGTTTTGGTTCTTTTTACTGAGTATCCCTATTTAAGCCTTTCCCCACTTCTGTTATATATTGTTTTGCATATAGAACATATATATTCCACATTAATAAAGTATATGGAAAATAGCCCAAGAAAACATTTATACTATGAAATATAAGAACTGAAGTGATGTATCATTGGAAGTCCACACATTCACATCACAGCACAAATAACAGAAATGCTGCAGTTTTTATTGCAAATGATGGCATTCGACTTTAAGAAGTCAGCAATAATGTATATATTCCAATTTATACACACATGTACCTCATTCAAAGGTCATAAGATAATTGTAATCTGAATCATTAATTCTGATAATATAGCACATTGTGCCTGACTTCCACTTCTGTGTGAGCCAGGTCAAATTAAGCTCTTGCTGCTTTTCCTCCAATTCACTGTTTTCTTTTAATCAAAAGACACAGCCCTGCAAAACCTTTATTGACACGAGCAGTTCTGCTGAGAGTGACTGGCCTCGGACATACATTTCTCTGTGGTCCACTGAACAACCCTTGTTCTGGGTGGACAACCTATGTGAATACTTTGTTTCTATACTGGTACCAAAGTACAGAAATTTATGGGATTTGCTTTTTCCTTTAAATTGCTGAGAATGTGAAGAAGGAGGAGGGAATTAGAGGAGGAGAGGTCATGGGTTAACTTATTAGTGTTGGCCCTAGGTAAAAGAAAGAGTTTATCCATCCCTGGCAGCTATGGGACTGTATACAATTAGTCATGACTTCCCACAAGCTCTTGCAGTGGCTCACTGTACCATAAATAATAACTCTTACTGTACGCAAACCATGATCTCATTCATGACTAATATTAAACCTGCTCGACTGTGACAGATTGACTTTTCTGCAGTTGTGTGCCAAGACTAAAAACATCCCACAGTCCTCTCCACCTCAGAACCGGCGGAAGGGAAAACAAAGCCCGAGTTATCCTCAGTGCTTCTATTTTTTAAAATAACAGCATCAAGTTTGCAAGAATAAATAAGCGTCAGGGTCCTCTGTCTGCTCGCAGAGCTGCCTACACGCAGACGCGCGGCCAGGAGCAAACCAAAGGGAAACACACAGTGCTCACGTCGGCTGTGAAACCTGTTTGCTTTTCTTTCTTCTTGGCTGTTAAATACTGCTCCAAATCACRGTGTAGCCTTTGGGTAAATCCGTAGGTTCGCCCTGTGAAACTGTATTATGTTTTGTTTCTGAAGTCTTTCTAAAAAGCAGTAGTTCCAGGAGCAGCGTARCTAATGAAGCCTCATTTCCCTACAGATTTGTGTCTCATGGTGGATTGTGATCGCCAGCTGAAGTTTGTTTGTCTGTGTGTTTGCTTTCCCTGCAGCTGAAGGATTTATAGGCGATCTTTCCCTTGTGGATTAACTGATACGTAACGAGTTGTGAGCTCATCCTGCAGCTTCTCTCCTAGTGGGGCTACTACTGCAATGTTTCACAACACTTGCAGGAGCATAATAACCTCTAAGGTCTCTAYCTATTTGTCAAATGTGGCTAAAATTAGCTAAAAGGCTTAAACGTCATTAGAGGTATAGACCCCCACACATTCATAACACACAGCACAAAACACGACTTGTAACAAATACGTCAAGTTTGCATATCATTCTCATAACCCACCTGTTTTAGGAAAAGAGGAAAAGAACACACTAGTTCAGCAAAACAGTTAATACAATTTTCTGAATGTTTAAATTTTTTTCTGGCATAAATGCTTTTTTTGAACTGATGCCTAAAACCAGTGCCTATTATTTAGATTGCAACTATATAGGCTGAAGTACACAAAACTGTGTTCACATGTCATCTTAATTTACTTTAGACTTTATAAATTTTAATTTGCTCCAAGAGGCTAAGCCATTCTTACAGTCCATATCTAGACCTGTTCACGTCTTCAAATATGTCAAGATTTCCGTAAGCTTTGCCAACTGTTTCAGCAAATATGGGTTAGATTTGTTTTAAGAACCTCAGGAAGGATCCACTTCACACTGCCACAGTAAATTAAATGGTTAACAGTATTTTGACATCAGTTCATGGAAGACAAATAATTTTCATAGACTGGGATAATCTTCCTATTATTTCTTCAGACTTTTCAACAGCTGAATAATTTCTCATTTGTCTTTGAGCCTTATGTAGCCCTGTCATTGTTATATTAATTTTTAAACTCAAACACTGAAGTATTTATCACTGCGAAGGGTTACAGACTGACAAAGCTTTTTTCCTAAGTACACTGGCAGTGAATGAACAAGGTGTTTTCTGCCAAAACTTCCCTTTACTGCTAATGCCATATCAGCTGTGCTGTTGATGTCAATGACGGTAGAGGTAGGTAGCTGAGGTAGCCATCGGTGGTGAACAAAGTCACACAGAGCCTATATAAAAAGGTGCTTATGAGACCTTGAGCATCTCATCTTTATCAGAAACCTCAGCATAGCTACTGCTGAAGGTCCAAAGCGGGAGAAAACCGGGAGAAAATGGCCAGGAAAACAGAAGGCCTGAGCAGTGAAATAGAGCAGAATTGTGAGCCAGCCTCTTCTTAGAGCTCAGCACAGCAATAGAAGCACAAGAAGAAAATCAGCTTTTGTTTCAAGGTGAAAAAGAAATATATACCCTAGTACCGCATTAAAATATATACCCAGCGCTATAAAAATCTTTCCAGTCTGGCAGAAAGAGTTTTGCTGCCAGCGTTTCATTGCCGCTTTCTAGCAACCGCCTTTTTGCTTTTTTGGTGATGGAGACATTTGTGTCCAACCTACTGAACGTGGTTGTTGTCTGAAATGATGCAAGATCCCAGCCTTGGGCTTCCCAGTCAGGTCAGGTAGAGTTATTTGTACATCTTCTTACTGTCCCGTGTTAACGCTCTAGGACCCTGTGGGTGAACGCTCAGCATGGGACCTCTTCACTTCTATGGCGGTTGGCAGCTCAGGCAACCTACAGGTCACAATTCTGGGTCTCTTGTTAGGGATGTGTTTCCCCACGTGTGCACGAACTGAGTTGGGAACAATTTTGTTACTACACAACAGTTGGTTCCATTATTCTAGCACAAATTTGAAACATATAACTTGGTGATGGCTTTTCTTTTAACTGGTGTATGCAGAACTGTTGTACTTTGAACCTGAAACCTGCGTCTTTTGTTACGATTTTTAACACTATCGTGCTAGTAATGTTAATATTGTGCGGCTAATGGCATCCTAAGCTACATACTTTTTCAGTTAGTRGGTTCATTACTATCAGAGTTCATTACTTCAGCTAAGCAAGGCGCTCTGCTTGCAACCGTGCATAAATTCAATGCTTAATTATATTGTTGGAACAGTAATTAAAATGTATTGGCATAACATTGTTAATTAAAGCTATATTCATAAACTTCATGAGAAAGTATGCAGCAAGCCACGCAGCAGTGGGAAGCAACAGCAGGCAAGGTACCTTGGGGAGAAACGGTCCTTAACGTAACTCTGCCAAGTGTCGTGCAGAGCAGAAGGGGCACGGTTTGCAGTTGCAGGGCGGTGCGCGGGGAATAGAGCAGAGTTCTTCCGTTAAAGGCAATCCTCTGAGTAATTCTCTCCCCGCGATGCCGACAATGTGGCCCTATGGCTTTCAGGCACTGCAATTGCTCCCGAACGCCTTCAAACAACCAGCAGCCTTTTTTTCTGCTGCCACGGCAGCCTCACGCAGGGAGAGCACATTCAGCATCCAGCATCTCAGCTACAGGCGCCTGACGATGGTTGCCTTCAGAGGGCTGCTACTCCTTCATTAATTTCTGAACGCTTTACCAAGGAGCAGCTCTGCGGCTTCCAGTTGTCCCCCCGCCCCTGCAAATGTCTGTCTGTCTGTCAGTGATGTGGGCAGGGAAGCCGTGGGGCGTTGCAGCAGTCTCACCCTTGAGGGCTCTAACCCGAGAGCAGGAGGAGTAAGGGAGTAGCCCTGTGCCAGATCCGGGACTGTGAAAACGGCTCCTGGCATTGCAGTGCTGCTCCACAGCTTGCACGAGGCAGCTGTGAGACRTCCCGCAGACAGCCTTTCAGCTGAGGTTTTCTTTTTCTTGTTTCCTTCATTAACCTCCTCACTTTGTGCGTCGTTCAGCAGGTTTGCTGCCGCTGTGTGTACTCTATTTGATGTTTACAGATTGTTTCTGTTAACTGCCACAGGTTTACACCATATGAATGGTATAACCCCCACCCGTGCAACCCAGACTCAGATGTGGTGGAAAACAATTTTACTTTACTAAATAGTTTCTGGTTTGGAGTTGGAGCTCTCATGCAGCAAGGTACACCGGTTACACTTCGTTATCGCACACGTCCCACAGTCTGCTCAAGGGCTTCTGTGCTGGTAAACTCCACCCTCTGTAAATACAACATATACTGTAAAACCTGATCTCAGAAACTAAGCTGTAGAAGAAAGGAAGAAAACGACGTGCCACTGCAACCGGGAGCAGGCAGAGGAGGGGAACCTGTGAAACCCAGAACAGGGCTGCAGCAGGAGGAAGGAGGGGAAGCATCTGAGAGAAAGGGAAGCAGGCAGGGCCACACGGGAGTTTCTGGAGCTGAAATGTAAAATAATCGCAAGAGGGATATGAAGTGCTTCATGCTGAAGCTGAGTTTATTGGTATAAGAGGTTTGGCAACAGGAAAACGTTGGGCTCCATCCCAACAGAAACAGTAACAGCCTTAGCTACTCTAGAAAAACTGTTTTAACTGCCAAACAAAAAAAGATGCTCTTTCTTCAGAAGGGTTGTTAAGTTTGTTGGCACTTGTCAAACACTTTGTTTAAAACCAAAACCAAACCTTTTTTTTATGGCTTTTCTGCAGGTATGAGTCCCATCCTTCTGTAAATGCATCCAACCCTAGAAGCATTAACTTAACCCAGTCACAAGTCCCTGTTGCTGATGATTTTGGAAACAGCTGACATTTTACTCAGTTGACAAGGAAGGGCAGTGAAGCTTACTCCATATGGGAAGTCAAACAGATATGTGTACTAAACACATTTGTTTATGGCGTGTATGTTCTAAGGTTTCCAATTAAATCACTATTCACCAAAACGGGGGTCCACTGAAAAGAATGAAAATATTTTCTCACAAACATTTCAAGTTGAATCAAAGCCGAACAAAAAAACCTCACCCCAGGACAACAACCAAAAAGACAATCCAGAGGAAAGCCCAGCAGTACCTTGGTATTAAATTCCTAAACATTTAAGTAAGGAATATAAAACCATCTCTGCATTCATCCAGGTACAGTTTATTCTTCCCTCTTTAACAGACATGAGTAGCAGTAAAAAAAACATGAGGAGGATTTTTTCCTAGATATGGTAGAGAATAAAATTTGTATTGTACCTAAGATGCACTTGCTTTTATTGGTGCACTAATGTATTGACAGGATATAGAACTTCCTCATAGAAATTACTTTGAAAGAGGTTGGATGAAGGAAGAGCCGTTCTGTTTTGCTTTTTTGTTTTGTTTTCCTTCCAATTTATCAGTAAAACRCAGGGTGAGGTTTTACAGTATCAGGCAGGTGTGTGTATATAACTGTGGTTGCCCTGTGTGTGAAAGTGCCCCAGGATTTTGTGTTTCGATGTACTGCCTTTTTTGGAGTTTACCATCATCCACAGCAAACTGTGGGATGCAGTGTCTGCTCGTTACCACTACCTTGGGTACATGACAGTCAGCCCCAACCAGACTCTGCTTGTCTTTCAAGAAGATTAAAAACAAAACAAAAGAAAGAAAGAAAGAAAGAAAGAAAAAAAGAAAGAAAGAAAGAGAGAAAGAAAGAAAAAACATTTGTAAGGCAACACAAATGTTTCCATGTACAAACTTGTGGTGCGTGTGATTGTAAGTGCATCATCGTTAATGTGAAGAGTTTGAACATGGTGTGAATGGTTGTGAAACTCTGCATCTACCGTTACGCTCTTTCTTGTTGGCAGCAGCTGCTTGTTATGCTTGATTGGAAGCCACTTGTTATTAAATTTTAAAATGTGATGATCAGACTTTCTCTTTTCTACAGAGCGTGAGCAAAGTCTGGATCAGGATTGGCTGTCATGTCTGCCATAAAAAGGCACTAGAGAGACTTCAGCAAGTATTGTCTCTGACCCCGAGTCTTGCTAGCAACCTTTTTATTTAGACGTTACTTCCCCTGTTTTTCCCCTGAAAGTCTCAGATGTGTTATGCATACTCTGAAAGCATCCAAACAGGGCACATTTCATCCAATCCATTCAGAGAAACTATCACTTTCAGAAAGGCAAGCTATCCGTCAGAGCCCCAGTTCAGCCAGGTGATGGGTCACACCAGGACTATCCCATTCAGGAGAGCTCTTAGGGCGAAGTCGGTGAGCATGGAGCACATACTAATGCTTTTCGCTGGAATCAAGGCCCTCGAAAAGGTGAACATTGAAATATCATGGGAGTGATCAAAAGAGATGCTGGGCCCGCTTGGTTCAGCTGGGAGCAGAGTGTGCCCAGCACCTCACAAAAGCAAAACCGTAGCTCACTGCATAATTAATAGACTCTGGCATCTCGAGCTTAACTGACCGGAATGTATTCTGCTGCTTTTTGACAAACAACTTTATGCTAGAGGAAATCACAGGAGGTTTGGCATCTCACCCCACAAATTCAGCACACAGGGCTTCTCCGCCTACTCTCTTGTGCCACTGTAAGGCTGCGCTGGCAGATTTCATGGTTGCTTGTTAAGGTATCTGCAGGGTATCTGGCTATTATGCATTAGTGGGATGTATATGTCAGAGCTAGGTATTACATCAGGGTCCAAGTGTAGAAATCATATTTGTATAGTTGTGTAAGCTTAAAAAAAAATATATACCTTCAGGATGACCTGAATCAGCACTCCTAGAAGCCAGCTTTTGCAGGTCAACGCCAGCTTAGAAATAAACACACACTTTTCCTGAGAACAACGATACTAAAAAGGAAAAGATTTCATTGTATTGAAAAAAATCTAATCTGAAAAGCAAGAAAGTACACAGATCACAAACATAAACCCAGATAGAGCTACAGCTCTTGAAACGGGTACATTTGGACTCAAAAGTTTCAAGTGAGAGTTTTTSCTTTTAGACTGCTGGCTTAATTTGAAATCCATGCAGCACCAGGGCTGCACAGGCAGAGCATCTGCTCTCGCAGTTTGGCAATTCTGACAACCTACTCAAACCCTTGGGCTATGCTTAGCTTTGACCTTTAAGAGACATGTCTATATGTTTACAAAGCTAAGCTAAATCTGTTTGCTGGTTGTTTGGAAAGTTTTTACCCTTTTGGTGTTTGCCCCAAAAGTCACATTCAGAGTTTTTGCGAAGTCTGAAAATATTCTCTGTAACATGTTTAAATTTCTTACAAAAATCATTAAATAACTGGGGTGAGATAATATGTCAACACATTTTTCCTGTAATAGAAATATGTTTGGCACATCAAAAGCTTTATGTGCTGAGATCTCCATTCACAGGCACTTAAGTACTTTCTTAAGTCCATCCCTCATCAACAAAGTAATTATGCAAAGGCTTAACTTTGAAGTCAAAAGTATTCAAGTGGCTGTCAAAGTGCTTTGCTGAACCAGATCCTTGAATGTCACATAATGAGCTAAGTTCAGTGGGGACGCCTCTAGAAAAAACAGCACAAAACTTGCATCAGAATGCTTAGAAATGCGAGTTTCTCTGTGGCTTAAATACAGTTTGTCTGAGCTGTTTAGAAGCCATTTCAGTGCACTTAACACCCACCCATGCTGTTCTGTGGGGTTTTATGACAATGGCAGATCACTTTGATATTTGTCAGTGTGACATGCAGGCAGATCTGCTAAAACCTTGTCAGCAATGATGAGTGTTAAATACACTGTCCAAAGCTTTGCATTGCCCTGTAGATCCAAAGGATACGTCCATTCACCCTCTGAATTTTCAAATATAACCCACACATTTGTAATAAGGTGTGTTCTGGGTTTTGAGCTCAGGTTCGCACAGGCCGATGAGTTCACTGGAACCGTATTGATCGCCCTGTTTCTGCTTAGGTATGTCGATAGGATGCACAGGGCAGGTTTCTCTTGTAAGGTATTTCTGCCAGGTAGCTTGTAGGCAGAATAGCATTCTGCTAAAGATCTCTGATTAAAAAATTGATTACAGGATACTGGCAAAAAGGGATTCAGGAAATGGACAAAAATACTAGTGTAGCTTGCTGGGGATGTAAGGTTATTATCACAATGAGCATTAGCTCAGAGATGTAATGGGGCTTAGACCCAAGGGTAATTCCATTTGTCATGTATCATGGCATACATCCCCTTCATAGTGTGTTACCATTATAAATGTTAGCTGTGCATCTGTGAGATTATTGTTTAAATCATTTTATCATACTACAGCTCATAAAAGCATTCTGTGCCTAAACCAGTCTGTGGTATCAGGAAAGGCATCTTTCAGCATCATTTTAATATGATTTTTTTGATGGTATTGTGACAGGATCAGAGCTGATGCCCAAAGCTCTTTCTACCAGAATAGTTGGAGGAATATGGTGGTTTTTCACCTTAATCATAATCTCATCCTATACTGCCAACCTGGCTGCCTTCCTGACCGTCGAGAGGATGGAATCCCCCATCGATTCAGCAGACGATTTGGCAAAGCAAACCAAGATAGAGTACGGGGCTGTTAGAGATGGATCCACAATGACCTTCTTCAAGGTAAGATGGTATCAGCCAGCTCTGTACAGTCGGACTGACTCGCGGCCCTCCAGCGATAAATGGTGAGGCGGAATCACAACACTTGAAAGGATTAGCGTAATAGGTGAATACATAATTTGCCCAAATCCATTGAGGATTCTTCAGCAATATTAAGGTAAAAGATGGGAGATTTTCCCCCAAAACATATGGAGAAACAATCTGATGCTGTACTGCTGTGAGGGGCAAACCCATGCCTTTGATGGGAGAATCTGAAGGGAACCAGGGCATGGACGTGGGGACATTCCACTCCAGGTTGTTTCTCAGGGCGGGATCTTGGCTTCTTACAGCCACTTGGCTAAGATCACTTCTGAAGGTCACATTTGCACTGGAAAAATACTGCAGGCAGTCAAAATGCAAGGTTGTTTATCCCTTTTTTAAAATGGTCCATGGTCAATATTACACAGACCGTTAATATAGGGGTGACATACACACATGAACACATCTGTAAGTAAAAGATCATTTTCTGTGGCTAATTGCTTTGTAGATAACTGCATTTTTTTCTTTTTTTTTGCACTACTAATATTAATTACATACAAAATGGATTAATCTCATAAAATGTCAACGTAAAAGCCAACAAGCTATAAATATAGGATATAGGCACAAAAATCCTGTGACAATTAGAATTAATTAGCAGCTTCATCGGTAGTCTCAGCAGGGAGGTTAAACACTGAATGAACTGCTATCATGCTTTTCACTGTAGCATCTAGGAATGGTGTTTATAGATAGTCAGATACGCCTTTGAAGAGGATGAGGCACCATGGGGAAGCATCACATGGGGCAAAATAACACTTGTGCCACACACGTGCAGGAGTGAGCAGCTTCAGCCCCCGGTGCTGAGAGCCCAAGCCCCTGCCGCTCCAGCCTGAACTTTAACCACAAACCCTTCTGCTTCCACACGAGGCAAAGTGCTTCCACACAGACAGACAAAAAGGATTGTGGCTAAAGTATTTGGGTCATCTCTCAAAACGAGTAATGCTCATCAAGGATGGTTCGATCATGTAATAGATCTGATGGTGAGCTATCCCTGATGGTGGCTCTCAAGGGTGAACTGCCCTTGTAATGGCTCTCCCGTGGCTGAATAGAAATGTTCCCGTGCTGAAAGAAATGCATAAACTACAACATTTTTCAGAGCCTCATTATARTCAGTTCTTGAAATGATGAGCTGACATTTCCATTAAGATATGCTGGGAAACCCATCTGGAGATATTCCTGGAAACTGCGTAAGGCGAGTACTGGACTCTCATCAGGAATATAAGGCAGTAGGAAGCAGCCTGTGCCGCCTTCTGAAGGACTCTGCAAAACTCCCCTGGTCTAAGAGCTCTTCACTGCCCAGACACTGTCATTGCTATTCTGAAGTCATATTCAGTGTCAGAGAGAAATCTTCAAAACCTGTTGCTTCCATGGTTTTTCAGAGGAAATAGCTTCTTCATTTCAGCATGAGAAGTTCAGAACAAATTTCTAGAGCTGTTTCCAGCTTTACAGTGATTTTTTTTTTTTGCACCATTAATCCCTGAGGTTAAAGTTTGTAGGCTTAAAAGAATGTAAGCCTTTAGAAAAAAAGTTTCAGACAAGGTGATTAAATATTTATGTTATACAAGCTTACTTGTGCCTGAAATACACATGTACACAAACACAAGTGAAAGGACACTAGTTTTTGTACAGAATGGAGATGGATTCTCTGGCAGAGTGAAGGTGACATAGTGAAAGATGCATGAAAAATGAAATTTATGACACTTGTAAACCAGTGAGACACACAGTGTGTTATATAAAAAGTGTTGTTATCTTTATTACAGAAGCCCTTCAAGATCCTCACAAGATTAGGATTTCTTTACGCTGTCCAAAACTTAAAAAAAAATCACGGAGTAGGTCTCTGTACAATACGATAGATACTTATGCATGCAAAAGGAAGACTGTGAGGGCATGACTTTGCCTCCCTTGGACTGTAAAATACTGCATATAATTCTTGGTCTAAGTAAGCACACACACACACCCCCACCAGTGAGAGACCTGGGAATTAGGAGAAGGCAAGAGTAAGGGTTTCTGGGCAGCAGTTACTCCCTTTCCCGTGCTGCACGTGCATTACGGTATAGTTTGAGAAAAAGCACCTTTGCCATAATGATTCTAAAGAAGACACCTGAAATAACTCTGCCTCTTTCTGGGGAGCTATGAAGTCCTGACCTGGCCTGGACAGTTTCCCCCAGGCTGCCCCATGCCATGACGGACTCTGGGAGCACCCCAACACCCAGGGGTACCCCCTGACAGCCATGCCCCTGCGATTCGAGGGCTGGAGTAGCTGAGCTGGGGTGAAAGGTGCTTTTAACGATGGGCAGCCCATGCTGCAGAGACAGTCCTGCCACCTGGGAGTGCTGATGTGATGGGGACAGGGAAAAGGAAAGGAGGAATCAGCACGACCAGGTGCAACAGCAGTAAAAATATCCTGCAGGAGTGTAGCGCAGGGCTGGGTTGCACTGAGGAAGGGTCATTATTTCAAGTGCTTCCTGTGTTTTGAGATTTGATTTATCTAAGGGCTACACCCATTATTTAAACCAAGAAATGCCAAGAGAAACAGCAGACTTTTTCAGACCAACGTTTTTTTAAAGCAAAACCATGACACTCTGGGCTTTCCTCGCTACAGAGGAGAGAGGAACAAGAGAGTGCCTGTCATGTAGGACACGAGATGCAAAGACCAGATGAGTCTGATTTTCAGGACTATAAGAGACACACATGGCAAAAGGAGTTCTGAAGACACCAAGTGCAGAAAAAGATCCTGGCACAAAGCAAACTCTGAAGAGCTTTGGTTTAGGACTTTGTGCTTAAAGTAGCAGCAGGAAGCCCCTGAAAGATGATATTACACAATGTACCTACTGGATGGGATGCAGGTTCGGAGCCACACGAGAAAAGCAAGGTACTTCCACTGCTTTTCTGAAAACTCTGTTTGCATTTATTCAAACTTACATCACTTTTTATTTAATCTTGTTTATAATGCATATACTGCACTAGTAGTGTTTTTCCACTGATTTTGAATGCCTTACACTAGTATCCCTGTTGTAATAGTGTCCCTGGAAAAACTATTGCTAAAGAGGCAATATTTTCAAGAAAGGTTCTGCAGTGACTATGCCTTCTAGCCAGGTAGTGGGGGGAATGAAAACAAGGGCAATTGAAATTATTTGTGGGGAAAAATGGAGTTCTGACTTTGAAGGAACCTCAGAGTCGGCCTCCTCCCTGTACACAGATCCCAGATCTGGCCATAYCAGATGAAAAAACCCAGAAAACAGGGCCTGGACAGTTAAGGAGTGCTCCAGTGAGGGGATGGGGCTCTGGGCAGGTGAGCCAGCAGGATCTCAGGCAGCATTCACCATCTGTGTGCATGTCCAAATTTGGGAAAAGCCCAACTGAAGGCAAGATGTTTCACATCCACAAATCGTGACACACACATATTTCTCCAGAATGCTTTCCTGCTCTCTTTCCAACATGTCTATAAATCTTCCATTGCTTTCTTGCCCCTCTGTGATAATAGATCTTAATCTCATGTTGCCACTCTTTCCAGCTCCTACCTTCTGATGTGCAGACATGTTTCCACTGAAATCAGTGAGAATTCAAAGGCCAGAATTTGGCATATGATCTATCCTGAAAAAAATGGGAGTTGGCAAGTTGAGAAGCTAAGATCTTTCTTTCAAATTCATCTGAATAAGGAATACATCCTTCCAGTAAATTCAACATCAGACTCAATCTACTGCATAAACTTATCATCAATTTCAAAAAATATTCCCAATGGTTTCTGCTAGTAAGAAACCACTTAACCATCTTCAAAGTGTAGTGGTATCCTGTGGCTTACCAAACTTAGGGGGAATTTAGGTGACATTCACAGGTATTGAATTTACAGGTGAAGCATATTAACATTTAAAGCTCAAAGAACCAGAAAATCAACTTCTCACAGGAATGCCCCAGACACTGGTGTTTAATAAGCACATATGGTCTCCACACAGTAAGCCTAAAATCAGCTATGATGGCTATAAACCAAAGATAGGGCCCATGAAGGAAGTGYGGACATACTGCCCCAGAACTGGGGAAACGTAAGCGTGTGGAGGACCTTCAACTCATATTTCGATTAAAAAGTTGGGTTTTGTGTGTGTCTGGCTCGTGCTAGGCTGCAGCACAAAGTAGTTCGGCAATGGTTGGCTTTGCCATCTTGAGACAAAATCGTTTCTATTGACAGTTTCTAATGGTCCAGCTATCTGTACGTCTACCTTGATATTTAATCCAAAAGTGACATTGTGCGCTCAATGTTGTTTGAGAGCATAGAAGGAAGAGAGAGGTTTAATCATGTTAGTACTGTGCGGGCGCTCGAAGGTTTTTTGCTTGAGGGTAGCAGGCTCAGGGCTCCAGCAGGTCCCTGAGCAGGTTTGGTTTTTCTTTTCATATCCTCCAACAAAGGCAGAAGTGCGAACAAGGGGGCACCGGCACTGCCTTTCCCTGCAGGGTGCCTGGGTCCCTCGYGGGCTCCCACAGCACGGGGAAAGGAGCAGGAAGGAAGGGATGTTCAACACTATGGAGGTGGCTGGGGCTTCTGGCATCCCTCTTCCCTGTGCAGCTGGGCATTGACACAGGACACGTACACACTCCTCCTGGTAAACTCCCCCTTAACTTCAGCGGGAGAAGGATGAAGTCCTTAAGTCTGATTGCTATGGAAAGCAGAAAGCAGAAGTTTGCTTAGAAGCCACTTTGGGTTTGTTTCTCAAGCTTTATCCTTGAAGTACATGACTTCTAGGCAAGTGATATCAATACAAAAGAGCCAATACTTTATTCATCATCAGGCTATCGGAGTAGTGTGTTTGCCCTGACAGGCAGAAGCACTGCTTCTGAGTGCAACAGTATCCAGCTGCACTAATTTAGCTGGGTTATGTGCTGTAATCCATGTAACAGCATTAGCCCAAAAAACTTCAAAGCACTTCACAGTCGTACCAGTAATGAAGTTCCTGGCACTGCAAAGGAAGTGAAAAAAGAGATTCCTCAGCATAAAACACAGTAAGAGAGAAAGGCTGTGGGAAGGGAAACCCTGCTGCTGATTCTCTTTCATTCAAGATGTGCTATTGGCATCGGTCACAACAAAAGGCTGAGGAATATTTTGCATGTGTAATTTGGGTGCTGGTGTGATTCTGTGCCCTCGTTTTCCCCCCTTAGAAATCCAAAATATCAACATATGAGAAGATGTGGGCGTTCATGAGCAGCAGGCAGCAGACAGCACTGGTGAAGAACAACGATGAGGGAATCCAGCGTGTGCTCACAACAGACTATGCGCTGCTAATGGAGTCGACCAGCATAGAGTACGTCACTCAGAGAAACTGCAATCTCACCCAGATCGGGGGGCTCATTGATTCGAAAGGCTACGGCGTGGGAACCCCGATTGGTAAGATGCTTTCCAGCACAGGAGTTGTGGAGCACACCCAGCAATGTCCTCTTCAGAAGTTTAGATGGCCGTTTGAATCACGTCCTAGTCTTTTAGAAACCTTTTTCATTGAAACAGACTCTAGAGGCCTCCTTTTAGGCAAAACAACTACTCTAGCCCTGCTCATCTGCAAGCAGTCTCTGCAAGCAAGGGGGAATATAGCAGTGCAGGCTACATCTGCAGAACGAGGTCGAGTGACCTGCTTGCCTTCTGGAGCATCCCATTCATAGCAAACTGGGTACCCTCTGTGCTGCTCGAGGTGCAAGTCGCTCTACCAAAATTCAGTTTAGATTGAGAAATCAGGTAGTGTCTCTGGGAAAGTGGAAGTGGGCAGGATAAATGTTATGTCCAATGTATGCATCCCAAAGAAAGCTGCATGAAAAGAGATGGATTTCTGATCCATTTCATGGCCTCAGAGCAACACATAAGAACAGCGAGAAGCAATTGCAAGGCTCTGCATCTGCATCAGGGATTTCAGTGTTTTGAGCTAAGCAGTCTCTTAAATCTCTGTGAACTCTTTCCAGTAGACCTTTTTTAGCATATCCGGGGTCCTTTTCAAGATTTTCTAATTGTAGAGAATTAGAAAGAGTGTCAGGTTTTTGCACTGTGTTCTTGTGAATAATCGGCACTGGGCAGCCAGATCTTTTTCCTGTATAATATAGTTCTCCATACTGCTTGCATATGTATTTACCATGCCACGCTCAGTTAATAGCTATGCAATTTCATTGTCTTCAGGGGAATTATTCAAGGCAATATCCGTTTACACAGATATAACAGGTGAAGTATTTGGTCCATCAGTTTCTTGGTAGACCAGATATAAATAAGGGAGAAACACCACTGCACTTTGAACTGTGATTCTTTATGCTACGGAGTACCTCAGACAGATTGTCATATAGGTAACACTTTAAGTATATTTTTCCACTGGCTATGTGAGAACAGCCTTCTCACCCTGAGGAAAATGATACAAAAGCTAAAATCCCGAATAAAGACAAATGTACGGCAAAAGTTTCATTGCAGTTATAAAGCTGCCACACTTTAAACCAAGAACAATGAAGGAATAATTGGAACAGATGGTAACCCTCAGAGAGAGTGCATCCATTGGAAATACAGCTGTGAAAAATATTTGTAAGATGTTTCTTGTATGATAAATGTGCCTTCATTTTTTTCTTAAGGAAAACCAGCAAAATTCAGGGGAATAGATATCTCCAAGCCCTGTGGAATACTTCAGTGCCATCAGGCATCTTAAATTCTTAAACGATTGATTTCATAAACAAGATAAGCCGGGGAGATCCTTCCACTATTCAGATGGACCCCAAAGGCTCTGTTATTTTTCTCATAGCATTCAAGACTATTGATTGCAGAAGCTGTATGGCAAAAAAAAAGAAAACTTGTCTGTGACCCTTAACACCAAAGTTTCAGCAAGTCTTAACTGGTCTGCATTCGTTCCTTCAGGAGAATGCACGACCACATGGCTAGGGATTGCAGCAGCAAAAGTATGCCTCGCACTCCAAAATTTCCAGTGAATGAGCTGAATATCATCACTATTTGGCTCCCAAAGAAACAGGAAGAAAAGAAACAGGAAGAAAAGAAAATTTTTGAAAATTCTATGAATCCAGGAAATGTACTATCTTATCAGAGCATCTTCTGCAAGTAAAAAACTGCAGATATAGGCTGTCTTCCTACTTCTTTGTGCTGAGTTAGGATAAAGGGGATTTAGGTGTATCAACAAACATCTCCATTTATTTTTATTACGGAGCCGATGGGTCACAGAGAGGAGGGCTTTCATCAGATTCTTGGCAAAGACCATTAGGAATGAAAAATCTGCAGTGGTGGTTGGTGGTGAACTTAATGCACTCTGCAAGTACTGCTGTAGCAAAGGAACCTCTAAGCAAAACCTATGCAAAATGTCACCCTGGGAGGAATCCGGTTGAAGAAAGCAACATTATTACAGATGTCAGGACAGGTATTAATTCCAGTATCACTGCCAGTGCTGATGGTAGTAATTCTAACACTAAAGCTATTACCAGTTACTTGAGAGACTGCTAAGAAAGTAGATAGATGCATTTCTTGGCCTGAGAGGTAGGTTGTTAATAGCTCAGAGGCCATAAATGATATGCTGAATATTCAAAGAGGTGTTGAGATGGATTTGTATGCAGTTTTAGTGTTCACCAATAAAACACCACCAATCCAACACTCCAGGCACACTTGACAAAGTTTAAAAGAACGCATAGAAATATAGATGTACCTGTTACCCTCAAGATGAATTGTGATAATCCTGCTGGCAACATAAACATCACAAGGAAGAATGAACATCCCCACAAATCCTGCGTTGTGACTCAGGCTGCTTCACTTTACCTAACAGCTATGTCCTTTCAGACAAGGGAAAATAGATGAGTCCTACAATCTAACAGACTCCAGCTATCAGGGCGACAGACCTCTCCTAAGGTAGAAACAATTCTGCTCTTTCTTCTGACAGGCGCTGCTCTTTTCAGTGGTAATAATTCACTCCTCTGTGTAAAGACAGTTTTGAAGGTGTTTCTGTTCTGTTTTCTGTTGTGCTTATTTTTGGTTCTTTAATAGCATGCATAGAAATCATGTATTCTTACAGCAGGCGTATTTTCCTTTCAAAGCTGGCTACCTCAGGCAGTGGCTGCTGATTGCTGGCTTCCCAGATGGACTTTGTATAATCTGACACATGTCTCTTGGCATCTGTGGTCACAGCATGTCCTAGTGCTGGCAGTAAGATACACTGAAAAATAGCTGAGTGTTGGCACAACAAATGAAGAACTGCAATGTTTTTCACACTGATTCTCCTCAGACAATGCTGCGGGCTAAAGGGAATGGAAAGCAGAGAGGGGGACTTGTATTCATGGTACAATTATTTTTAATAATGTCCTGCATGGCAATATAAGTAAGAAAACTGAAGTGTGAGGCCAAATTTCCGAGGCTATTTAGATGCATAAAGACACAAAAGTGGTGCCCAGTGAGATTTTTCTTAAGTGTCCGTGTCTATGTGTACCACACTATCACTGAAATTTCGGCACACGTTCTGCCTTAAAAGTTTGTTTACCTTGATCAGATTGAGAATTGCAACTGCTTTAATTTGCAGCAAAATGTGACTTTTGGTGAAATTACAGCTTAAGAAAATGGTCTTATTAATRTGCTAAAGGAGAGGAAAGGATGGATGGTAGTTAGCTACATGGACAAAGGACTGGTGACACTGTATTTCAGCCCAGACACTAAACGCTTCCAACTGTAGGAAGTCCAACATGGCAGGATTTGGGGGCATATATATGCCTTTAGAGCCAAACAGCCTTTCTTGTAACCCTCTCCTGCTTGCTATCATAAAATCCTTGCCCCATAAAGAAAAGTCTCTCTCACAATGCCAAAACCAACTTCCACTTGTCTATTATAATTAATAACAGGATTGCTGCTATTATTGTTGATAACTTCAGCTTCTGGCAACATGGGAAAAGATAATTGGTAGCAATTTCCTTTAACTAGGCGCTGCTCCAGAAGCGGAGCTTCAGACTTGTGCTTCTGCAAGAGCGCAAGTTGGCTGAAGGGACTTAACAGGCAGCAGAGATTTTGGAAGACGGAGAGTCAGAACAGAGTGCGTGAGAGGCAAACCTAAACAGATTGAACTGCCCAACGTGACCCCACTATTTGCCAGATACTGTACAGGCCCATTAATGCTGCTGAGCCTGAAGACATATCATTTAGCAAGCTGTTGGCCTGCAAAAAAAAAACATGAAATAGTTGCTATTTTCAGGTTGCAGTGCCAGTATTGTTGCCAGTCATGGAAAAAAAGACTCGGCCACCTTGTGTTCTTATAAGCTGTAAGGTAGCTGAAGTGGAGTTGTGGGCTTATGCAGGTATAAATGAGAAGAGAATGCATCTGACTGACTGTGGGCTTTTCTTAGCTACTCATTTTACATGCAGTAGGAAAAATAAACAGATGTTGAAGTAAATAGAAGAGATGCAAAGCAGAAAGTCTCAACGGATGCTCAAAGCAATATTTAAACATGATATGGAGGAATTGCTTAGCAAGAAAACCCACTGCCAAGGCTTAGATAAACCTCAGTAGGAGACCCTAGAAATTATAATGAATTCAAACAAATAACCGCACCAAAGGAGCCTTCTGCTTTCCAGTCCCCAGGGCAGGCACCAACAGATAGTCCTCTTCCCCCTTCCAGCTGAAGAGAAACCAAGACTTTCTAGATGGAATAATCAATCTTGTGATAAGGGAGAACTTCTGCTTCAGATAGCAGCAGCTTGCTCCCTCCCTGCCTTCATTTTGCTGCAACCAGCACTGACGGGTCTTGCTCTCACCTTGCAGGGTCTCCTTACAGAGACAAGATCACCATCGCCATCCTCCAGCTCCAGGAGGAGGGAAAGCTGCACATGATGAAGGAAAAATGGTGGCGAGGCAATGGCTGCCCCGAGGAGGACAGCAAAGAAGCCAGCGCTCTCGGGGTGGAGAATATTGGGGGCATCTTCATAGTGCTCGCTGCAGGGCTTGTTCTTTCAGTGTTTGTAGCCATTGGTGAATTTATATATAAATCAAGGAAAAACAGCGATATTGAGCAGGTGAGTCATCCATTTCCAGCTTGCTTATGTTTCTGGGAGGCTGAGGTTTGTGGATGTGGAGGTGACTGCATTATAAGTCTCTTTGCTGGAGTGCAGATTTTGTATTGCTGAACCCTCACCATGCGTTTCTGGCACTAAAGACAAATTATTAATAAGAACAGGGAAGTACCTCACCCACAGTGCAATTAGTGCTGCTTAGTATGGCAGTGCAGAACAAGAGCAATTAGTTTCTCAAACACTTTCTGCTTAATCTTTAAGACTTCAAGTATAAATTATATTGGAAAGGAATAAAACACAACTGGATTTTTTTTTTATATGGCATTAACATCAGCCCTTTGAGTAACAACAGGAATGTACTTCCAAATCCCCAAGTGTAATTTTTCTCTTGCTCTAGAAAGCATTTTTATCACAGCCAGGGGTTTACACACTGTGCTGAAGCATGCACTTCAAAGCAGGGAGACCTACTGAAAAGTGATGGATGCCACAGTAAAGTAAGATTATGGAGCCAAAGAAATTCTGGTTATAGCTCCACTGAAGCGTAATGAGCAATTTAAAAGGGCAGAGGGAAAACAAAGGAAATGCTGTGTATAAATCATGCCTTGAGTATTACAGCAGTTTGTGAGATAGAATCAATCATTAAAATAGAGCRTAAACACCCGTTTACTGAACCACCAGCCGCTGTAAAAGAAACAAGGCATGATCAGCAACTCGGAGTCTGTTCTTGAAGTTGTCTGCCAACCCTCTTACTCTGGCTGCCTTCCTTGGTGCTGGTTTAGTCCTGGCAATGTCTTAGACCCTGATGTGGCCCTGTTTGGCTCAACTGCTATAGCTGCCCTGATCCTCTTCACTTCTACAGGACTTAGTGTAGGGATGAGGGCCACATTGCACTGCAGGATCGGTGGCCCCTGACGCAGTCACCAAGAGGCGGGTTCATATCACCTAACTTCAGGTTTCTAGACATGAGACATCTACTTCAAAGTGAGTTGTTCAAGCTCACTTTGCACTTGTAGATGGGAAAGGTAGGAGCTTTTCCGTGGGCAAGTCATCCTCTTCATCCAAGGTGTAATCCTGCAAGGCTGATGACATAAATGCCAGAAATGACTGTCGAGAAAAATAACCTTAATGAAGGCAGCAGGGATGAGTGGGAGGAGAAGGAGAACATTTTGAACTTGGTCTGAGAGGTGCAGTTTACACTGCATACAGCAGTGGTGCTGGGACGTGAGAGGGATTGACACCTGAGTAAAAACACGCAGCCAGGGCTGAGGGCCTCAACAGGACAACATCTGATTTTGGATAGGATAAATCGCCTGTATCTCCTTGCTGCGGTAAGGGATCACCATAAGCTAAGGCTACATGCCTGCTGTTCAGACAGCTGAAAGGAAGTGAGCTGAATCCTACCATGCGTCTACATTTTCCAAATGGCACTTTGTGTTATTTTGGGTCCATGACACCTCATGCCAATRTCAGTGGACTTGGTCCTCACAGAATCCTGCAGGAGAGGGCAGCTCCTGACCGTGCAGATGTCTCCACGTGTGCCTGAGCAAGCCCTCATTAAAGGCAATGGCACTGTCTACGAACAACAGACGCAGCTCATGTGGAGCAATTTTGCAGGCCATATTAATCAAAGCGTCCCTGTTTTGGAATGTCAGAGATAAAGGATGAATGTATTTTGCACATATTGCAGCTTTCTGATTAGTACTTTAACCCTATAGAACAGCTTTAGCACAAAATGCATAAAGAATGTATCGATATCTTTGTTTCATTCATGTCTCACGAGATCTTTCATTCAAATATGTTTTGGAGAACAGTTGCAGCTAATTAAAATGTTTAGTATAAATGCTAATATGGTGCAGAATATCCTGGAAACTCTTCAGGAATCTGGGAATGGCAATGCATTCCTGAAGTCATAATTAAGCAGACCTAAAGCTTTACATCACGAGGGAGTGTTAATTTACTTAGCAATATATCGGGTGAATAACAGTATTCAGTGATACATATATACATATATACATATACCATTTCTGAAACTGTACTACTGTTTCACAGCAATGTGTTGCTTATTATAGGCAGTCTCTTAATAATTAGAATCTTTAAGTGAGTTAATGTGGCAACATCAWACTTCTTTTCCAGAAGTAATTTTACAGAAAGTAGAATACCAGCAATTCCAGTCTTACTTTCTGATTTCTCTCAGTTTGTTTTATTTTTATTCTGGTGAAATAAGAAGCTTAGATGGAAAATGCTATACAGTGTATATTATCACTAAGCTAATCCAAAGCATGAGTTGAATACAATCTATGACTTTTCTGTTTCCATAAATAGAATCTCTTTGGATTTAAATAGCTTTTGAATCTCATTCTCATGTTTGTTTTTAATTTTACTTCTTTCATTTATTTATTTTCTCCATTTTTCTTTTCTTGCATGCAAGGCCTTTTGTTTCTTTTACGGACTACAGTGTAAGCAAACCCATCCATCCAACTCCACCTCTGGCACCACCTTATCTACGGAGTTAGACTGTGGCAAGTTAATCCGAGAGGAGCGAGGGATTCGAACACAGCCCTCAATTCACACTGTATAGTCAGGAAAGAAAAAAGGTGTGTCTGATGGAAAGCATTAAACTTAAACAGTGCACATAATGGCAAAGGTTGCACTCACCAACACATAGTTAATGACTTCAAAGTGCCTCTTGCTTCAGCAGGAGATAAGCTTATCTAACGCAAATTGTCAAAGTCCTGGAAATCTGGGCAGTTTAAATGCATATCACAGAAAATAATTACACCTACAGCRAAGAGTGAGTGCAATAGACTGTAGTAGTTTTTAAGAATTATCACAGTCTCTATGTACAATTGTCATCTTGTCATTTCATGGGGTAATTCACCTTTTTCAGGTAAGAAAAATTATTTACCTCCTTTTCATCTCCTACGCAACCTGAGTAAACCAATGGCAGTCTCATTACTAAAAGCATGGAGAAATATTTTGCTTGGTCTCTGCCGACGCATTCAGCAAGTGGGCCAGGCAGTTCTTTATAAACCTCAGAAAATAACCTGCAGGGCTCCATTAACTTTCTGAACCCCTATTATAAGCAGCCAGAGATTTTTAGCTGGCATATCTTATTCCCGGTGTCAATATTTAATGAATTTTAATTCATCCATTTAAAATTCATTAACCAAAGCCTCCAAGTAACTATCATAGCACAAAATCATATCTATCAGTTAAATTTCATGCCATGTAACCATTAACGTTTAAGAACATATTCAACAAAAGCACCCTCAGGCACCCCCAGTACATACCTTTCACAGAATAACTCCATTGTCTTGGCTTGAGCAATTCATGATGTTCACTATTGTAAGGCTCTGTAACGTAGAAAACTAATTTATGGCAAAATCAGAATATCAGTTTGTATCAAACAGTAAAGCCTTGGCATTGCTTTGCATATTGAAATGCACAAGGAAACTTTTGTGTAGGAGGTTGCTACTGGATGCTTTTTATACCCTGGAAGGATAAGTTGGATTTCCTCTAGTCCTCAGCTAGTCCGGGGACTGAGAGGACAGGAGACAACGGACTGGATCTGTTGTTGCCACCAAAAAACATATGACAGCAATCTGAGATGCACAAAGTGTATAGAAATGCCAGCTCGGAGGATGTCATGAACCGTGGCAAACAACCATATTTTCAAAACCTGATTACCTTTTATCTGTATTTCATTATACCGCAGCTTACCACCAGTTTCACCAATTCATTTCCCACTCCTCACACCTACTTTATGTTTTCTTGCCCACTGCAGTTCCTGCTCATCAAACAAGTTAATGATCTGTTTTATTGAGGGGCCATTTCTGGACTCTACTGCAATTAGAAAACTTGTTCGAGTGGATGTCTTCACACTCAATCGCCAAAGTGCTGCGGCGAAGCTCTACTGTCCTCTTGAATTGTTTCTCTCATACCTGGCTCCTGAGAAAAGCTAGAGCATACAGTGACCTGTGTTTTCCTTCTATTCATGTTACAATTTTTGGTCAGCATTATTTATGCTGGCAGTAGGCTTAAGTGTTTTTTGTGATGAAGATGTACTGCTCATAGCTAGGCTATACCAATTCTTCTCTGCCAGTGCTCATCYGTGTACGTGAGTGTTTATGCTCCGCTCCAGACGCTGCAAGAAATTGTCTTGCTCAAAATGGCATTTTTTTAACTTGTTTGAAAAGGGCCTTGAAAGCTTTGGTTCTTTATAAAATGAGCCTTCTTACCAGCAAAGACTTGAATTAGATCTTCTGTATCCCTGATTTAAGAAAGCACTTTTGTTTGCAGTTTCCCGGTAGAAGAGACTTAAAACTAATTAAATTCAGCGTCTCTCAACTCTCAGAGGAGAAGGAAAATTCCTAATGTGTTTATCTCCATCATTGCTCTATGCAAGAAATCCTCTGGGTTGCAGCTTCAACCAGTTTTCTAATCACTTTTCAGATGAATGCAGAATCCAGAAATTTTCTGTCACTTTTTGGGTAAACATTTTCATATCTGTCAAGGAAACAGTCACATTGTTAGTAACAGTCATCCTTTCCCTGTGTCTAGCTGTCCCCGCAGACAACCTCACGGACTTCGGCTTGCCTGTGGGAATTACAAAGCAGCTCCTCCTTTCCCTAATGGAGCTTCATACCTAACTACAAAAGGAGTTATTAAAAAACGTTACTTGCTCCTTAACAGCTACGCGAGCAGCTGAGGCAGTGAAGAGCTGGCATGCCATGGGAGTGCTAAAAAATCTATGCTTGTAAAGGCAGTTTTTGCAAGGTTTGCTGTGGCTCCAGGAAAAGGCAGGTGCCTTCAGGTTAACAGCAAGGCTTGAGGAAGGCACAGCCCATAGCATCTCCCATGAAGTGCATGGCACCTGGGAGAACTCCTGCATAGACATAACAAGCTTCAGGAAGAAGTTTTAAAGCATTCAAAGATTTTCTGCTTATCAGCGCTCTAAGATTTATGACTGCTAGACTTTGAAATTTGGCCACAAAAAAATCTTCTGTTCACAAATACAGATGGTCACTATTGCAGCCTTGCAACTGCATCCAGGGCCCAATAATCAAACCAGATCCTTTCTCAGGTGTGTGTCAGCGCAGGGACCTTGCTGTGCAATCAGCACAGAGCCAACAACACTGCCTGTGATGGGTGAGCCACAACATACTCCATCAGTTCTGGCACCGCGGTACAAGTAAAGCATAGCCAGAGATATTTTGGGAGAAAAATGGCTATAAGCATACCCCTATGTCATTTTATATTAATTTTTGTTTTGCTGTTGCTGCATTTTACTCAGAACTCCCAAAATAAGTGTTTGCAAAAAACGCCATATGCTTTGACACACAGAAGCTACCTACCATTGAAAGCAAAGAGTCTATGAATGAGTTAATCGCAAGCCGTTGCCAGGTTGATTTGGCTGGGGTCAGTGTGCCTGCCTTTATTTAGTGGCAGTTCCTGCCCTCATCAAACAGGCTGCAATCCAACTAGGCAAAGGTGCAGGAGGAAGGAGGGAGAAAGGACGAGACAAGGGAAGAATGAGGGGCATGAAGGCAATATGATCACCATTTCAGAGATGGAGGATGAGGGTGATTAACAACACGCCTGCACTGTGGAACTGGACCAAGCACAGCAATAACGCTTTCCCCAGCAGATTGATATTTTCTCAAAGTACTGCCACGGTATTGTGTGTTTGTGCCATCTCTCTCAGATCAAAGCCTTGAAGCTTCACATCTTTAGCTCTTCAGAAACAAAGGGGGAGGAGAAGGGTGAGAGGGAAGAAATCCCTCATCTCAGTGAGGTTCTTGCAAAATAGAATTTTTTGTGAAGTTATCAGGTCTGCAAATTCCCCCTCTTCAATGAACACCAATCAGCTTGAGCCCCATTTTCAGGCCATAACCCCACCTCCAAACACGAGTGTAGCCATCTATGCCTTCACTGAGCAGTCCCATTTGTGGTTAGATRGTTTGTGAGACCAGCAAGCAGCTTTACTGATTTCTTGCTTGCAAACAGGAAACTGAGGAACAGTTTATGTAACTGAGGAAGAGTTAAAATTATCCATGGATTATTGTCATACTGTTTTGACGATCACTGTTCAATAGACTCTGACAGTTTAAAAGACTTAATTTAGTGATCTCCTCATGCAATTAGCCATCAGTGACAGAATACTCAAACAGATTCTTAATGTGCCGCAACAGCAGTTTGCTCACTAGGGGAAACTATTTTGGATATTTTTCCTTTGGTGCACTAGGCACAAACAATTCACTTTTCTTTCAGCAGAAGACATATGTCAGTGTCCCAGCTATGGGTCCTTCACAGTGATGAGGGCGCTGCAGAAGAAAAATCCTGACTTCTGCACTTCCTTCTCTGTGCCTGAGCTGGTCAGGTGTTCTTCCAGCATAAAATCTGGCCCACATCCTTCGATTTTCATAATTCTTAGTTCTCCAACACAGTGCACTGGGTTTGGTTTTTTTTTTGCTTATTTGTTTGTTTTTGCAAGTTGTTAATAAAATGCAATTGAAAAGTCTTGTCCCCAGTGGTAGCCCAGCAGGATAAGGAGCAGATGGATAAAGCCTGACTACAGATTCTTTATTTTCAGTCTTGTTTCTACTTTATTTTATATTATTTTTTAAATTCTGAATCTATAATTATCCTAAAGCTTAACACAGTCTTCTGTACGGGAGTGTAAGGAAGGATTTGGGAGCTTCATGACCAAGCTTTTATAGCCTGCTGAAACGACCAAAGGGCAAAGAGAAAGAGTCTCACATCACAAGGAGAGCAAAATCTATTCTGTTTTTAAAGGATGACATTTCCTTTTAGTCTCACATGCCATGTCCTGCAGCATTTTGACACTGCTAGAATGAGAAAGTCAAGCTGACTAAAAGCAAAATGTTAAACTTATTACTCTGTTGTTAAATGTATTGCTCTGTGCCTGCTCTGCTCTCATTCTCGGCAAGACCTCAAAAGTGGACTTAACAGCATGTGAAAAAATAGCTTTTTAAAGAAACCCTTTCAGTCTGGTTATCCGAATATGAGACTGAAAGAACAGTGTATTACCCTTTTAAATAGAATTTTAATGTCACCATCCCCTTTTTAAAGGCTACTGTAATTATGCTGCAGACATGGTGCTGTTCAGAGGGCCATCTTGGGAGTCTTCACCGAATGTGTTTCTTGCCTGTGATTTTCCTGTAAATCCTACAGCATTCTGGCTGAGTTTGTACTCGCTCTGTACCACAGTTTTCTACTGCTTGAAAAGTTCAGGGCAATTCCAGTTTTCAGACATCTGTTCAGTTTCCTGATTGCATGCACAAGCTTGGAAGTAAATAGGGTTTTGAGCTATGCTTCCTGCGGCTCAAAAGAAAGTTCACGTGTAACTGTCCTTCTGAATGAGTAACCAAACCCCTGAAAGTTCAAAGTATGATCTCAGATTGTTCTTTTAGACCATCTGAAGCTCTGTGTGAAGGCAGAGGGGCAGAGAAAGCCCTGCGTCTCCCACGTTGTAATGCTCTTTGCCACCTCCAGCTGGCTTTCTCAAAGGTGGTAGGATCTCAGACAGGAATACACACAAGATTGATCAGTCGTAGTTATGTCCATAACCATTGGAATATCTTTGAAGGATCAGTCCAGGGTCTTAAATCTACATTTAATTAATTGTTTCAGGTTGACAAACTCATGCCAATGGTGTTTTAAGTCCCTCAAAACTAAGCATAGTGCAACTAAAACTGCTTTTGTGCATTTACAAAGCCAGGAGCAGGAGCTGCAAGGTGTAAGACCCAAGAAGCTATCACTGTAAACCCTCCTCCTGTCCCTCTCGCAACCCACTGTCTCTGCAGGATGGCCGAGCCCATTCCCATGTGTGTTGAGTGTGTGTGTGTTTGGACCTCTCTTGTGGGTAATCAACCCACTGGGGCCTTGCAGTGCCAGGATAGGATAGGAGAGAGTCTCGATAAGGCAGAGCCCTTTCAGATTTTGAATGGCCTACTTCCATACTTCGTTGGGTGGATAAACATGATCAGTTTACAGAAAAGATCATTGACAAGAACAGTAATGTTTTTATACTCAGTTTTAGATGTAACTGCTATCGATGAACAATTAGGCAAAAGTTCAACTCTTAAGAGGCAAGACCTAAACATCAAAGCCATTCCTAAGAATATCTTGAGGTCTTTCTGATAATATTTATTTTAAAATTCAAAACAGAGTTGGAAGTGGAACCAGTTGGGCACTTCACAAATCATGTAGTCAGATATTAAAAATCTCACATACTTAATGTCAGCAATATGTTTTATATCTATCTGCAGATGTAAAATGATTTTCATGGGACAATTTTGTTGATATGAAATTGAAGGACATTATGATAATTGCATAGTCTGAATAATATGGATCAGTTTGGAAAATTAAAATACAAGCCTATTAACAAGGCAGTAAAATGTACTATTTCATCTGCAGAAATCATCTCTGTGTGCACATTGCAGAGACTGATGGCTATTATTAAATACACACGCAACATATAGGTTAGAAAGAACAACAGGAAAAGAAAATAAAAATAAACCTGATCAATCCTACAAATGGTTGATATGATCCTTTCCTTATTTGCTGTGGAGTTCTGGAATCACTTTGTAATCTAGGTTTTGAAAGCTCAATTAAAACTAAGATAGTAGAGAGAAATTATCCATGCTAAGTCGTGGATAATTAAAGCATACATTTTTATTAGTTTGGAAATAAGTGGTGCTACTCTCTAAAAAAGCCTGAAGCAATATAGAAATAGCGTCTGTATTAGGATGATATCTGCTTCACCCGCTGCTTCCAGAGGGCATGGGGCTGCACCAGACACCTTTGACTCTAACTCCAGTAATGCTGGAATTCCTATATTACAGTGTCAAAGGAGATATTTAAATTGTAAGTGCACCACCAAATTCCTGGCTATTACCAGACAGTAATTGGAAAAAAAAGCAGTACACTGCCCTGGCCTATGTCTATTACATTTTGGGTCTGGCATGGATTAATAGTAGTTTAATTTATGTATACTTAAGAATTTCAGATGAGCAAAAATTAAGCATCTCAAAGAAAGAGCATATTGAACTATAGATTTAACATATTGTGGGTTCTTAGTCTGTGTGCAGCCCATCCCACAAAAGGACATGATGGTATATGCAAGATCATACACACTTAAAATACACACACACGCTGATGCACTGATGTCTTGAGCTTATTTGCAGAATCAGGGTTACATATGTTATACAGTGGGTTTATACTGGAGAGGAAGAAGCACGGTGTGTGAAATTCACTTCTCAGGGATTCCTTTTTGCTACCTTAAACACATGATTTAACCTTGATCCAGGTTACCCTCATACTCTCTTTTGCATTTGAATACATTCTTCTGGAATAGGTGGCTACTAGGAAAGCTTGGGTTTTCTCCTTTTCCAATAATATATCTGGTTTTACTTTTTTTACCCTGTATAACTGAGGTCACCATCGGATTATTACTGGTTAAGAACTGAACACTGCTTACCGTGCATTGGTATCACTCTAGAAGGAAATTTGTATTTGATACAGAGAACCGTTCTCTGTGCTGTTGCTGTCATTTTACAAGAACTGTAGTTTTAACCAGTTGTTTTAAAGCTGGTCAGTTCTGCAGTTCTAGAAAGGGTTTGGCAGGAAGGATTTATTCAACCTGATGAAGGTGAGGTGGTTAAAGCTTTGTTTCACACTGCTACCATCACTTCATTTTATATATAAATAATCTATTTATATATATTTGCATGGAACAATTTTTTTGCATTGCTAGATACTTCCACTTAAAGCCTCTCTGCATTTTTTTTTTGTGTTACATGTAATTATTCCAGCTGTAGATTTTAAAGGATGTTTCCACTTACCCGAAATGTCTTTGTTAATGTTGTGATGGTGGGAAGAAAAAAGATTTCTGCTTTCTTCTAAACTATTCAGATACCTTATTCTTGTGGTAGTTTTCTCCTTTCTTCAACACACAATATTCAAAAAAGATTCTTTCCGAAGAAAGAAGAAAATTGAGGACTGTGCTATATTTTAGAAATGTCTGTTGATTTTGTGAGGGGAAAATAACTAAACCACAAAGAAATCTTCAAAAATGGTGTTCTTTGTTTTCTCTAGTATACCCATTTTTTTTGGTGGCTAAGGTACATGTGATTTTAAAAAGAAGATCTTTTTTCTTTTAAGGTCAGGAGGAAATTTACCTACTGAAAAAGGGTAAGTTTTATGATATGAAGCCACCAAAACATCACAAATGCATCTGTGTAGAATTTCAGAAACATTCATAATCAGCTTTAGTTAAGCCAAAGTTAAATTAAATTCAGTGGAAGCCAAGTTAGGCAAAAAACATGACTTGTACAGACTCACCTATTATACCTTAGGGGCTTATTCAAAGCTGGCAGAACTCAGCAGAGAAGCTTTCTGAGCCCGCCAGTAAGAGCTCAGGTCCTTGCTTCTAAAAGCCACCATTTGTGCAAAGGGTATGGTCGAACTCTGCCTTCGATGAGAAGTGTTTAATGCCATTTCTGTCTTCCACCAGTGTCTTTCTTTCAATGCGATAATGGAGGAGCTTGGAATTTCGCTCAAGCATCAGAAGAAGTTAAAGAAAAGGTCAAGAACGAAGGGGAAATCTTCATTCACAAGTATCCTTACTTGTCACCAGAGGCGGACACTGAGGAAAGAAACCATAGCGTGAGCGAGAGAGACCCCTTTGAGGAAATATCAGGAACAAAAAACAAAACAAAAACATTGCTGCCTACGAGTTGATTGTGGTGGGATTTCTGAAATATAGACATTTACCTTGTTCTTCAGAAATTCTCTGTGGTTTCTTTTTTAAATCTAGAGGTACAACAGTTTAAATGCTCACATAGACTGATGTACTACTAATCATCTGGGAAGTGTCTCACTATTTCTTTTGAGATGGATTTGTATGCTCACCTGTTTTGCATCTCTCTTCCCCTCCCCATGCATCGCTGTATGTGCTTTCTAAATAAATAAATAAACAAGAGACAGGGTTCTTTTTTCTAATAATCTGGGAGTGGAACTTTTTTTCCTTTTGAAGAAAAGATTGCAGTTCTGCTGAGCACAGCTGTTTAGAAACCAGGACCCAGGCAAAGTAAAAATTCATAATTAACTCATAAACAATGACAATTAACTCATAAACAATACAAAAATGTCTTAAATACAAAGGTATCCAACAATGACTTATTTTTACTTCCTCTGATATTGTAAGGAACTCTCTTCAGGTTCTTTTCTGTGAGAAACTTGTTTTTCCTTATCTTTTCTCTTTTTCATTTCTTTTAAAACACAATTATTAGGTAATGCCATGGCTCCAGGTGCTAGATGTTCAAAAAGAAAAACCAAAGTCACAAAAGTAATGATCAGTGAACAGGGGAAGGCAACACTGACATCATCACACTGCCATATCCTCCAGCTCCTGATACCAATAAAACAATTCTTGACTTCAAAATGAAAATCCCTTAGAAATTAGAGCCAAGAATATTCAATATATAACAAATCTTGACCACAAAGATAACAACATCTGGCAGGAATACAGCCAATGCTCTGGAATTGAAACCTTTTCTTGCAACTGCTGGGGGCACCAGCAAAGTGTTTTAACAGGAAGGAATTAAGTCTTTTTTTGYGAAGAAACCTCTGTCTGAAGAACAGTGATGCATTATAGCAGCAGATCGCCCGCCATCCCTCCCCTCCAAAAATTGTTCCTTTATGTTGCAGTGAGGTGAAGCACATTTATATTTATTGCTATGCTGTCTCTATGATTAATTCTGTTGTTCCTGGGGCTTTTATTGGCGCCAGCTGTTTAGCTCTGAGGATGCCTGCGAAAGGAACGGGTGAAATGCAGGCACATCCACACTTCAAGGGACGAGAGTGGGTGTAGGAGATGGGTGCCCCTTGTGCCCAGCGCCTGGGAGCTGTACCCCTGCCTTCCTGCATGCCGGGTTATGTATATAGACCTGGTCTGTCCAGGGCAATCCCACCACTATGACCACCTCTAATCTTAAGGCAAGGCTGGAAAAATGGAACCAGAGGACTAGGGCCACTGATTGCTTTTCTGCGCAGCACATGGAGCCAGGCGAGCCTGAGTCATATCAACAGCACTTGCTTCAGCTTGTCGCGATGTTCATTACTCGGCTGCTCCAGTGAAGTGTTGAGTTTTATTGTCCTTCTTATATTCCCCCAGGGAACTTACTGCTTACCATTGATTACCTTTGCCTTGTATCCATGGTCATTTCCTCTGCAAAAGGAGAAAGAAATGTAGAAGCCTTTGAGTGGAGAAATCTCTCCTCCACCTTCACCTCACAGCACCGCTCCCTGCAGCCTGCAAGCGCTGCCTGGCAAGGTCAATCTGCAATGAACGATATTGCTTACAAAAGCCCTGCTTCATATATTTCAATATTGTATATATATGAAGATACCTCCATTCATTTAACCTTTCCACAGGGGTCAAGTTTTCTAAACCTCTTGCCATTACCACTGCTTTCCCTAAGGCTCTCTGTAATTACTCCATATCCTTCTCAAAACACAATGCCCAAAACTAGATCTGCTTTTTCACCCATGGTGAGTTGGGCAGAAAAATATCGTCTTGTGTCTCGAAGGCCATACTGCTGCTCACACGCTTTGTGAGGAAATCTCCTTGCCTGAATTGGGTAAGGTGGGTGACTCCTCCATGATACAGGCAATGATAATTTCAGCCTGAGTTCAGGGCCATGGCCGTATGGAATTGCACATTTTTGTGGTGGTTTTTTTTTACCAAACTGTGTCCAGTTTCTCAAGATCAGTTTGTCCCCAGCCATGCTGGTTGCCAAAACCAGCTTGGTGGTACCTGCAAATTTAGCAAATGTACTCACTAAAAACTATCCATAAAGGAGACCCAGATGGTGGACAGAACCCTGTAGATCCCCCCAATTTTGACAGTGAAGATCTGAGAGTTAATAGGACAGTTAATAACACTTTTGGCTACTGTACATACAGTATATGTCCTCTGGCCTATTGCCCTACTTGTTTATGAAAATGTCATGCAGGATAGGATCAAAGGCTTATTAAGGACCCCTTCCCTCACCCGCAGGGCCCGTTAAGTTGTTAAAGAAGGAAATTCATCAGATTAACAAGACCTGGTTTTGACAGATTCATATTAACTCTTGCTCATTTCCTACCAATTACTTATAAAAAAGTTATTTCATGCAAGTGTTTGCCAGGCAACTGAAGTTAAGCTGGCCAGCCCAAAACTCCCTGGATTCTTCTTTTCCTTCCTTTGAAGATAGGAATTATTATTGCTGTTTTCCAGCATTTCTTCTGGACTGTGTCTGTCCTCCAGGAGTTTCTCTCAGGAGGTTTGGAGCAGTCAGCCTCTGGGAAAGGAAGGAGAAGGGTCTCTTTTAAAGTGACTACAATAGGAAGCTCTGAAATCAGTGCTTGCTTTTGGGAAGTTTAGTCTGCTACATACTGCAATGACACATTGGGCTGATAAGCAATAATTAAGAAAACCAGCCCCTGGCCGTGAGAGCTCATAGAGGATCTTATAAAAAGGCGTTTTCATACTTCCAAAGGTAGTTTCATTTACTCATGTCATCATCAGGTTACAAACAGGCCATTCAGACCAGCAGCACCATTCTAATACCATGATTGAAAAGCGGGTTATTATTTTTCAGTCTGTGTAACTCTATTGCTCTGCCATCCACAGCCTTCACCTAAGATATTTTTAAATGAGTAAGTTCAAAGTGATAAAAAATTTACGATCAAACCTTTTTTTTTTTTTTTAAGGAACACTTTTCTGTGGCTTAGACCTTGAGGTTAAAGAATTCCAAGTTCAATTTTTTAAAAATCTACTAATGTTTTCCTGAAACTAAGAGACAGCACTTTGTTTGGTTACTTTTTACATTTCAACTTTCCCATCAGTATTAGTGGTCTACCACTTATAAAAAGGTGCTGGGAAAAAAATGAAGCTCTCTTTGCTGTCTGGGAAGAAATATGTGACAGTGGGAAAACAATAAATAAAGCATATTTCGTTCTTCTTTGATTTCCTTTTTTCCTTTTTAGTAGCTTGAAAGAGTCACAGCATATCAGGAAGTTTCTGTGTTAAACTCGGATGACAGCTTAACAAACTATACTTGCTGCAAAGGAGCTAACTAACCCGGTATGATTTCATGAAGCAGCACATCATGATGTGTGGCTTTGCCCTTCCCTGCCAGCTCCAAGAATGCAGCTTGGTAACTGATTAGAAATTCCCCCAAATATACTCAACTCAATGGCAACTCAAGAAGAGTACAGGGATCTCGTTAGGTCATGCAGAGAGAGAATCAGAAAGGCAAACGCCCAGCTAGAACACAATCTGGCCGCTGTCATTAGAGACAACAAAAAATGTTTTTACAAATACATTAACAACAAAAAGAGAGCCAAGGAGAA